>OY735256.1:1065809-1665809 GCA_963457715.1 Argyresthia albistria
ATTCGGCGTTCTGTTTCGGATAACATTTTAAATAATACATAAGTAGTTCGGGTAAAAGTCTTTTCGTATTTTGTATATATTTATTTGTTACTTAATATCTTTGGATGTATTAATTATTGTTTTGATGTCATTGAAAAGGTTATATTTAAAAAAGGGAATAAATTTAATAAAATGTTGTTTCCGACAATTTTTCATTTATTTATTTATTTATATATTTATTAGTTGTTTCACAGCAGTTTTTCCTTATAACAAAATGAGTGAAAGTAATGGAGAAATTCAGTACATTTTAAAGTTGTAGAAAAATGGAAGACATGCAACGGTGGCCGTGAAAAAAATATATGATTTTTATGAACCAAATAGTGTCAGTAAAAGTAGCTCAAAGTTGGTTTAAGCGTTTTCAATCCGGAATTTTTAAGTCAAAGATGCTGCTTTTTGTTAGAGCCGTCTTCATACAAAATACGAAGAAACTTTTTACCCGACCTAATATATCAAACAACCAATAAAACTCCGTAAACCCTTCTCTATGGTCTATGTTTAAACCAGGGTAATTAAAATAATGTAAACAAACGTGACTGAACTGTCAAATAAACCCGACTAAATTAATTATCAACCGTAATCACAGCGATTGTTTTAGAATCTGGTCATAAACACATAACATGCTCAGTTTGAAATATCCGGTAAACACTTCCTCAGTTTGTTTACATTACCTTAACTACTATCTCGCCCGTCCAAAGTCCACCGCCCACGATTTTCCACCCACCCACATCGAGATAAAGTTTAAAACCTATGAAAAAACAACAATCGTGCTAGTTTATGGACGTTGGACGTTTGAGTACGAGACTTATGACTTATTTTCCGTAACCAAATCTCGCACTCAGAGTTGGGAAGTTGACTCAGTTGCCGAGAGTATGTCGGGTGCCCGTGTGCAGGGAGACGAGGATATGATGGGCGAGGCGTGGAGCGGCACGCGCCGGGCTGACCGCTCCCCGAGTCCGCTCCTGCCCCCGCTGTGAGCGCCCCCCGCGCTCCACGACCTGCAGCCGGCCCTGCAACATATCCCCCCGTCCGTGGCTGCTTCCATTGACATCAAACTATGTTAGACTAAGAAAGCGTTTTGGGTTCATTTCGATATTGATGTTGTAAATTAAGTAGGTTGTGTACACAAGTAGTCGTAGCATGGTGAGCACGATGCGGGAATTTTCACAGGAAAGTGCGGGACAGCGCTATAAAAAGCTCCGTCCCTCACCCTCCCATGACAAAACTCGCGCCGCGCTCGGCATGCTACGGGTTGAGGTAAGACCATCCAGCTGCTTCCCGCCAAGGGGTGTGTTCAGTAACTTTGTTATTGTCGTCGGGCGAATGTCGTCCGATGATAGTTGTAGTTACTGAACGTCCCGGTGTGACTATCTGTCAAAATCGAATGTCACATCCACACGAAATCAAAAGCAACACTTCTAGGGAATATCGACTTCCATTTTCTTTCCCGTGCTCTGAAATTGAACAATTTTCGCTGAAGGAAATACAATTTTCGCAGATAAAACCGGTCAACAAACTTCATACTTTTTGTTTATCTGACGTCTTTTCACGGGGTTGACGTTTGATTAACTGTCAATCTGACGGCTGTGCAACTTTCATCCACCTAATTACGGGTGCGATCCCCCGCTCACGTCACACGATGTTAATGAACGGTTCAGTGCGATCGCCGGGTGATCGCACTGACTTTCTGAACGGGCTGGTGCGTCGGCGGGCGTGAGCGAGCGATGTAACTGAACGCACCCTAGAGCTGGATGCAGACCGCAAAGCTAACCAAACCTACTCCAGCTTAGAGCGCATAGCCGACTCAGATTTTTATACAAACAGCACAGCACAGAAGTATGAAAAACTGCGCCAGCTACTGCATGCATTTGCGAATTGCAGAATGCCGGCAAATGTTGCCATCATTTAATTTCTAGCATCTTTGCCAAGCTGTGAGCGTCTGGATGACTATTGATGACGTCACTTGAGTAAGGAAAGCGGATGGTGGTCGCTCCTTGTTGTGTATACCAATGTAGGTAGATTTATATTACGTACTACACGGACAACTTAAAAAGGCACCTCACTGAAAAGTAATCACATACGTTGGAAGGCTGTAATGACGTCATTATCGAGGTGTCTTATTAAGATGTCCGTATAGTAAAAACAATTGAATATCTCGTCACCAATTATGATAATGTTAGATTTTTGGATATCTTATTGACTGTAGGTAATATCTCGATGTATTTTAGTTGTATGTATGTTGAGAATAGATATTTATAGTGAAACTATAATGATAACATCGAAGTAAGTAAGATCTAATCGACTATCATCGGTATGAATGATCCTTATACTAAATAGGTAAAACTAATTTAGAACTGGGATTAAGAACCACCCTTAGGTAGTAAATAATAAAAATATAAATGTTTTAGAAACTTAATTAACACTAATCTTAGCACACACTACAATGAAAAGCTCAATTCTAAACTCACAAAATGTAGAGAAATGTTCTCATAATTTATTATGATATCCTACTGGAATGGAATAATTTCCAGTAGAGTACTAATAATAGTATAGAGTATATTACTCTAATAGCTATATGTTATAGATCGGGTTTTAATTAGATTCATTAGATCTTAGAAATACATTCATCTCCACACCTCATAGGCAAATTCATTAACTACTAATATAAACTAATTTGGCGGCGTAACCAATTTCACACTACATTATCGAATAATAATTAATTAAGTAAATAACTAAAATAATCATTCATCATGAAATTTTTTTAGGGTTCCGTGCGCAAGGTGACCCTTTTTTGCTCTTTTACGATATCATGTCACATAATAGTTTTATCGTTATTTACAGATAAGGTACCTAACCTACCACATCACTTCAAAAAAATATAGTGTTGTTACCTTTTCTCTTTCATGTTGTATTTTTACTTGGTTTTGTTTGTTACTTAGGTCTAGTCGATGGTTATACATATAATTATTATTTATATTTGAATCTATGAAGACTGATTATGTTATACAGCACATAAATACTTACGCTATACTAAAAGTTATTTATGCATTTGTAGGTAATCTAAAGCCGGCTACTGACATGCCTGCTGCAGGGGCAACCTGGGGTGAAAAGGCGCCTGGTAACGCTTAGAAAAATGATAAAATAAAGTGTATAATGGCGTAAACTGCAGCGCGACACTTACGACCGTGCAAAAAGTGCGGAAAGTGCAAAAAAGTGTTTTTTTTTACAAATTACACAAAACCGCTGATGATTTCTAAAATGTAATAAACACAAACATTTTTGATATTTTGATTACCGATTTTTACAC
Source organism: Argyresthia albistria (assembly GCA_963457715.1). Taxonomy (NCBI): domain Eukaryota; kingdom Metazoa; phylum Arthropoda; class Insecta; order Lepidoptera; family Argyresthiidae; genus Argyresthia; species Argyresthia albistria. The sequence continues at coordinate 1,069,153 of OY735256.1, forward strand.
ATAACAACCATACCCAGCAATCCTTGTAAAACTCCTGGAATAACTCGTTTTACTTAAAAAACAACTATTAGATATATTTTTTCATAAGTTTCCTACGGCATTGTGATATTTTAAAACACATTTTTTTTTGCCAAGGGACGGTTTTATAACATATATTTTTTGTGGATTCAGGAAGTATCTCAAACTGCTGGAATAACTTTTTTATCACACCTGCTCTGAAAATACATACTAATTATACCAATTAGAGGGAAGAAACGCCTTTATCCCGCCCTTCAAATCCTTTCATCCCAAGGTATGGAAGTTTGTATGAAAATCCTTCCGACCCAAGGGTGGGAAGTATGTATGAAATTCCATTACATACCCGGTTTTTTTATTTTTTTATTTGTCAGCAGTCATACTGCAAAGAGACTTTAACTGTCTACTAATTAAATTTCAAGTAAATTGTTACTGGCCACATATACAGTTTTTTTTTACCAGTTACCATATACAGTTTTTTTTTACAGTTACTGTATTTGTATTTGAAAGAAACGGGCGAATAAAAAAAGGAAAAGCCCGCGCATTTTCGCAAAAACTTCGAGCAATACATTTTCAGAAAATGAAGTCGTTTTCTTTTCCTTTTGCCAACGTATGAAATTTTCATAAGTACTGCAGATTTATATGCATTTATGTCTATAATTTTCCTCGTAGGTGTAATAAAAAGCACTATACATACCTCAGGATAAAGTACAGTTCCATACCTCAAATGGTTTGCGCCCCTCGCAAGCTCGTGGCGCAAATGCCATAATCTCGGTATGGAACTGTCACTTTCTTCCCTCTGAAGTAATGTACTATTTAAAGATGGGCAGTTTGCTGGACAATCGTCATAAACTGGAGCCGCCTGCTGTGTCTGCGTGGAGCGGTGTACTCACACAAAGCAGGTGGCTCCAGTTTAACATTCTTTTTCACTCTAGGTTGCCCTTGCAGCAGGCATGTTAGTAGCCTGTTTAAGGCCGGGCGTAGGTATACCTTTGTGACGTAATACGTCAAATTGTGTCATGCCGTGTCAATATAACTCGCCAGTGACATGTTACTTAGATGTGCGCCTCTCTCTCAACAAAATATGTGTATTACTCACGTCTCTATTTGCCAAAAAATGTACATAAACAATGAATTTAATAGTAATTTTAAGTAAAGATATAAACTAAGCTAACATATAAAACTACGACGATCTTATGACTATCAAGTAGCAGAAATCTTATGTAAAAATTGATAGATAAATAAATTAATAAACTAAATTGTATTCTAAGAAAGTAAAAAAGCATTTATTACGAATTTAATTGTCCAGAAAACTCAAAATTTAGTTAATATACAACATTCCTAATATACATCACAATTTGGTATGGTTTATTTGTTATAGTTAAATGGAAGAGAAGGCACAAAATAATTTATTTCTGCCTCTTCTAAGTGACAATTTGTAATTATTATACAAGTTTTATATATGTGTAGTTTACGTATTCACAAATTTCTTGGTGTTATCGACTAATGGAGAATACCTAGAATATTTATAATAAAGGTTAAATGAATAAATAAAACGATCTAACAACAACTTATAAAATTGTGTTCTTCCGTATAAAAGCAAATGAAAGTATAAAACAAATAAAGATTAAATAATTTATTAAGTATCGGTTGTTTTATTTGATATATGGTAAATGTTATGTACCTATTTAAGGTATGTTTATCCCATCTGGGGCCCAATTCTCGCCCAATGCGAATAGAAAGTGTAGACGCAAATTGTCTACGACATTTCATATAAAAATGACAATATTTGACGTCTATACGCTTACACTTCGCATGGGTGAAATTAGGCTCCTGGCCCCTAATTCTCGCGCTATGGACATCATCTCCATAGTCGAAATATCTGGTTTGATACCGCAAATCTCCGTCGAACATACTCGATTCATATTGATTTCAATCGAATACGTGTTGAGATAACTCGGTTGGGCGTAAGGCGGGTCGTGGAATAGCTTTTCATTTATTTTTGATGGAGATATTCGGTATGTTGAATCGATATTTCGACCATGGCGATGTTCTCGATAGCGCGAGAATTGCCCCCAGGGCGTTTCACAATTATACTCATTTACTCGCGCATGATAAACCGCTTTGCCTTGCTTACATACTAGAGCCAGCAATCGGCAATTAATCTTAGAAACCTCAGCCCTCAGCATCAAGCTATAATGGACTCTATTTCCGTGACTTAAATGCCATTTAGCTAAACTGCTTCGACGGTTGGAATCGTTGTTTAACTATAATGTCGTAAACATGTCATTATATTTTAACGAGGTGACATAGTGCCCCTACAGGGCGACCACAAATTATGACGGGCCTTCCGTTTGACGATCTCGACTATGGCACAGAATATTATCAGCGTTCATCCTTACTTGACCAATTTTTCAAACTTACTTATTTTCTGACATATTTTCTAGTGACGCTCAGCTCTTCAGCTACACGACAGCTTACCTAAAACTTCATAAAATCCACTTTTGACGTGTTATCGTCTTATAAATCGATGAACACCGGCTGCATGCACGAAAAATTGTCACGTTCCGCCTGATGTATCAACGCACAGGCCAAACACTTGGGGATAGAAACTTAACACGTATTCCTCTTATGACGTAGGCATCCATTAAGTAAGGATTTTTCAAAATTCACCCCCACGCGACGGTGAACCAATGAATACGTTTTGAACTACTTAGGCCCGGTCTCTCTAAAGAGGGATAAACAGTCAGATTGTGCCGATTTTTCCAGCCTCAGATAGCGTTCACCTGTCTGATTATCTGACTCATTTAACATTTCACCCGTACATGAAGTGTCAAATAAAGTTTTCTGACTGTTCATCCATCTCTTGAGAGACCGGGCCTTAAACGAATAGGAGATTCAAACACGTCAAAGAGCTTTTCACAAAAATACATGAATCAGAAGCAGCAGCACCGCCTCTGGAAGAAACTTCAGTGTGTAGACCAAAATTCGGATTCATATAGAAATGGAGAAATTCACGATACATTTTTAGGGTTCCGATGTTCGATAAAAATGATCGAAGGTTCTGATCAGGGAGCACTTATCCAGTGGAGAGCACACAGGGGCCCGATGCTGCTCTGAGAAACGCACTTATATTGGATCGCTACCGCTTCTAAAACACCCAAAATGGCGTCATTTGGTATGCTCCTAAAGAATCGCAAATAGATCGTAAATAGATTGCAAGCACGTATGTATGTACGCTTGCTTCATGGCCCCAGATTCATTTTCCTTTGAAACACAACTCACCAATTTACGGGGGGCGCGGGACGAGGTAAGAGTGCTGTGATTGGCCAGCCGCTGCGAAACTGTCTGGCGGCCCGTCATAGGTTGCGTATGCGAACGTTTGTTGAAGGCGTCCAAGGTAATCCAATAAATCTAGGAACAAGTCATAGGTTGAGGCATTATGTACAAAATGGCTTGACAGAATTGTATATTTCCAGCAGATATATTTTACAGGGATGTAACAGAAGGGTATAGTCATATTTTAGGGGGTTGTTGGGAAGACCATTCTGAGCAACTTTTGCCATAAAACCGATTTCATCAGAGCAACTTTATTTTTCATTGCTCCATATGTTTTGGTCCGGGTGGTTAGCTGATTTGTATAGAGAAGTGAAAATTAAAGTTGCTCTGATCAAATCGGTTTCATAATGAAAGTTGCTCAGAATTATGTCCATAACAACCCCCTAAAATATGACTACACCTTTCTGTTACACCCTGTATAAAGTCATTTTTGTGCAAAAAAAAGACAGCATTTGATGGTACTTTTACATGACGTCACTCTGTGGTTATTTCACAGAACTCAGGAACAAAAGTTACGTTTTGACAGTTCATAAAAAGTACTCTATTTTGACTTGACAGGCCACAAGCCTATTGCTCTATGGCCCAATCCATATTGAATAAGACTTTTGTAATAGCATTGCATATTATAATATAAGACCTCTGCCCAACACTAGGTTAACGTGTGTCGTGCGAGACGAATAGCAGCATAAAAAGGAGTAAATTAACTAAAACTTAATTTTACGGCTACCTGAATTGCAGTCCTAAAAACTTTCAGCAGCCATTTTCAAGAGGGATAATTAGCACAGCGACTCTATATTTTAACACAGAGCGACTAGGTTGCTTCTGCAGATATGCTCGTCAATGTTGTCAAATGCATGATCAAATGGCCACTACAGTAGGTACCAAGGAACGGCCAAAGCGGAAACTACTGACACCACTTTGAAAACGTTACTTTGCTATTAGTTGTTGTAGAATGCTGTTTAATTGGAGTAGACGGTGGCGCCATCGCTCTATTCTACAGATAATAATAAGGCGGCACGGTCCGCTTTCAAACCACACCGCTTGGTTGGATGGATTTGCTTCATAGAGTTTCTTGTATTTTGACACCCGCCCCGCGACTGCCCCGCTACTGCCCCGCAACGGACCCGCCCCAGTAATATGCCGAAGTTTTAAGTAATAGACGTGCGACTGACAAAGGTAAAACTTAAAGCAAACGGCTAGAGTGATCCAATGGGAAGAGGCAAACAATCACGTTTAATACCTACATATGAAAATATGATAATGAAAATATCTACTTACTGTAATAAAAATATTCTGTGTTTGTAACGTAGCCACACTGCAGATTGTTAACCACATGTTAAATTTGTTAGCCGCATGTTAAATTGTAAAGTCTAAACTTTCGCGCGCGAAGCGAGGCGTGATCGTGGGGCTGTATGCGAGAATTAAAACTTTTCGGTTGCTCGGCGTCTCTTGTTTTGTACGTCATATATTTACGACTTTCTCTCAGTGTGCGATCTTTGCACCATTATATTATAATAGTAAAAGATGTAGGTAGTTACGAGCCAGTACCTACCGTGGATTGAAACGCACAGCCACGACGCGCAGGAACAAAACGCGTGCGTGGTGTTTGCGCGAGGTGCCGTGAGGGCATCAGTCAGTTCAATCAAAAGTTTTGATTCAAAACAAAAGAACGTTAGTTGGAAAAATTGTTGCAAGCGTGTGACCAACGAACATTTTAATTAGACTTTATTTACACTGTTTTGTGGCTCCGAGAGCGAAAATACGTGAAAATCTATTGTGTCGTGACTCGTGCCCGTAAGTTTCTCATTTGTTACTGTTGCTTTGAGGCAAGGATCGCATTTCAATTTCGATCATCGCAATTTCTTGCCTTTCCTCCAAATTGAGGTTACCGCAGATCAGCTACCAACTCATATTTCTATATCTATAGTCCACATTTCGAAATTCATTCATCCAATTCATTCATCTTCGTAATTCACACTCAGAGTAAGGGGTAACTAGAGAACTGTGTGCCAGAAAGTGGCCGAAGTTCTGCTTTCTAGTTAGTGGTACCTTAATTTGTTATAACGTGAAGACCGGATGCCCAAACGGTACCAAAGGGAGTTCCAGCGCCATTTGACTGCAGCACTCGTCCCAACGAGGTTTACACCGCCTGGCGGGCTCTTTGCTCCTCAGACAACTACTCTATGGCCCAATAATATGTTCGTGGTAATAATAAAAAGTCGAACGTCCTTCCTTTATCTTGACATACATCTCTTTCTCACAACATTCATTAGTTTCTTCTAGAGTAAGCCCGATTTATCTCATCCTTTGTTACACAGCAGCAAAACTTTCCAAGTCTCTGCAAAAAATAATAATATTTTGCGAACCCACCAAATGACGACCATCGCAAAGGATTTAGGTACGACATAAAAGGTTGATGAGTAAATATAACGATGACCTAAGCCAAAAGTACACATAAAATCTGACGCGGATAGTAAAAGCTGGTTTAAAGGATAGAAGCTCGATAACCTACGGTAACTTTCTGGTCTGGTCTATAGGTGAGTCGTCTTATAAAAGTTAGTTGGTGGGACGTGATAAGAATATTCCTTTGGAAATGCTGAATTTCGTGCTAACTGTGCAGCTAAAGAGAACAAAACAGATGAGACTTTTGCGAGTGTGTTGAAATATAGTTTTTGCTTTTTTATCCCCGATGCTAAAGTAGGGGTGTTATAAATTGCAAGCATAGCTGTGTGTCCTATTTGTGTGTGTAACTGCCTGTAGCTTGGCAATATCGTTCATAAGATGCTATTGCTAGTCACTGGTCAATGATATTTGTTCTTACTTCTGGCCTTTCGTTTATTGGTTATCCTAGTCATTCTTACAGCCATGCGTTTTTGGACACAATACATGACGATTTTTGTGGTTCTTTGGTCGAGGCTGTGATTCCCAATTGAGTAGGTTCGTGGTGGAAACCCCCGCGTTGGGAGAAATAAAAACAAACCTCAGGGTTTGGATATTTACATTTACACGTTTGTGACGTCGATCTTACTAGTTCCTAGGGTAACCTAGTGTGCCGCAATGTTATGTTCGTAAAACAGCCGTACAAATGTACGTGAAACAAAGTTCGCGTTGTCACAAAGTTGTTCTAACTTGCGAACGAAACAGAGGCTCTCCAAACTCTCCATGTTTACAAGCACACGGAAATTATAATTAGCCTGAGGTTGAGTGTTGGATTATTCGATTGAGAATCGATTGTACAAAAACTAATCTGTGAAACCGCCATACTTGATGTTTGGTTGGCTACTCTGTATTTAAAAAGTTAGTTCATAGCTGTGTGTTATAAAAGGCGTTGTAACCGCCCAGACCCTCTTTGTTTCTGGTGTGTTCTCAAGCTGATAGGACATAGTCGTATAGCCTTCCAAGTACGTAAATTCCCGCCAATATAAGGAATTGAGTTAAACTACTAAACCGTCGTTTCTCTAAATCTTAACTCTGCAAATAGGCTCATACCCAATAGGTTATGGGCCCAGGTGCCGCGAAATGAATCTACTGTGCAAATATTAGCTAAATTTCAAAAATGGAAACGAAAAGACCAAAACGTAAAATCCAACCTTTTGCTGGTGAAAAATACGCAGCATGGAAGTTTCGAATTCGCGCGTTACTAAGTGAGATGAACTTAATGAAAGTGATTGACGAAGAACCCCCAAAATGATAATAAAAGTCTCGACGCGCTGTACGAGCGAAAAAGTATTGCAACGCAGTTAGCATTACGTAAGACGTTACTTGCGCTGAAACTTCAAAGTGATATTCCCCTCGTGAGCCACTTCACCACATTCGACGAGCTGATTTCGGAGTTGTTGGCGGCCGGCGCAAAACTTGATGAGACTGACAAGTTCATGCGGCGGCGCAGCTGAACGAAGAATCGACGCCCGCGCCAGATGAGTTCTCAGGCTTCGCATTTATGACGGGCTACTACCAACAAGAGGACGAGCGATTGGAGAACAGGATAACGTTCCTGTTGGACTCTGGAGCGTCCGACCACATCATAAACAGGGAAGTTTTCTTCTACACCTGCTCAAACCTAACCACACCATGTATAGTCTAACCCGTAGTTTACGAGATTATCCCACACACTCGAAGTAGTTGTTGAAGTTATGCGTTAAACCAGAATTATTGCTGGATTACTATTTATTGATGTTACTAGGTATACAGTTGTATAAAGACTCGGCTAAGCTATAGTTAAATATCATACAAGTAAGTTCGCATGACGCGTGACTTAAACTAGGTTGCTGATCACAATATTGTGCGGCGTGACCGTACACACCAGTTAAAATTTTAATTGCTAAAACTGGACAATTTATTTCAGCTACGAAGAAGGGATCAATTCAAGTTGTGAGCGATACAGGTGCTTTTCTGCCCCGAAGTGCCGTACAACCTGCTGTCGGTGTCCAAAATGCAGCGAGCCAGCCTGAGCGTTGTTTTCGACCAACATGGAGCCCATATCACTGACTGAGGTGGTAAGAAGCTCATGAATGGTATGTGTTGAAACAACTTATTTGCTATAATGTTATCTGTGATAGTGCATCGCTCTGTTTCCCAAATATGCACGAACAACAGTGACTATGAATTATGGCATCAACGATTGAGTAAAAATAAATTCCAGGAAATAAAAGGCATTGATATGATGGACGATATAAAACTAATTGAATCAGTGGTTCCTAACGAAAAATTGTGTGAACCGTGCATTACTGGAAAACAGACGATCGGTAGTAACAGAGAGTAAGGATAAATAGCCAGTAAAGCGACCATTGTATAGCGCCATTCAGATGTGTGCGCGCCTATCACTCCTCCAACAATTGATAACAAAAATTACTTTATATTGTTTGTCGATCAATTCACACACTATTGCATAACTTACCTGATAAATAACTTATAAATCAGATGTGTTCGCTTGTTTCAAAGACTTTTTGCAAAGTGTGAAGCTAAATTCAATTCAAAATTAGTAAATCTCTACTGTGATAACGGTGGCGAGTATTTATCCACCGAGGTAAAAAAAAATAAAAAAAATGCGTGCATAATATATATATATATATCATTAAACGGTTCCACGAACGCCTCAACTCAATGGTGTTTCAGAGCGTATGGTAAAAACGATAACTGAGAAAGCCCGTGCTATGATTCATGTCATAAGGCAAAGTTAGATAAAGTATTTTGGGGCGAAGCAGTTTTAACTGCAGTGCATATAATAAATCTAACACCAACGAGGGCATTGAAACAATCTCAGACACCATATGAGTTATGGCATGGTAAAAGCCGGTTCTAAAATACCTAAGGGTTTTTGGTACTACAGTCTATGTCCATAATAAAACCAGTAAGGCAAAGTTTGACGACAAATCGTTAAAAAAAAAAAAAAAAAAACTGGTGGGCTTTGAACCAAACGGATATAAAGTTTGGAGTGTAGAATGCGAAAGGTTTGTGACTGTGATAAAAGTTATAATAAATGAGACAAATTTCCAACCATGGAATCCAGGCCTAAGTTTAAGCCTGAAGAGAATGTTCAAAATTCTCATGACAAAACTGATAATAATGATGGTCTATCTAAATCAGTGTCAAAGTCTCAGTGTAGAAATAACTCTGATGCAGATCAGGTGAAATCTGTCCACAGTCCCAACAAAATTCGTAAATTATGTAGTGACCCAGACCCAAAAACGCAAAACAATGACATACCTATTAAAATCACAGATAAGAGTAAAAGCACAGCTTAATAAAAAGGTAAAAGTAATTAATTGAGGAGGAGCGATAGAATCAGAGGTCGGTATATGTTATGATCTTATAATGAAACTGATGATGAATATTTACCAGTGTGCTCAATCATTGATTTGTAAAGTACCTAGTTCATTTGAAAAGATAAAAACTAGAGATGATAGAATTCATTGGGATAGCGCAATAAAATATGAATTAAACTCCCTTAAGGAAAATAATACTTGGTCAATACAATACCAATTGTAAATGGATTTTCACTATCAAACATAACGAATATGAAAAACCTTTAAGATATAAAGCTCGACTTGTAGCTAGAGGTTTCAGTCAAGAATATCTCGTAGACTACAATGAAACATTTGCGCCTGTAGCTAGGATTGCTAGTTTTAGATTGATAATTACTTTTTGCAAATCAAAATAACTTACTGGTTCATCATTTAGATGTTAAAACTGCCTTTTTAAATGGTAAGTTAAAAAAAAAAAAAAAAACTACATGGAAATTCCTGAAGGGTAATTTATACAGGCAACAAAGTATGCAAGCAGGCTGCAAGATGTTGGTTTGAAGTCTTTGAGCAATCCGTAAAAGAGAAAGGTTTTCTAAATTCGGATGTTGATAAGTGTTTATATGTATTAGATAAAGGTGAAATTCATAAAAACATATATATAGTACTATACGTCGATGATTTAGTCGTTGCGTGTGCGATGTCCAAACAATGAATAATTTTAAAATGTATTTAATGAGCAAATTTAAAATGACTATATGAATGAGATAAAATGGTACATTAGATCAAAGTTAGTATATACAATCAATACTGTGTAAATATAATATGCAGGACTGCAATCCAACAAGTACTCCTCTAGAAAGTAAACCTAATTATGAGGCTCTGAATTCAGACGTTAAATATGATGCGCCCTGTAAAAACCTTATAGGCTGTTTGATGTATTTTATGCTATGTACTCGGCCAGATCTAAGTGCGAGTGTCAATATATTGAGCAGATACACAAATAAGAATAATAAGGAGTTGTGGCAATGTCTGAAAAGAATGCTTATATACCTGAAGGGCACAATTGATTTAAAATTAGTGTATAAAAGAGGTAATTTTGAGAATGTACTGTGTGGGTATGCAGATTCCGATTGAGGTGGAGATAAAAGTGATAGACGTAGTACAACAGGATATATATTTTAGTCTTTCCATAATTGTACAATAACATGGTGTACAGAAAGTGTACAGAATGTGTAAGAAACAGTCCTCCGTTGCAGCTTCTTCGACAGAAGCGGAATATATGGCACTGTATGAGGCTGGAAAGGAAGCTTCATGGTTAAAATCACTAATGTTAAGCAATAACATACAAATTGTAACACCCATTACCATTTTTGAAGCAATAACGGCTGTATCAGTGTTGCGAAGAATCCTACAAGCCACAAAAGGTCCAAGCATATAGAAATTAAATATTACTTGACCCGTGAAAAAGTAGAGAAAAATGTAATCAAATTAAATTACATACCAACAGGTGCACAACTGGCACATCTGATGACGAAGCCGCAACAATCAGTTTTCAAAAATTAAGAGTGGACATGGGTCTACAATAAATGTTTATTATGTTACAAATATGTACATTAACAAAATCATTGTTTAAAAATGATAATATTAAGTTAAATTATTATGACATGATCTGACTAGGTTTTTCTGGGTTTTCCCTAGTCCTTGCAACGAATGTTGGATCATAACAATATATAATTACTCCCAGCAGTTACTTGGAAGGAAATATGTTCTGTGTAGGTATTGCAATATGTATACCTTAATTATAAATTATAAAATGATTTCAAAATCATGATCAGTTTTTGAGGGGGCGTGTTGGATTATTCGATTGAGAATCGATTGTACAAAAACTAATCTGTGAAACCGCCATACTTGATGTTTGGTTGGCTACTCTGTATTTAAAAAGTTAGTTCATAGCTGTGTTATAAAAGGCGTTGTAACCGCCCAGACCCTCTTTGTTTCTGGTGTGTTCTCAAGCTGATAGGACATAGTCGTATAGCCTTCCAAGTACGTAAATTCCCGCCAATATAAGGAATTGAGTTAAACTACTAAACCGTCGTTTCTCTAAATCTTAACTCTGCAAATAGGCTCATACCCAATATTGAGGGGTTAAAGTCAGCATTGTGTGTAGAAGCAAGCTAAAATTACAAAACAGTGAGCTGAAGTCACGCTGCAGTACGTATTCATTATAACTTTAACTATTCGTTCAGAAAGAAATGGAGGAGCATCCGACCCGAGATAGAAAAAGGTCAAAAAAGCAATCAGCGGAATTTAATTATGTAGTTCCAAAAGCAATGTTCTGAAAGTCGACAAATAAATTCCTCTCGATTACCTGTGCCACTGGGGTGGTGAGAAGTGTTGAAAGTCCGTTTTTTCTTCCCATATCTCAAATGCTGCGAATACCTACCTCATGCAAAATCTGTCTTGCGTGATCACAACTAACGCGTATGGCCAAAACCGTTACCCAACACTTTTTATTCCTTTCCTCTACAACGTTTTGCTATGTTACAAGTTAAACAATAACCCATTTTCCTGCCCGAATTAAAATTTCCGGGGTGCTATTTAAAATTCCTTTCCACCGTCTCTGTTCTACAGTAATTTGAACGCTTTTTTAAATGCTATCGCGCACCCCAGGCCGCCCCTGTACCGAGCACAAAGAACCGCTGTTTTCTTAACATTTCTCTAATGATACACAAAATAATTTTGAACAATGCGACGCGAATTTCAGTGCTGCTTCCTGTTGTCTCTACAGACTGCATTACGGCAGTAATCCGGCTTACCGCAGGCGCCGCATGCGCAACTGTTCCTCAAAATTTGACGGAGAATCAAAGTCAGACTTTCACTGTCCCTCACATCACAGTATATTAATTGCTTAAATTTTAAGCCACAATTGCGCAGCAGCTTGTGTTGTGCATTCGGGGTGTTAGAAAACATGTTTTCACCTCACCACCGGAATTTGGTCGCTGGAAGAGATCTCTTATTTAAGATTAGCTCGCCTTTGTGCATATTTGTTATGTACTTTTTATATTTACAATAGTTTGTAAGCAGAAAATATGAATTATGTTAAGCTTTAGTTAAGACATCATTTTTGAATGTATATGGCATGGTCAAAAACTATGGCTTAACTAACCTAAGCATGGTTATTGCTTTCATCAGGAAATAAGTCGTGGTTTGAAATTACCCTATCTCATATAGGTACATAAGCTACGGCGTAAACGTTCGTGAGAGCTGTAACCGCGGTCGTGTGTGGGAAGCTGTGGCCTGCAAATGTAAATAGATACATGTATATTCAAGTCTTCATTCTCGTAACTACAGCTGCAGAAACATAAACATGCAGACAATACATTTCTTCTGACCCCACACTGGGAAACCCTGTGTCGTGGGAACCAGAAACGGACATCACAAACATGTAATTATGGGAGACCTGCATTTTTTGTTTTTCTTCATCCCCAACCGGGAATTGAACCTGGGGACCTCTCGCATGGCAGACAGAACCACAACCGCTGCGCCACAGAGGTCATCCAATATGCCACTGCCACCCCGAAAGGAAAGAATCGTGGCACTATTGTTGTTTATTGTAGAGCAAGTTTTGAAAGGGAATAATATGAGTCATAATAAAACCTATCATTGTTAACATGGTGCAAGATTCTGAGGTTAAAACACAACAAGATGAAATCTAAAAAGTTTAGTTTTAGTTTTAATTATCTCCTTGTAGGGTACTCCATTTCAGTTTAAAGTTGAGGATTCCTGTGGCAACCGTGAATTAATCTCAACTATTCTTTCCAAGGACATTATAAGAATAAAGAACTGACTATTATCTTTAGGAACTTTATAAAAAGAAAGAACTGACTGCAAAAGACTGGTAAAGTCGAAATGCTGCTATGGAAACTACAGTTTAATCTATCACTTTGTGTACGTAAATGCAAATCATCAAAAATCTCTAAAGATAGTGTTAGAATTCATAATATCCTCTCTGTTGTTGTGTTTGAGGCTGTACTTTCAAAGGAGACCAGGAGTTATTTTTCAGAATAAATCTTCGTATCTTGGATGCTTACATGTTTGTGACTTAGCTATTTCCGGTTCCCATGCTCCCCTCAGCACAATTGGTCCCATGAAGCCAGAGTTATTACAATTTAAGTAGTGTATGCTTGTATGTTAATGTTTAATTTTGTGAGTCGACATAATATTTTTTTCGGTATTGTTTTGAATTACTGGCTAAATAATAAGCGGAATGTACTTCCGCCACACCGTAAGGAAAAGGGTTAGTGTTTTTAGGGTTCCGTTAGAGAAACAACGAACCCTTATAAGTTTGTCAAGTCTGTCTTTCTGTCTGTCTGTCCGTCCGTATGTCACAGCAACTTTATTCCAAAACTATTCGGACTACACGGTTGAAACTTGGTATGTAGATGTATTCTGTAAACCGCTTTACGATTTTTATACAAAAAATAAAATATTAAGGGGGGCTCCCCATACATGGAACTGACACAAAAAAAAAGTTACAACACAAACATCCAGTCATATAATTACTTGCTACTACGGAACCCTTCATGAGCGAGTCCGACTCGCAATTGGCCATTTTTTAAAAAAACATACAGTGAAATATTGTGTTTAAATTTGTGAAAAGCCAATGAGAATAAAAAGGTTTGTTAAAACCATTTCACCACTGTCTAAATAAAAAATCACTGGAAAGTATACAAATATTATTAGTATTGTACGCTCGCTGCAGTTTTCACCGTTTCAACAGCAAAATATTACATTTTCCCGTCGTTTTGCTGGAGGCGTAATAACGGAACCGCTTGTATTCTCGGCTGAGTTACTCTAAAACAGCTTTTCGCGTCTTTATTTAATTAGGTGAGTGTCTAATTTCAGCAAACCGATATTATTCTCGAAAGTTATAATACTCCTTCTGAGTCTGATGTTAACATGATAAGCATTATTCATATTCTTTATTGAATATAAAAGTTAATACATGAAAAATACACATTATGTGCAAAGGCGAGCTTATCTCTAAAGAGAGGTTTCTACCAGCATTAACGTTTGTAACCAATTTAGTTACTTAACGATGATGGAAAACATCGTGAGAAATCTTTAATTACTCCATAGTTGCGGCGATATGGGCGAGCCCGCTGTCACGCAAAATTGAGCATTGATTAATTATTTGGCTAAAACACACACAACTGTGCCTCCATCACGCAAAAAGGCGTGACGCTGTTGTTATATTTAGTTATGTAATTCCAAAGGCGCAGAATGCCGTATTTGGCAGTCCAAGCCAAACACAGCGGTCTGCACCCTTGGGAACAATTGGTACACTATTGCTTTTCATCTTCCACTAGAGACCCTTAAGAAAATCGTGTACTCGCGAGCTTCCATACAAAGAGCGGTAACGTTTTCCACCCCTTAAACCTTGTGCGATTTTCACAATTTTTTTACATGTTTGAGATACTATGGAAAACATTGCTCGTACGTTTTGATTTTTTGAAATAATGTATATTTTAGGAAATATACATATATACTTAAAACTCCATATAAAAATATAAGTTCCAATATTTCCTAAAATATATAATATTTCAAAAAAATCAAAGCGTACGAGCATAGTTTTCCATAGTTCACAAACATGAAAAAAATTGTGAAAATCGGACAAGGTTTAAGGGATGGAAAACGTAACCGCTTTTTGTATGGAAGCTCGCGAGTACACTATCCTCTTGCCCATGGCATGCTACTCAAACACTGCATTTCTGGAACAAAGCAATTGTCATATTTAGTGTTTACTTTGATCTGTACAAATGTTTACTCACTCTCACTATAGCAGTGCTGGAGCCTGTACTGTAGGAGGAGAATGTAGGAAATACATAATAATAATAAACAAAGTTAAGGATAATTTAAGAGAATTTAGCCTTATTTACATGTAGAAATATAAAATCATTGTCTATTTATCCAGCCTACTGCACTATTGATTAAAGGCATCCTTTTCCTTACGCCGCCGTTGATTGCGCGGTAGGTAGAATATTGCTTCCTAAAACCACAGATACTATAATATTACTAAAACCTAAGATTGAAGTTTACTCAAAAAGTATTGCACCCATAAGTTATTTTCTACTATACGTAAATTAAATCAGCGAGTTTACATACCTTTCATATTTATTCAAGTTAAATGCGAAATAGAGCTGAATTAAACAAAGTTGAAGGATTTTTTGCTGCTGACTGATTTGCTAAAGACAGACATCCGTAAAGTGTAATTAATGATCGCAGATTAATTAACATTTAGTGGGCTAAATTGTCATTACTGATGATTACTTGTACATATTATTAATTTGATGATTAATTCGGCTAGCGAAACGCGCCTATCAATTAGCCAGAATCCAGCATACCATGGCGTACACTTTGTGAAGAAACTATAACAACGCATAGCGTCACGCCTTTTTCCATACGGGGTGGCAAAGGCACTATTGTTAGGCACGACCTCTGTGGCGCAGCGGTTGCGCATCTGCCTACCATGCAGGCAGAGGTCCCGGTTTTGAATCTTGGCTGGGGACAAAAAAAGCAAACCCCGCAGGTCTTGGATGTTTACATGTTTGTGATGTCGCTGTTTCTGATTCCGACGACACAGGCTATCCTAGTGTGGGACCGGACGCAATGTATGTGCCTGTATATAAATGTTTATTCAATTGAAATTCTTTATTTCGGACTTCTGGGTCCATAATAAATACAGTACAGTAACAGATTTTACGTAAAATATAACAACAAAAACATAAAAATAAGTTATGTTTAGCCAGTTATTCAATACTCTATTATGCATGACAGTGGGCAAGCCCATTGCCGCCGCTATGGAAAAATGAAGGGTTCCTCACGATGTTTTCCATCACTGCTAAACCGTGCGTATAATTAATTTAGGATAAGTTACATAGATATCTCGTTGGTACATGATCAGCACAGGGATTCGAACCTACATCTACTGCTTGAGAAGCGAAGGTGAATCTCACTAGACCACGGAGCTTGCGGAGCCAAATTTTATGCTCGGTTTTGTAGTCGCTCCAGTTGCAGCACAATAATAGCAGTTTATACACACACCACACAATTTCTCAGGGGACATCAACAATTGCATGCCCTTACAAAGCTACACGCTCTTTGCATTTTGTTTTAACACTTGTGTAAATCAGTTCAACAATTTCGACAATTCTTAAAAAAAAGCGCAACGTAACAAAATTGTTCAAGAACATTATTAAAGAAATAAAAGCTTTTAAAAATATACCATTTTATATTAATGACTATTTAGCAGCGCATAAAATAGGGTGTATCAAAATATTCAATAAATAAGTCGGAATATCCGACGATTCGACCATTAATTTGCACTTAAGTGGCAATTTATTCTCGCTTCATGGATTTTCAGGATTATCATACACAATTTTCCTTGAAAAGGCCCTTGGTATTGAATATTAACAGGCTGGATAGGCTGGGTACCTGCTTTGCATTGAATCTGGGGGACAATCCTCTAGAGGAAAACTTATCAGAAGCATGTCGAAGGCTTCCCAACGCCAGAAAATGGCTTAGATGGTATTCCAGTAACAAAAATCTAAAGTTGTGAACGCTGGCCTTACGCTCTAGCATCGCTTGATTGAAGAATTCATCTCGCTGATTTATTTGCTAGTTAAACTTGGCCCTCTGAGGCACTCATTCCAACGTAGGTTTAACGACTAAGGTCCATTTGTACCAAAAACACTAATTATGATTAGGTAGCGTCTTAATTCTATTAGCAGCTGTCAAAATGTATGAAATATGTCAAACTTAAATGCGAGCGAGCTAATACGTGACACTTCTGTCACTTGCACCGAGTTGCACCAAAATTAGTAATTGTTATTAGCGCGTTAATCACAATTAAGGCTCAAATTCATGCTAGCGCTGTTACTGTCATCTGTTGGTGCGCGTCTCTGTCGGTCCGTAGCACCGTAGCGGTAAATTTTATATATTTTTGTTCAGTTTTGAGCAGGAGTTTAGGGCATTCGGGCGTTCAGGACGTTCAGACCGTTGCGGCGGATTCACTCTTTAGCGTTCCGCTTTCATTCGTATTAACATAAGAATAGAGCCGGTACGTTGAGTTGAGACCGTGATCAACTTGCACCTGGGACCATTCAGAATTTACGAGAGAATAAAACTGAAATGAGACTGACTTTATCTCTCGTGTTCATCTTCAGACACTTGTCTTTATCTTCAGACACATATCTTTATACTCTGTTGGAGACTGGATGTGTCTCTTCTATTTCTGAAACTTTTAGGACGTAACATTGAGCATTGTTTAGAGTTATCGAACTCAAATATTTAACTGAATATTAAGATAACGATTATGGCCAATTTCTTAGACTGCTGGCCAAACAAAGGTGTCCTTAAATGCCTTGTTGAAGATGTCAGTACCAGCATGATTAGTCGTCGGTCCTATCCGGGTATGAGACTGTCTCTTTCTACTTTTTCTGCAACAAAACATCAATAAAAATAGAATGTCGATCTAGACATTTTTCAGAAATAAATCTCACTTAAGTCGGGAGCACAATCTACATTCACGGCTTCTTTTTGTATGAAAGTTGGTTAAGCGCCAGTCAGACTACATAAACTGGGTTCCGAGTTCGAAGGAAAAAAATGGCGACAGTGAACTTTATATGCTATTTACGCATTGGCAACTATGACGGTTTATTGAAGAAAAGTAAAAGTATATTTAGATGACAAAACTGCATGGTCTTTACCATCTAAATACCATCCAAAAAAGCTTTACAGAGATGGCTGGAGACAATCTCATATGACAAAACTGAGCTACTACTTGCCAATATTACCTGATATTTGTGTGGTATAAATACAAATTATAAAATTACAATGTATAAATACATACATATTCACTTTATATATATTGTAACTGCTAATATTAAAACTTAAATTTACTACTTATTTCATATTTTACCAAATTATTTATTACTATTTTCCCTTTTATGACGTGCAAATGGCGCGTGACGTACCAATCTACTGTAAATCGTGTTATTTGATTCCCACGACACAGGCTTGCCTAGTGTGGGAGTCACCAGCAACTCATTGTATGTTTTTCGTATTGATAAATAAATATTTTTTCATTTTCATTTTCATCTCAGCGCACAGAAATGCAAAGAGGGGCGATGGACTGTGTCAGTACGTCTCTCCTCGGTGTATTTCCTTAGACTTAAGTAGAAACACATAACATTGTATTTTTAAGGCTCTGACATTAGGTACGGGGGAGTTTCTTGCCCTTCATTGCTCCATCCCTAAGCCCATAACTTCCAAACGGGCGGTAGTAAACAAAAATATTAATATTATATTGAAGTTGACTAAAGAATCTGTATGATTTTATGGTCAATAAAAAAAAAGAACTTGAACTTGAACTAACTCGAACATAGCACATAGCCAGAAGCCTGTATATAAATGTTTAATGTTTTTAATGTTTATCATAACAGCAATAGCATGCTCAGCCCACATAATCCCAGACGACCTCTGTGGCGCAGCGGTTGTGGCTTTGCCTATCATGCAAGAGGTCCCGGGTTCGATTCCCGTCTGGGGATAAAGGAAGACAAAAAAATAACCCCAGGTCTTGGATGTTTACATGTTTGTGATGTCGCTTTTTCCGTTCCCACGACACAGGGTATTCTAGTGTGGGGCCGGGAGCAATGTATGTGCCTGTATGTAAATGTTTATGTTTATTTTATAAACCCTTTCTGGGTTTAATATTCTGTGACAACTGCATTCCTTCGACTTGATAAAATCGTCACTCTTGAGACATTAAGGCGGAAGCTCTGCCAACTGGCCTTATCCTGCCTGGTGGCCACCATAAAACATACCATCACATTTTAACCCAAGGTTTCCTCATAAACCTTCAAACGTTTAGACTACGGAACCCAGCGCAAAGGTGAATATAAATCACATTACCTACCCGTAGTAGGTACGTCGACCGGTTACCGGTGTCCTCCCGGACCCGGCCGTCAATTCTGCTTTACTTTCACACTGTTGTCCTGTCGATGTCTATTGATATCCATGGCTGCTTAATTTTAAGGATCGCGCACATTAGGACGGGCCGCAGCCTGCGCCGCCGCCCGGGGCGAGGTGGGCCGCATCGCCGCATACAAAATCATGCTGTCCGTTGCGCCTCGACAACACAGTGTGCGATAGTGTGCGATGCTTTACTGTTTACACTTTGGTGAGATTGGTAGACACACAAAAGTCACAAAAAAGACAAAAGGAAATTTCTTGTTGATGTATTTTTTTTATTTTCCTCTGCAATAAAGAATATTATGAATATGAATATAAGTACACCAAAATACAATTTACAAAGGTGAGATAATCTCATTATCTCTGTGATTTACTTAGTAAAACCGCAACCTGTTTGAAAAAGGAATCTAAGCTTACCACACAAGAATCGTCAAGCTTTTGGACTCCCAAAAATAAATCAGTGATTTTATCCGTGCTTACTACACCGTCAAAACATAAATTTAGGGCAGTTAGAGGCGATCGATCGGTAAGTTACATACCAGAATCACGGACCCCGGACCTGCCCCGTGTCACGTCTATCGGAGGATTTACCCGACGTGTCGTGGGAAGCGGGCTTAATCCCGGAAGGTAGTCGTACAAATGCGGTTTTTACATAAGAGGTTGCATATCCTTTCTCAAGAAAGGTTGGTCGGAAATAGTGGAAATGGCGGGTTGATAGTGTCTAACCTAAGAGCCAATAATAAAATATTGCATTACACACCGGTACTCCGGTTTGTCAGGACATGACTCTGACGCGCGTTTGATAAACCGCTCTTAGCTCTAAGAGCTATCTCAAGCTCGAGAAATAGACAGATCTGCGAAAACAGAAAACCGAAATCTAGCATAAATTTCAAAACAGGCCTACAAAACCTTTGAAATTAATGTTCATAAATTATAATTTTTATAATGACGGAGTTATTTTGGTCACCCAAATCCGTTCAGCCCTTTTTATGTATTAATTGTATGACTGCGTTACATGGTGAAATTGCCTCCTCAACATACTTGGCTTCGCTAATCGAATGACGTAAACAAAAAATATAATATCGTAGAGGACAAGTTAGTGACCCCCAGCCACATAGTAAGAGAGAAGGTGATAGACGCATGCACTCTCCAAGATGGGATGAGGATAAGGATGAATTTAGGATTGTTGTAGAGTAACAAGATGAAATAAAAGTGTAAAAGGTTAAACTTGTTAAGGAAATCTCTGAATATACTCGCACGCCCATTCGCTTGTGGACAGAAGAGTCCTTTGATTTTGACAGTGGGTACCAAGACGTCAATTAATATCTATTGCAAGGGGATGAGAACTTAATTTCCCCTATTAATATTTTTGTGTACTACCGCCCGTTCGGAAGTTGTGGGCTTAGGGATGGAGCAAAGAAGGGCAAGAAACTCCCCCGTACCTCATTTAAAATATCAGAGCCTTAAAAATACAATGTTAAGTATTTCTACTTAAGTCTAAGGAAATACACCGAGGAGAGAAGTACTGACTTAGTCCATCGCCCCTCTTTGGATTTCTGTGCGCTGAGATGGTAAAGACCATGCAGTTTTGTCATCTAAATATTCTTTTACAGTGTAAATTTTGAACTGAACTGAACTGAACTGAACCCTAATTTTAATGTCATTTATTTTTCCTTTTTGGCCAGGAGAATGACTATCTCTCGACTGAAAGGGTTTTAATTTTAAGGATATATCTGTTTTGTAACGCTGTTGATTACCTGAATAAATAAATAAATAAATAAATAAATAAATATCAACATGAACCCACTGCTGCGCATACGCATCTTGTCTGTCCGCACTGTCCTGCTGCCCCAACCGTAGGCGTATTTCCGTTTCCGTAATTCGTCCCCTTGTCGCGACGAAATCGGGACGTTTACATAGTCCCGTAAACATATCTATTTGGTCCCATCGTGTTGACGAAATCAGTACGGATAGCTTTAAATATAGTCATACATATTTTTTTTATTTTTTTTACTGGCACATACATTGCTTCTGGCCCCACACTAGGATACCCTGTATCGTGGGAACCAGAACCAGCGACATCACAAACATGTAGGATCAGGAATACAGGATTATAAAATCAGATATTTTTCAAATAGCATTTTGGTAGATCCTATCCCTATGCGGTTTAAATCGACTCATATACTAATGCTAAACTAGGTCGTAGGCTATGGACTCTTGCCAACGACATTCCCAGGTCAGGGGATTCGAGTTTGACACATCTATAGCACAGTCGGATAACTGGCTCAACGTAGGAAAAGGGCCAGTGCTACCCCATGTAGGAATAATAATCGGTCAAGTGTGAGTCGGACTCGCGCACGAAGGGTCCGTACCATTATCTATAAAAAACCGCAAAAAAATCACGTTAATTGTATGGGAGCTCCCCTTAATATTAAATTTATTTAGTTTTAAAGAAATACTTAAATTGGTTCAGTATATTTTAAGCTAAAATTTTAAAGTTTCTATAACTAAGATACCTTTAAAGCCCTTTCATATTATTGTAGCCCCTTGGTTTATTAAAATCATCCAATATCTTCAAAGGCCATCGGAGTATCTACTATCCTGAATGTTCTGTCAGCTTCAAATGACCCGCACTGCAGGACGGTCTAGGATAAGCCCTAACTAAAAGGGTACTTATTCACAAAGACTCGCCGATCCTTCAACTTGCCACAGCGGCACACAACACTCTTATTTTCCTGGTTTTCCTGCTTCGGTAGTCCGTTACATTACACCGTTAGCACTTTGTCCTTATTTCATATGCTGTAGGGACCAATGTTGCACTGCGTTGTGTATCTTGATTGTTAAGACTGTTAGGTAAGACGAATAACTATTTATATGGTAAGAATTTATATGGTTAGAAATAGTCGAAGAAAAGATTAAGTTCCAAGTTTGTGATACCTACAACATTACCACAGATTTAGACAAATCTACTATTTTAGGAACCAAAAACATTATATTGGGAAATGGCAAAGAATAATGTGTAAAAGAATATTTAGATGACAAAACTGCATGGTCTTTACCATCTCAGCGCACAGAAATCCAAAGAGGGGCGATGGACTGAGTCAGTACGTCTCTTGTCGGTGTATTTCCTTAGACTTAAGTAGAAATACATAACATGGTATTTTTTAAGGCTCTGATATTTTAAATGAGGTACGGGGGAGTTTCTTGCCCTTCTTTGCTCCATCTCTAAGCCCACAACTTCCAAACGGGCGGTAGTATACAAAAATATTAATATTATATTGAAGTTGACTAAGTAATATGTATGATTTTATGGTCAATAAAAATTTTGAACTGAACTGCATGGGAACAATGGGAACACGGCATCAATAAAATAATTTTTAATTACGTGGTGATCAATGAAATAATTTTTAATCACGAGTTTTTGACTGTCCTACTACTACTACTATTAACTAACTACGCCATTGTCAGTCTCTATAGTAGATCCCCACAACGACCCAATAAGACTGACAACTTTGACAGTTGCCGCTTCAGTTTAAAACTAAAATTCGTCCGACGAGAAGCGGTAACAAAAAGCCAGGAGAGACCGAGACACAAGTTAAGTGGTCTGTGGACCAAGATAATGAAGTGTTATGTTAATCATTCTAATCGAAAAATCGATCGAATTCAGGAGAAACAAACCATAATGTGTCTAAATATAATAGTCACTGAATGTTCGAATCGAATAATTTTTCGATGCACAATTATTCGTGATTTCCACTGGTCGCCCACTTATCTCCTGGCTCCAAAACCTTCGAGAATAGCCTTCGTCGTTGTACGCCATTGTCAAACGTCCATAATCCGGAGCACAGATTTCCGTGACAGTCGCCAACCTCCACAGGAGATGCTTAGCACCCGAATAATCCTTTAGTATTGACGCACCGCAGTAGGCATTATTTATCGCTTCTCGTTGACAGTACTTTAGACTGATAACTTTGACGGTCGCCGCTTGAGTTCGGAACTGTGAGTTTAGTATTGTACTGTCGCTCAGTTAAATCCTCTGTAACTCAAACTTAGCGAAACTGGGATTTGAACTGATACTGGACTTGAACGGACACAAGCGGAAAGTAGATACGTGGGGTGTATTTTTGACTGTCTTCAAAAAAGGAGAACGATCTCAGATCGGTTGTATCTACGGAGCGGTGTGTAGGAACTCACTCACACACAGCATTTACACCTTAGGGCCAGTCTACATTGGTCAATGATAGTGGACAGTAGACCGTGGACAGTGGACAGTACAGTGGTGTAAACCGATCGCCGTGGTGTAAACAGTGACGATATTATATGAGAGCCAAGTTGACTCGCCACTGTCCGATCAGTTTATACCACTGAACTGTCTAATGTCCCTGTCTTTGACCAATGTAAACTGGCCCTTAGTTGCCCTTGCCGCGGGTGTGTGAATAGCTTGGCTTACCTCATAATGTTTTATGTTATTTGTACAGGATCCCATCATCAGATCCTGACTTGGTGTCTATGAGACCAATGGGAAGGTAAACCCTTTCAAACAAAAAAATAATTTTCCAAATCGGTCCACCCGTTTAGGCGCTATCGGGGCACATACATAAAAAAAACAAACAAACATCCGGACGAATTGTAAACCTCCTCCTTTGGGAAGTCGGTTAAAAACCTCCTCCTTTGGGATGTCGGTTAAAAATCAGTCTATTAGTTTCTGAGCTAGAGTCACTGAGCTAGTATCATGGTGGAATCACTCAATCTTACTCGTATCCGGGTAAAGGCCTGTGCTCCTGAGTGGGTTCATTAATAGGCTTAATTAACTAATTAACTTTAACAATTCCTGATACAACCAAACCATATCATAACAATCATAATGTTGTTTGCGGTCATCTGTGTTTATATTCTTTCATGTCGTGTAACATGTGTGGACTTGAATACCCCGAAGCTCGTATGTTTGTACACCATTCGCAAAATAAAAGGCCCGTTTTGACAGTTCACGCCCATGAAGTTTTAACCCCTAACGCGTAGGTAATAGAAGCGGTTTTCCTAGGTGCAACTTGTACGCTTTGCTTGTACGCTACAGTTGGCTTTTATGAAACTTCATGGGCGTGAATTGTCAAAACGGGCCTTTTATTTTGTGAAGACTTACACTTTTATACGTATTCCTACTAATAAAAATAAATATCCAAGAGTGGCGGCGATGTTCATGCAAAATAATCTAGGTCGGTTATTAATTGATTAAGTGCCTGTTGTCTCATTCCTCAGATAGCGTTTATCCGTCTGTTTATCTGGGGCTTTTGACATTTCACACGTACAAAAAGTGTCAAAAAAAGTAGTCTGACTGTTTATCCGTCTCTTAAGAGACCCGGGCTAAATGATCTATTCTATAGCAATGCACTTTGTCATACTCAGCACTCTAACTCTAATTGACTTGAATTATGCAGCAGCCAATTTGAGCGGTCTTTGTGCACCGACGACGCTGCTGGCCTCTTCCGGACACCGCTACATCTTTAATTAAATTTGCTCTGGAATGCCGAACTTAATAGGCAAACTAAGTTACACTAAACCAGACTATTTGATGTGGCTTCATGGTGAGGGAAATATGTAGAGAGAGGGAGGTAATAAGCGTCGCGTCTGTTCCTATATGGGGCGGCAGAAGAACAATAAACACAAAAATAAACATTTACATACAGGCACATACTTGCTTCTGGCCCCACACTAGGATACCCTGTGCTGTGGGTCGTGGGAGTCAGAAACATCGACTTTACATGTAAACATCCAAGACATCCATCCTTATTTGTGTTTTTTTTTTCAGTTTGGTATATTTCTTTATTTTATTTATATACAAATAACTTACTACTAAAAACAATTAAATTAAATAAAAATTATCCTTAAGGTCACCGCCACCGTCGAGTGGCAGGGTGCCCAACATGCTGGCACCATTACCTCGCTGTATCGCTAGGCTGATTCGCTGAGCGAGGTAGGTGACGCTTCGACGAGTCTCTTTGCAACCTCCTAAAGACTCGCCGAGCGTCGGTCCCCCACGACGGTCTGAGGGTCTCTACGCCAAACGGCACATATATGTAGCCTTCCCCAAGGGCGGCATATTTGCGCCGATTCAAACCCTTTGTGAATTAATGTTATTTGAGGAGGTAAAAAGCAAAACGTGTTTTGTCCGTCGCCTCCAAATGTTGGGAAAACAGAAAAAACTTCTAATTATCTCCTAGCATACAAAAACTATTGGATGTTGATTTTTTATGAAATATATTATCTTATAGAGCATAAAACTGTTCCATTTACATTTAGATTCAACCTGATTTAGCTAGAATATAGAAAATAAAATTAGACAACTTTTTTTGCATGAACTTCAGGGGACAAATCACCTTTTGAATGGATTCTTCATAGAGTGACATTGAGTTGACAGTCGTTAAGTTTCGTTCAAAAAGTGTTTCGTCCATCGGAAACTGATGGACAAAACGTTTTTTGCTTGTAAGGTCGTTTTTGAGCCAAGATTTTGTATAGGACAGAACACTTTTTGACAAAAATCTAAAACACAGAAACGTTGCTATTTAGAAAATGGAGGGAATGGCAATCATAGTTTTTTTTACAAAACTCGTTTTGCTTTTTACTTCCTCATTTATTGCAATGTTGCCATCATTTAGCAACTTACTTAATAGTTCGTGTTGCGTAATAGGGGATTAGACTATTGCTACTGCTATATATGGTTATAATATAAATGTATGTGAGGATTAGGTCAAAAACAACGGAAACATAGCTCTTAGATTACTGGAAGTATATGTATAGTTTGTAGCATGTTATGTCTCGTATGTTCAAGGACTATACTTGTGGACTGTCAAGTCAAAATAGATACTTTTTAGGAACAATCAAAACGGAACTTTTGTTCCCGAGTTCTATGAAATAACAACAGAATGACGTCATGTAAAAGTACCATCATATGCTGTCTTTTTTTTTGCACTAAATCGATTTTATAAAATATATCTGCTGGAAATATACAATTCTGGGAATTTCAAGCCATTTTGTACATAATGCTTCAACTTAAGACTTGTTCCTAGATTTATTGGATTACCTTGGCCACAAGCCTATTATCTAATGGATTAATAAAAACAAATAAAGATTTTAGAAAGCCTAATAATTGAAAATAACGCTGTTTTCTGTACCTATCATCTTTGCAACACTTAAACTAATAATGTTTTTCTCATTATATCACAGAATAACTAAGTATTACATTTATGATTTCATTTCTATGTGGTAGCTTATAAATAGAACTCAAAAGCTCCCAAAAATAATTCTTCTGCCTAAAGACTCACAAATTACACAAGATCAATCGAAATCTTTCGATGAAAGACGCTCGCCATTAAAAGGAAATGAAACTAATTCCGATTACCGGCTCTTTGTAAAAGCAGACAGATCCAAATTGATCCGGAATTCGCCTGATCCTAGTAAATCATTCAATACCGCTACTCGACCAGGTGGAAAATTCCTAATTTACGTTCAATAACCGCTATAGACTCGGGAAAAAAGTATGCCAGGAATTAGAATTTTAGATTAGGCTGTCCTACCTACATAAAGGTATTTTTCAGAAACAAAATGATTGTGAGATTGAGGGAATAACGCGCTTCCCTGCGCCATCAGGGACAGTCCATCTCTCTTTATATTCAGGAATCGGTTGAAGGAGCATTATCTCTCTCTATCATAAATATAGAAGGTATTTTAATATGTATTAGTTTATTCATATTAGGTTTATTTATTTTATTTTATGTAATATTCATGTACTTCTTTATGTAGTATATTCAGTAGATTAGTAATATTATGATTTATTTATATTTTTCACTTACTTGAGCCCATAGGCCTACCTGTTCTGTATTTTATTTTTCTCTGTCCATCCTGGGTTTGCTGGAAGAGATCTCTTTTTAGAGATACACAGATCGGAGCCAATTAAATTTTACATAGGTACCTATCGATCTTACAATAATTAGAGATAAGCTTGCCTTTGTACGTATTTCTGTCATGTGAGTACAACAAATAAATTACGAATTACAAAATTTTTGCGAACAGATGGTCGGGCAAAATACTTTCTTATACCTACGAAAAAGTTCAATTTCCATTTCCCTTGATACCTACTAACTTGAGATCTTGAAAGTTCTCTTGAAAACGTTGTGCTTTTCAATTCTAAGTACGAAATTCGCTTCAAGCAAGCGCGACAAAGTTACTCTATCAAATTTTAAAGCTTCGTAAAAGTTTCTTGCATAAAATACCTTAGGATATCTACTTAGATTTACGAGCGACTGCTGTATAAAATAAGTTGTTTTTTGTAAATTGTTTTAGCAACATTACACACTAGGAGAAATCAAAAATTGTAGGTATCTTATAGTAGATTGTTTACCAAGGGAGTAAAGAACTATTTTTAGGGCGAGAGTGTTTTTTGAATCCTGAGGGAGCGAGGGATTCAAAGTACATCACTCTACTTTTCATCACCCTCTATGAGAAAAGTAGTAAGTAATCAATAAAATAACATACATTTACCTATACAGGGTGTAACAGAAAGGGGTGTACAAGCGGAAAGAGGGACATCATTTTTATTAACTCAGAACATTTCGGGCCTAGCGCTCAGCTGATCTGTACGGTGGAGTGAAAAATAATGTTGCTCTGATCAAGTCGGTCACATAGTGAAAGTTGTCCAGAATGATGTCCCTAACAACCTTCTTTCGGCTCGTACGCCCCTTTCTGTTACACCCTGTATTTATTTACACAATTTTCGTGATATATGTTGTGTGTATTGGTTTGTTGGAAGAAATCTCTTGTTAGAGATAAGCTCGCCTTTGTACATTGTCTATATATTATAAGTTTTCTGTATGTCATTCTTGTGTTAGTACAATAAAGATATTAGATACTAATTACGAATATGTCTTCCACATAGTTAAAGCTTGTTTAGTATTGGCTTAGCCGGTTGGCGCGAGCCATTTTTTTATTTTTTTTGTAAAAAAAAAATACTTTAAAATTAGTTTGACAGTGGGTACCAACGTCAAAAATTAGACATTCATTGACGTCTTGGTACCCACTGTCAAAATAATTTTAATGTCATTTTTTTTTTATAATTTTAATGTCAATATTGTTCCAAGGACTCTTTTGTCCTTACGCTACCCAGCGTGTCTTGAAAATTGGTTCAAAAAGCATTTTCAGATAGCCACTTTGTTCCTCTTGAATTTTTCTAGAGGATTACAGTTTTTACATACCTATATTCCTCGTGATTTTATTGGTAACAGATCTTGTATTGACATTGTCATTCGCGTTTGTTGTTATATCATCTGGAGTTAGACACTCACTTTCACTCTCATATTCTTTACTCATATCCGCAAACGAAATTGAAATAATTACAGCATTCAGATTTGACGCGCTTTGTTTACAAATTTTCCACAACTTTTTAATTATTTGGTCCGTGTTTCGATATCAATTCTGTAAGGTTGTTTCTCTGTTGTCACCAATCGGTGTCAATCGATTCGGTAGACCGGATTAACTAATCTTTGTTGAGTACGCATTTTAGTACAAACTTTATTTTTATTGGCTGCGTTTAAAATCGATCTCTCATAAAATTGGGTCTGTCAGCCTGAATGGTAGTGAAACTGATTAGTGACAGCATTATTTTTCCTTTGTACTGGCAACAAAATTAAAAGGTTACTTTTAGTCCCTAGGGACTAAATGGCCTACTTTAGTCCCTGTTTTCCGGGACTAAAGTAGCTCTTTTTGAATAGATGTGATGAAAAAGATATTAAAGAATGATTGATGTTTATGTCTGATTATCGTATGAAGTTGTATCTCAGTGGCAAGGACGAGACAAAGACGACAGGGAATCGACAAATTAGGTCAAATAAAAAAAGGCTGTCTTTTGTATTTTGTATTTATCTTTCCATCTATAGATTTTAAATTGGTGTGATTTTTTGCTCGTCAGCACAACTCAGGGGATCCTCTGAGACCCGGGGGCATAGCCGTGCTGTTGGATCTTACTATTTCCTGTGCCGTTAGCCATACTACTCTTTTCTCTCCCTTCAATCAGTTAGTATTAGCGCAAATAGTAACCATAGTTATTTTTTTACTAGTTGAATAGAAACCTATCATAACATAACTTAGCGTCACACGTTTTCCCATACGAGGTAGCAGATGCACAATACTAGTGGAATCGTAACTATATACTTAGTATTTCACATTATTAGCTAATAAAGGTTCTAAATGACAGCGCGACGTGCATCATCGTTAATAATCAGTATCAAACACTCGCACAACAATAAATCATGGGTTCCCAAAATCAGGGCGTGACACCGAGATTCATCACTCGTTCCCCGATGAATTCGAGTACGATTCGACGCAATTTCTCTCGAAAACATGCCCATTTGCTACCAGCAAAGTCGATAGGTTCAACAAACACATTTTTCAATTTTGCGAGATAAAAATACGCTTGGAAATCAATTGAGTGGTACGAAGAAAAGAGGACGTGTATTCACTTTTATATTTTCGAAGTCTGGGGCACTTAGAATTTCACCTTGAGCTTACTTTTTGATGAACAGGTTCTTTCTAGATGTTTAGAGGAACATCTTTTAAACATTTTTTAACGTTTATACAATAACAACCGTACTTTTTTCACACGATTGGAATTTAAGTACTAAAAAAATTGGTTGCCTGTAAAGTCGGTATACGGGCGAAAGTTTTACGTGACAACGACTTTGAGTGGTAAAATAATTTTAATGTGAATATTCATTCGTATAGTATTCGTATAGTCTCGCTCTGTCTCTCTCGCTCTTAGGCGGGCTAACTGTGCTCGAGTGGAAGGGACGCGTGCCTTTCACTTTTTATGTCTGTCTCTCTCGCTCTTAGGCGGGCTAACCATGCCCGAGTGGAAGGGACGCGTGCCTCTCACTCGCTCTCATTGTGAGCGCATAACGTGAGCGGAGCGTAACGCAGTTTCTTGAAGTGTCACCCGGCAAACCATTTTATAAGACGTTGTCACGTCAAAATCCGTTGCGAAAAATGGACATTGATGTTCAACAAGCTTGTATGAAGAAAAAACAGTTAAAATAGGTACCTAAGTACTTCTTTTTTGCGTAACTTGAAGTTGAGATATTTTTTTTAACTCTATTCAAAATAAAGTCAAAAAAGCAAGTATTATTATGTTGTTAATTAAAGGTAAGGTTGATAAAATCTATACAAGTAACATTTACATTCCTCTTTCTATGAACTTAATCAACACCGTGTATTCATTCAATACTCCAGTCCAAACAAATTAAGTTGCAAGTTGGGGATGTACCAAACAAAGTTAGTTTAGCATGGCCAACAGGGAATTTTACAAGTCTTTGTAATAATTTGCGCGGCGCCCGCGGGAGCGCCATGCTTTTCACGTTTCCAAGTCTTTTAAACACTCGTCAGGATTTGCTAATGGCTGTCGATTTTACGTGACGCGCTAATCTAATACTGAAATCATTAGTATCGCCTCGCTTTGAATGGTTTCTGTAATATAAAAAGACTTTATTGATTGCGTTGAGAGCCAGAATAGCTCAATATAAAGGCGACTGCAAAGGGCTACGGTATTTTGTCTGGAAAATAAAAGGCGTAAAACAAGATTTACACAAGGTGTAATAGTGAATTAACGCAAAATGAGAAACTACTGTGTTAGGGACATCATTCTGAGCAACTGAAATCGATTTGATCAGAGCAACTTTATGTTTCACTTTCCAGTACATTTTGGCCTGAGTGGATCAGCTGATTTGTATAGGGAAGTAAAAAAAAAGTTGCTCTGATCAAATCGGTTTCATAATGAAAGTTGCTGAGAATGATGTCCCTAATAAAGTAGTTTCTCATTTTGAGTTAAATCATTTACACCTTGTATATACATTTCTTCTGGCCCCGCACTCTGATACCGTGTATTGTGGGAATCAGAAACAAGGACGTTACAAACGTATGCAGGCGGCACGAAGGACGAATATGTGGATAACTTACGTGAGAAACTCCCTCGTAAATACTTCAGTAAAATAAAACTTTTACGAAGAGTCCATATACCAAGAATACCAAGAATTTCAGCCACTAATAGAAGGAAATAATGAAAATGAAAATATCTATTTTTAACCATTTTTGTCTATTAGTTCCACAAGGACCACTCTGTCCCACGTCCGGTTCTGATTGTCAACAGTTCCTCGCATCTCAAGTTTCACCGATCTATCATACTTCAGTCCGTCCGATAGGAATTGATCTCTTTCGTCTGTCATACAGGGTGTCGGAGAAAGCTGAAGTCGTATTTCTTGGAGCTTGCATGGTCACTTCGGTAGTATTCAAGTATTTTATTTCAATAAATTACATGTAATATACAAGCTATCTTAAATTGATGCTATAATCTGATAATAATGATCTTTGGAGTGGATCATGTCACGCAAAATGGAGTATTGAATCACTGGCTGAAACTGAAACTGGGCACAGTTGTGCCTCTGCCACCCCGTATAGGAAAAGTTGTGACGCTATTTTATGTTATTTTATAATGATCTTTAAATGTCTCGATGAATGTATTGATCCCCAGACCTAACAACAGATAAATGTAAACGAAATTATTGACAATTATGTAGACGACATTACTATAACACCATGAATGACGATTTTTTTATTTATTGATCTCTTCAAATCCTTACTGATCTGTGCTCTTAGATAAAATAACATATTATTTAGATTTGGGCAAATACACTGCTTCTAGCCGTACACGAGGATATAGTGCGACATAAAAGAGTAGAAAATAAATAATGGCAACATAAGTGACATATTAGAGCACTATTGCGTGTTTTGATAGACAATCCAAATATGACATTAAAGAAAACACGCAGTAGTCTGTGAATGTTGCCATCATTTAATTTCTACTCTTTTATGTCGCACTATACCCTGTGTCGTGGTAATCAAAAACAGCGACGTCATAAACATGTAAACATCCAAGAGCTGTGTATTTTTTTCTTACAACAGCAAATAAAATACTTGTATTTTCTTCTTTCTCATTCTTGCTTTCGTCGGTCTTAACAACGGATTGCCCGTACAATACAAATCTTTTTCCGTTAGCATTAGAAGAAGCACCCTTTTCTGAATGACAAATGTCTTTGTCGATAGTGCGTGGCCCGAGCGCGATCCGCATTTGACCAACTGCAATGACCCTCTGGAACAAATTGGGAATTAAATAGCGTGACAGATGAACAGAGAGAGCCTTTATTACTACACTAGATGAAAACCCGGCTTCGCTCGGGCTCGGGTAAAATGTGAATGTGGGTACAAAATGAAGGTAGATATTTCTGTAGTTATCGGTTCTCAAGGAATATTAAAGGCAAAGCAAGGCATAGATTCGTTTAGCATCGTTCATTGTGTTTAATAAATATTGTAAATTAAAACTACAAATGTTTTTACTTAAATAACTTTAATTTAAAATCAACCTTAAAATAAACGAACTTTAATTAACAAAACAAATAGTTTTTAAGGTTTACTCTCGGTAAACCTCTCTGTTATAAAGCACCCAGTCTTTTTATTTACTTTGGAAGGTAAGTATGGTTAATTACACAATAAAGAACAACATTTTTACTACAACAACAACATTAGAACAACATTATCATACAATTTATCTATACAGGGTAACATTTAATTAGCTGACCATATTTTGGGGAATGATAGTACCCATCATTATGAACAACTTTCCCCAAGGAACGTATGGTCGCAAAAAACAATTTTTTTGGGTCTCCCATAGTAACTTGAATTCAGCTGATCGGGGCAATGTACTGGAAGACACATCGACTGCACCATTGCCATTGTTTGCAGTTTCTCGCAAATATTTTGATTTTACAGAAATTGCATGCCACTGGAAGTAAATAAGTACTTATTGAGTCTTACTTACAATCCACAGAAGAAAAGATACAACCAAATTCACACAGTTACTCACCATCTTTACGAAGAGCCCTTCGTTGCATCCATTTTCCACAATTGTGGCAATGTTTGCCAAATGCAAGGAGATTCGGCTGCAAATGCAAAATGTTATGAAAGACCACGCTGAAAGAATGCGATCTTGCCTGGCACAAATGAAATACTTACGATTTTCGGCATAATATTATTTTGTTGCACTCAATTCAATTTTTCACTGGCTTCCTCAATGATTCTGGCTTCTGCCAACAGAAGTGTGATTACTTTCTCTGTGACAGAAATGAATGGCACGGTATTTTGTCTGTGAACTATGAATCGGCATTTTCTTCTATTAAAGCTACATCCACACTATCGTTCCGCACGTTTTTGTTGGGATACCATGCTTAAAACGACCATTCACATTTCCTTCGGCATGTTTTTGTTGGGAAACTATGCCTAAAACTACCATTAAGCTACATCTACACTATGTACTAATCGTATACAGAAAAGGAACATGAATGCAACCGCAAATAAACGCAGTTTACCGGTTTCTAACCCTAGAAGACATGTGTGAAGAGACCATTGTCTATGGCTCTAAGTTACGTGGCCAATATGGCGCCTGCGATTTGTCTGTTCAGTAACATTAGAATTTAACAAAATACTCGACAATCCGAATTTTGCGGATATATGTTGTCGACTCGAAATCTATATTTTTTTATGTTTTATTATTCAGGTAAGGTTTTGATTGAGTCTACCGTACCCCTCGACGGAATTATTAATATAGATAGTATAAAAATAAAGTCGCTTTCGGCTGTGTATTCCTATGTATGCTTAGATTTTTGAAACTACGCAACGGATTTTGATACTATGACGGTAGATAGAGTGATTCAAGAGGAAGGTTTATATATATACTACATGCATAATAATAGTAAACCGTGCATTGCACCCGTGCGAGGCCGGGGTGGGTCACTAGTACAAAATAAATGAAAGTATCGCCAATTTTGCTGGAACAACGAAATCAAAATACTGTATTTTTAACCGACTTCCCAAAGGAGGAGGTTTACAATTCGTCCGGATATTTGTTTTTTATTTTTTATGTATGTGCCTCGATAGCGCCTAGACGGATGGACCGATTTGGAAAATTATTTTTTTGTTTGAAAGGGTTTACCTTCTCATTGGTCCCATTGACACCAGGTCAGGATCTGATGATGGGATCCTGGAGAAATCGAGGGAACTCTTCAAATATTATAGGCAGACATATAGGGATTTTTGTGTTTTTCATAATAACTCGTGCAAATGCACATGGTAAGCATAATATTGTAAGCATATAACCAGGTACAAATACAATGCGTGGCTGACGGGCAGGCAACGCATAGCCTAAACCGGTGGACCTAGAGCCATGAAACTTTGTACAGGGGTTCCTTAGTAGCGTGGTGTAGCACTGATATGAGATTTGACAAAATTAATTCCCCAAGGGGGGGGGGGGCATAAGGGGTTACAGTTTGTATTAAACTCAATCTAATCAAATAGGGTTTGTGGAAGTCGGTTTTTTCTAAAGTTTACTTTTTGTTTCAATTATTAAAAATGTGTTTTTAACGCCTTAGGAAACTGTCTCTCCATTTTTGTACCTACTTATAGATACCTAAGGTAATATAAATAAATATAAATAAAATAATAAAAAGTATTTCGTTTATATTAATTAAAAATATCGATGTTAATCACTAAACTAATACAGAAGACACATAAATAGTGTAATGCTGTATTAATCCTATTATGTAACTTTTTAGAGATAAGCTCGCATTATTTATCTATTATGTGCAATAAAATGTTTATATATGCAATGAAAGTATACATGGAAATTAAATGTCTCAAAGGGACATTACAATGAGGCCAAATACACTTTTACATCATGTACGTTAACCTGAACAAGCATTATCTTCTCGGGTCGCTGCGCAGTAATAATAGATCACAGTTCGCGCACTGAACCATGACAAATAGGTATGACATTTATCCGGAGTCGTATTTCTGTTTCGTAATAATAAAGGACCCTGTAAATCTTTATCTGAGTCATCTTAGAATGTCTATTGAAATCCCTGTCATATTGATGATTCAGTTCAGTTCAGTCGTTTATTGCCATAAATTACACGTTTATAAAGATCTTATGATAAGTACAGTAGCTAGTGTATCAGTGTAAATTTACCCATATGGGTGTAGCAGATAATTAATTTTAACATCTATCTATACTTAAATATATTTAAACATCTAACAAGGTAATAATTATAATACAGTTTAAAACACAGTCACAAAGTCATAAAAAAAATAAAAATATACACGATCATTTGAATTATATTATATTTTTTTTTTTTTTTTGTTTGTTTGCCTTTTGACAGTTTCGATACATTTTAATGGCGTAGAACTGCCCCCTTCCCTCCCCCTCCTGTAATCGTCACTCACGCATCAAAAGATCGTTGGAAGCTCAGTTGGAAGACTTTACTTTATAATAACGTTGACCAATCGGGAGCGCGATTTTTTTACACGAGCTTTCTTTAAATGCTACGGCTACTTTGAGAAAAAGGCTTCGGAAAATGTCTTGAAACGGTAGAGTGAGATTTAGGAAGAGAATAGATGATTTACAGTATTTACAAGAGTTTTAATAAAAGTAGGTGAATTTGGAATTTAGGACAGGGTCGTGGGTTGAATTCAATTCAATTGAAGAACGTCTTCGTGCGTGTGGACTACGACTCCCCTTGAATCATCGCAGGTCCGGCGAAGGGTCAGCAGGTCTTCGTTATAGTAGACGTGGCAGGGACGATGTAGGGACGTAGCAGGGACGTAGGTAGGAACGTAGGAACCCTGTGAAGGACACAGCGTAAGGAATGGAAGAAGATCAAAAGATCTGTCTGCAATGCCCCGTCCAGACTCGCCGAGGTGGGAGAGCCGTGTAGGCACCTAGCTATCAGAGAGATTGCAGACGGACTTGTAGCTGTAGAGACAGGAGTGATATAGGAAAACACAGATATTTACAGACAGAAACTATGTAGGAATAAAAAGGAACTAGAAAAATACGTACCCAAGTTAGGGGTCAAATTACACCGGATTCTATACAGCACATTAAGTAGGTATTTACAATTTTAGATCACACTATACATAGAGGACACAAACTAGCACAAACTGAATAAGAGCCCAGGGACGAGCAGTCGCTGAGGAGATCAAAGAAAAACTGAGCTCCAGGGAAAACAAAATAAGATTCTGACGGCTGTGGCAGGCTTGAATGACGAACGAGCCTAAAAAACTAAAGCTACAGGTAGCACAGATAGCCAGCTATACTAATTCAATCAAAAGTATTAACAGAACTAAAAGTTAACTAAAGTTGGTATGTTATAGTCTAAACATTACGAGAAAAAGATATTGAGTAGAATGGTGTGTATGTCTCGTCTCCATAATTTTGCACGGCCATTTTGTTCAGTAGGTCTTAATACCAAGTCCTAAGACCTGAAAAGTGCTGTCCCTATCAAAGTAGTGGCATCCTGATAGTTTAGAATCCTAAACTAAACTTCAAAGGTTGTGGTAGCCCTCCAGTTCTTCGAAACAATTCTAGAATATTCCTGTAATCAGTTAAACAGCAAACAGAGATAACGAGGACGGATGTTCCCTTAGTTAATCATGACGAGACTTAAGCCCTCAACCCTTCATTCTAACTGCGGTACTAAGGTCGCTCAAACTTTATTACAACACGAGCACTTTATTATCCTAAAGATAAGTAGGTAAGTTAGTAAATGTAGCCCATTATTGTCCTGGGCTAGGCTTTTAGATAGATAGATAGATAATCACTTTATTCAGTATTTAAAATTACAAAAAAAAAAACAATACAAAACAATACTTAAGCAAGCGTACATACTAAATGCTTGCAATCTATTTACGATCTATTTGCGATTCTTTAGGAGCATACCAAATGACGCCATTTTGGGTGTTTAGAAGCGGTAGCGATCCAATATAAGTGCGTTTCTCAGAGCAGCATCGGGCCCCAGGATGATTGTTTGATTACCGATTACGTATATGTGATTGGAACTTATATTTTTATATGTTCTTATATTTCCTAAAATATACATTATTTCAAAAAAATCAAAACGTACGAGCATAGTTTTCCATAGTATCTCAAACATGTAAAAAAAATGTAAAAATCGGACAAGGTTTAAGGGGTGGAAAACGTTACCGCTTTTTGTATGGAAGCTCGCGAGTATACGATCCTCTTAAGTGAAATAAATGTACTTGCATTTTATTTTGAAGGAGTGAGCGTTGAGCGTCTCCAGTTTATGTAAAGTGTAAACCTCTTATTGAACAAAAGCATACCTATACTATGATTTAATTAGTAAGTACTATTTATACATCGAAAAACAATGGTACCACGTCTAGAATTACAAGCCAATTTCTAAACGAGCAATTCATTCAGGCGAGAGTTGCCTTCCGATGCCACTTAGTAATTTCGCCTTTCACTCAGCTCATTTACGCCATTCCGCCTGTCGTGCCTCTGTCACCCCATATGAGAAAAGGCGTGACGCTATCCTTGTTTTTGAGATAATAAATGGATGAAGATGATGTAAGTAAGAAATAGATAACTTAACATACTCGTAGGTAGTTCTACCTTCCTTTTCCATGTGGAGTGGCAGAGGAAAAGTTCACAAGAATTTAGATGCTTTCTGGACATTTAATTCACCATTCGGCATGACAGGGGGCTAGCCTGTTCAATCCTGAAAAACAATTACATTTACCATCTCCATCATGTTACCTTTACAAAGTGACAGTAGACGTGGTGTTATCAAGATGATAAATAAAATGAAACGTTCGAAGCGTCTGTCGAGATAAATAACGGACATTAAAAGCAACAGCTGCACTGTATTATGCCGCGAAAACACGTTGAAATGTATCACGCTCTCCGCTAGCACTCAGGTAGTTAACGAGTGTGTGGAAAATGGCAGGATAGGTAGTGGCAACACATGAATATCATGTTAAAATTACATGTTATTTCCATTATAAAAGTCTGTATCTTGTTTTACTGCTATAAAGTAAACTATACAGTAAGTAAGTAAATAAATCAGTTTTTTGTCATTTGTTTCTGAGATTTTCTCTGTTATTTCTATATCATTTTCCTAACAGCGACAGCATTGTGTCCGTTAATATTCGAGTTGTCAGCTGAGCATCCCGGCGATAGATGTATCTTAATCATAACAATCAAATCTCAGGCCCCACTTTATTTCTCAATAATGTATTTGGGTCGAAGTCCGACCGACCAATACATATTGATGCCACCAATATCACCCGCCATTTTATTTTCAGAGGGAACAGCCATTTGAAGTGTGGCACGAGACGAAATCACCATGAAATATTTTCTTTATAAGATGTGTTTACGGATCTCCAATAACGAGGCAAGTAAGCGATTTAAAAAAATCGAATGGGATTGTATTTAAGCGCACTTATTAGCCACTTATTCAATACTACGTTTACATTTTAACATTGGCGAGAGGTTACTTATAGGTTTGATAAGCAAATAGTTACGGTCAGAGATGGGCAGAGGGTTTAAACCCAACTGGGCGGAAAGGGCATAAACTGGGCAAATAGGGCAAAAACGAATTTCTGCCCAAATAAATGCCCAGTTACAGGGCAGAAACCATAATTTCACAAAACTTAGAATTATCAAGACGTAATCGTTAAATAGTGATAAGGTTTACGTATTTATACCAAAATATATTATTTAGGAATAAAGTGTTGCCCATTTTTTTTTTATTTGTACGATTTTATTAAATAAAACAAGTACTTACCTATTCAAGTAATAGTGTTACTTACTGTAATTTTCTATATTTATACGTCATCTATAATCTATAATATCACAAATTCTTTATTTATTATGTGCATCGGTCATTCGTACATAATGAAGCGCAAAACTGCCAATTTCTCACGCTAGGTGGCGCATCTAGGACGACACCCTAAAATTTGACGGAAACTATCAAATTGTATCTAGTTTTTTGTAAAAGAAGTTTTGAAACTTTTCAACAGTAACTACCTCAATGCAGTGCTTATAATTGTAATAAATTAAAATTAATTTTCTTCTTTTTAGGGAATGAAATAAAAGCTTAATTTAAAAATGTTTTTTTTTTACTTTTTATATATTTTTAACTTTTTAGTCTTTATCATGACAGGACAAAACATTTTATCTACAATAAGAGTGTTTGTCAAGATGAATCAAATGAGCCCAAACACAATAGGATTGCGCCGTTTGGTAACAGAGTTCCCATGGCCAATTGGCCACCTTCCGGCTCCAGCATCGTACTTGTCAAGACAAATCAAATGCGCCCAACCATAATTTCATACTTCATTATTTCTTTACATCATCCTAGCTCAAGAAAAGGAGGTTTTGCTGCTGTCAAAAGAGTCCGTGAAAGTTCGCGTTTCCGAAGCCGGGCAATGAAAACTAGAAATCGTTCCATTTTCAAGCTCATTACACGTCTGATGTATAAATGGTTCATGTCAATGCGACTACCACTCACTATGCTTGACAGTGTGGCGATACGTACGACTTAGTGACGTACGACTGGCTGAACTGGAAGCGGCGGAGAAATTATCGGCGCTGAAAAAGCAAGAGCTGGAGCTAGAAGCCGAACTCGTGAAGAAGCGACTAGCTGCTCAAGTCTCCGCGATACAAGACGACCAGAAGAGTCTTCATGGGGACCCTATTCCGCCCGCTGCCCGACGACAATGGATAGACGACTGGCTGTTGACAACGCCTCTCAACGAACGACGAGAGGAAGCAGTCGCCACGGAACGAATGCAGCTACAGTTCCAGCCACAGCGAGGAAGATCACCGAATCCTGCCCGATCGAGGAGAGATGTGGAAGAATTGGCCGAAGCCCTGCAGAAGATGACAAGACCGAGGCTGCGTTATGTCGACCTGCCATCGTTCACCGGATCGGCGAATGAGTGGCCACCCTTCAAGGCCTCCATGCGGGGCTCCACCAAGATGTACAACATCACCGACGCCGAGAACATCCAGCGATTGAGGAGCTGTCTCAAGGGAGAGGCACGAGACGCCGTGGCTGCGCTACTACACACGGCCACCGATCCGGACGTGATTATGAAGACCTTGGAGCAGTGCTTTGGTCACCCGGAGCTCATCATCGACCGAACTTTGGATGAGCTGAAGAAGTTGCCAAAGCCCGGGACATCAGCGACGGAGTTGAACAACTTCGCCATCAAACTGCAAAACACAGTCTGCGTGCTGACATCGATTGACCGGCGTGGATACCTGAACAACCCCATGCTGACCCGAGAGGTCCTAGACAAGCTCAGCCCGCATATCCGCTCGCGCTGGTGCGACTACGCGGAACAAGAAGAGGGAACCATGGAGCCAGAGATCATCGTCCTTTCTCGCTTTCTCATGCGCGAGGCGGACAAAGCTTTACACCACACATACGCGCCAGCTACGAGCACGACTATGGCGGTGAAGAGAGAGCAGAAGCCTACTGCGGCCCCGAAGAAGAAAGAAGAAAGAAAGAGCCTAGTATACAGCATCGTCGATGAAAAGCAGGCAGAGCCATGCCCGAGCTGTGGACAAGCCCACACGCTTCCGCATTCTCATAAATTGTTAGGGAAACCGCGTTTTTCCGTTTTTTAACACGCCCCGGCCCGGCACCGGCACCGGTTTAGTGAGTAAAAGCTCATGCACACGAGACGGTTTTTCTTGACCTCGAGGTCAGTGAACTTTCAACAGCTTTTTCGATATAAAATCAGCCATTTTTGTCTTCTTCCACCCTAATACTTCCACATTTCCACGTGTCCCGAATGCTTGAAATGGCGGATATTAAAAATATAACTCTAAAACTACTGATTTGCGACGGTTCCCATATTTTGATATCGTCTATAAATACACTAATCTACATTTAAAAACCATCATGCATAACTGCTTATGCATCTGCGACCGCAGTCGTTCTAAGTCTTTCCGTTTAATTTACCTTGCTCGAATGATGTAAAGTATTATTAGTATTACGGGTGTAAGTAGCTATTTCACCCTCGAACTATATTCACCCTCGCTCGCTTCGCTCGCTCTAAATATCTAAATATCTCGGGTAGACTCGATCCTTAGCGCCCTTTGCGAGCTGCGCTCGCACGGGCTCCAAATTGGACCTTCGTCCGAAATAGCTCTCTTTCAACAGTTACATAGGACAATAAAAACATAGAAAACTTGTACAAAGGCGAGCTTATCTCTAATAAGAGATCTCTTCCAGCAAACCAAATAGGGAACCATCGACAATATAGACACGTACGACATACGATCATAAATTAAAACTATCGTAAATAGGAATGGATGTCCGACGATGAACGAATTTTAGGATCGATTGAAAACAAATGGTTGTTTTAGAAACCAAGTACCTACTTATAGCGCGAATTAAAGTTTTACTTTACATTAAATCAACTCTAGAAATAATTTTATCAAAGCATTAAGTAACAATTTGTAATAATTAGCAAATAAAGTAAATGCCCTGTGATCGGGCGTTTATTGGGCATAAACGGACGTTTATTGGGCGTTTATTCAATACGTCCGTAAATGTCCGGGCAAAAACCCATCACTAGTTACGGTTGCATACAGATAATGAAATATAAACGGTGAATCCTACTACATACACACATACAATAGCATGTTGCACTGCTGACTGGGCCACAATTTTCTCTGAATAAAATATCTACAGTGTCTCTGACACCGCGCGGAGGAGATATGAATAATAAATAACATTTATCTGATGTAACCTTCACACCGGAAATTAAACTTCCGATATTTCTGAAAATAAGCCTCACCCTGTTTCTAGCAAATAACTCACACCCCTGTGACATGAAGTAGTGAAAGTTACGAAATGTTGTTCTTGTGGCGATAAATATAAGTTTAGGTGGTCAATTTTTCGTTTAAAGGAAGAGAACTGGATTTCAATATTAAACAAATCGCTGACAACAAAAAATCTAGCTAACTAAAGTTGTCAAACATTCTATTTTCAAAGCGTTAAAAACTAGCGAACTAATTAAATTATCTTGATATCCGATTGTTTTGGTACGGTTATTACTAGTAGTTTTACAGATTCTATTTTATAACTGTAGTTTCGATACCTGAGGATTCTATTTTATTTATTTATTTATTTCAATTCCAGTGCTATTTCAACGTAGTCCCTGCAAAGACAGACTAATCTCCTTATATCTTCACTTAGCTTGTTGAACCCGCGTCTTCGCAATGACGTTTGCAACGATTTATAGCCATGACCGCAGGACTTAAGTAGCGCAGTAGACAGAAGTGGCCCATAAATTGACCGGTTTACGTCACTGTCCGAACGTGCAGTGCAGGAATAGTGACAATAAACTTGTTTGTTAGAAGATCCTTGCAATACGTCTGGCTACAGCTTTAATAAAACATGGTTTCACAACTTTACTATTTAGGGGACGGCAAACATGCTCGAGACTCCAGTATAATGTCGTACGTAGAATTTCATACTGCTTGAAAATATGTCGAGCTATAGAGAAAATTTAACACCCTCTCTCGCTCACTTACCACATCAACTAAAAGTACTACCCGGACTACTTATGTAGACACCTAAACACATGACGTCATTATATAGCAACATTAAAGACTATGCTTATTTGAAGAAGCCTGCTTTCGTAGACAAGATGCAAAACGCTATTATCGTTCGCACGAAACGCTAAGAATATGTATGCGATTTGATGTTTGGTCACACTACGCTAGCGTCACCAAATGCAAATCACATACATTTTGAATTTTCGTTATTAACTTTGTCTAGGCCTACTGGTAAACAGATTCATAAATATTGTTTATGAAATGTGAAATGACAGTTAAACGTATCACAAAGATGCACGCGGATTGATTTTAAGAGTGAACCAGAAATTTTTGCGTCTCAATATCGTGTCCCCATACTCCCAATGAATGGTCCTGTCGTTTTCAGACATAAGTGTGTGAAATTACAGTTATGTTAGTATGACACAGTACCGCTGTGGTGTTCATTTATAAATTGTTACCATACACATTATTAGAAATACCTACTTAAAACATACAGTTTTCTACCTGCTCTATAGTGACGGGGACGACTGAGGGGACTACACATTATGTAGTCTTGTCATTGTCGTCACAGTTAGTGTTCTCAAAGGGCATGTACGAAATAACACGAATTAACACGATGTCGACATTGTGTCGGAAACGCGGAATTTGATTGCACTGGTTGTCCGAATCCGAATACGATATCTACACCTATATCGATTGATTTTGTACGGGAATCTGTCAATAGAGGTATCGACATCCGTATATCAAAAGCGTGAGAATCAAGCCACTGACCTTGCAAAATCTCACCTGCTTGGCCAGCGTCAGTATCTCAGCATACGATTGCTATGCGTATGCTTGATTCTGTTTTACATTATGTCCCATTCGAATAATTCCATTTCAATACGGAACCCTAAAGAACTTTTCTACGTAAAAACCCTAAAGACTTGAACAAAATCTTTAGTTAAGCTAATATATATTTTTACGTACGAGGACTTTGATTGGAATTCACCCTCGGAACATTTTCCGAATCCCCTCGAATATATTCTCAAAGCCCAAATGCGCAAACGCCAATAAATATTGATGGAAAAATCTACCTTTACGTCTAAAAACTATTTCAGCGATGCGCCAAGGGAGCTCTTCTGTTTCAGTGACGTAAGTCTTAGCATAGACTGTGGCGCAGGAGAAATGGGTTTTCTACAATATGTTATCAGAAATATATGTATTACTAGCTTTTGCCTCAGATAAAAAAACTGATAAACCCTATGCGGAATAAGAGATCGGCACAATTGAGATTCTACGAAGCGGTACAATCGCGCTACAGTGTGGCGCAATTACAATTTCATTATTGATACCAGAATATCATTATATTTTTTGGCGTTTTAAGCTTGTGATTTGCTTCTGATAGGCGTGACTCATTAGAATTGCCCCCCTGATATTATCGTGTCCGACAGACCACTGTAACTAAAGTCTCTCGCAGTTGCACGTATGTAGTTTTCACTAGAATGAGACATGCTGGCGTACTTCCAAGTTAACTAAGGCAAAATAAATTATTGCTGATTACAAAGACTACTGGTGCCCTTATTTTGTTGCCAAAATAGGGAAAAAATGTAAGTGAAACCATGTGAAACAATGGGAAAAACTTTTTTTTGAATAAGTTTTAAGTTGTGATTTCTTTGGAAAAAACTTTTTTGGTTAATATATACCTAATTCTAGCAACATAATGCATTAAATTATTTACAGCCAAAGTAGTAAGTACACATCAGTACTAAATTCACTTCAGACAAAAGTGTACCAGCATTACCACCCAGGGTACCCAAGCATTTATTTTCAGTAGATTGCAATTGGGTAGTCAGAGTACCCAAGCATTTTTTTACCGTAGATTGCAACTGGGTAGTCAGACTACCCAAGCGTTTTTCTACCGTAGATTGCAATTGGGTACCCTGGGTACCCAAGGCATTTTGTGACAAAAACCACAAAATGAAACAGACAAAAACCTATTTTCTCTGTCACACTAATGATTAAGTCAGTAAGGATCGTATTCCATCTCGTTCTCAGTTGAATAACCTTCATTTTGACATACGACAACGTATCAACCAATCACAGCGATGGAAAAGAAAAATGCAATTCATTCCGTTCAGTGATGGTTATTTTTTTTATTTTTTGCGAAAGTTTAAATATTTATTAATAAATATTTTCTATCTACATATTGCGAGTTTATTTTTTTTCCATGTGTAATATTAATACAGGAGTCTTTTAAATAAATAAAATAAGTAGGTCATCGATTTACTTTTTAAGATATAAATTTTTACATTG
This sequence comes from Argyresthia albistria, assembly GCA_963457715.1. NCBI lineage: Eukaryota > Metazoa > Arthropoda > Insecta > Lepidoptera > Argyresthiidae > Argyresthia > Argyresthia albistria. Next base: position 1,114,096 of record OY735256.1, read on the forward strand.
ACCCTAGTCGATTTTACGCTTGAACTCTAGAAAAAAATATGTGTGACTGTACAAGAGTATCAAATACAATAAACACTTATCCCATTACAAAGGTTAGTTTACGAGCTCTAACAATAACAACACTTCAAGCGGTGTTCTCAAGAACCCATAGTCATAAATAACGTTTTTGTAAGGCGAGCCGCCGCGCAGCGGGCGGGCCCTCGATGACGTATTTTAAGTGTCAATTAACGGTTTTTTTTTTTGCCGCGCTTATGTCAATCCTCGTCAGAGTAATTGTGTTCTGTGCTGCAATCGACGCATAATAATTTCCGGAGGTAGGTTCAACGAAGCGGTTAGCTAAATTACAGTAGAGACATTAGACAAATATTATTTACTTACCTGAGACCCGAGACATCTGGGCACAGAAGTGATAATATCTGGGCTAACTATACTTAAAATATATAAGTAACACTCAAGAAACTCCTTCATCTTTCATACTTGTGTAAGTATAATTTTAGATGAAAGCCTTTTGTTCGCACACTTCACTTGGCCTGAATTAATATTAACGTTGAAAATTCTCTCATGACGTAATCAAATGAACGAGCAGCATTCAGACCACAGCCTCTCTTGAAAGTGTGTTTAATGAGAAAATCTTCTTACCTTCTCGGCTACCATTAAGTATTAATGAAAATATTCGCTTTTGAAATACTTCCTTCATAAGAAACATGGTGTAAAATACTTACTTGGGTGTATCCTCGGTGTATCGCCTGGTCATCAGATCCACAGGATTTAGGTTTATCACCACAAGCCACTCGCACGCATACATTTACCGCCGGCACTCTCCCACTAGTGATGTCCCGTCACTCTAGTGTTGTCCATACAATCGACCATTGATATCCGCATACACTACATCCCTTCTTTGTTAATTTTTAGAATTAAAATCAATTTCCTTATTTACACTAATTAGGTAATGTTCGAGTTATAGGTCCTGTGTTTCTGTTCCAGGACTATCAGAGTTGTCACTGCTTTTTTCTGTTCCTGGACTATCAGAATTTTCACTGCTTCCATCTTCATTTGTTACTCTCCATGTACCATTCACTCTCTTCAAATGAACTGTATTTCTTCTGTACTTTTTTCCTGTAGAATCATTTCTTATTTGTATGTCTCCTCCATTAACACCAGTAACTGTATGCGGTTCTGGATTGAAATTAGATGTCAACTTGTTTTCTTTTTGCATGTTTTTTACAAATACTTTATCTCCCAACTCCAAGTCAGTTTCTACAGCTCTTCGCTTCCTATCTCCATATTTGGCGGATTCGGGGCCGAAACTAGTGTACATCCTTTACATGCTTTTACCATATTCTCAGCATCCTTGTCAATTCTAGGCCACCATACTTTGCTTCTGAGGCGAGCTTTCATCGAAACAACTCCCGGATGTCCTTCATGGGCAGCTTCAAGTACCCTCTTACGCAATGTTTTCGGAATAACAATTCTTTTTCCTCTGAGAAGAATGTCTTCATGAAAACAAAGCTCTGATTGGATTATCTTGTACATTTTTATAGACTCATCCCAGTCATTGTTGAACAATCCATTCTTTACGTTTCTGATATCTTCATCTGATTCTGAGCTGATCTTTATTTCTTCCAAGGGAACTGCGACTGGCCGACTATACTCAACTATTTGATTGATGTAGTTCTCACTATCAAAAGGTTGTTGCTCTGTTGTCTTGCACAGTCGCGAGATTGAGTCTGCAATGTTGGTCTTTCCTGGCCGGTATATGATTTTGTATTTATATGCTTGTAACCTCAGAACCCATCTTTCGATTCTAGCACAAGGCTTAGAGTTCTTCCCAAAAATTGTTTCTAAAGGTTTGTGGTCGCTTATTAGGTCAAATTCAGTTCCAAATAGATAAATCTTAAAATGCTCAACAGCCCACACAAGGGCCAGGGCCTCTTTTTCCGTTTGACAGTATCTCTTTTCGCAATCTGTAAGACTTTTGTTGCCATAGGCTATGATTCTGGGGCCATCTTGACCAATCTGAATAAGAACTGCGCCTAATCCAACTGGTGAAGCGTCAGCTATTACTTGTGTTCTATCCGAAGGATTGTAGTAACCAAGACATTTAATATTTGAAAGATTACTTTTTAGCTGCATAAAAGCCTTCTCCTGCTCATTTGTCCAGTATTTATCAATGCAGGATGTTTTATGTAATTTCATTCGCAGAATAGCTCTCAATGGTTCTGTCAGCGTTGTCAAGTTCGGAATCCATTTTCCAACAAAGTTCACTAATCCCAAAAAACTCTGTATCTCTTCTATAGTTTTTGGTCTTCTACTTGTCTGAATGTTGTTTATGTATTTCTCTAGTGGTTTGATTCCTTCTTTAGAAAGCTCATGTCCCAAGAACTCGATTTTATTAGTCTTATAGATACATTTATCATCATTGAGTTTGACATTATTGTCCTTCAATACATTCAATACCTTTTTGAGTCTATGATCGTGTTCTTTCTCGTCTGTGCCATGAACCAGGATGTCATCAATGAAATTGACTGTACCCTCACATCCTAGTAACATTTTCTCAAGGATCTTTTGAAACATTTCTGGAGCACATGATATGCCAAACAACAGGCGTTTGTAGCGGTATAGTCCTTTGTTGGTGCTGAAGGTTGTGATATAACGGCAGTCTATATCTAACTCAAGTTGATGGAAGGCGTTCTGGATATCCAGCCTGGAAAACAGTTTTGCACCACGAATATGAGGTAATAGTTCATTCATAGTTGGCAGCGGATGATTCTCACGCATTATCGCCTCGTTAGCTCTTCTCATGTCAATACATATGCGTATATCACCATTTTCTTTTAGGACAGGCACCATTTGGGATACCCACGGGGAAGGTTCATGAACTTCTTCGATTATGTCTGCCTTTTCAAGTTCTAATAGCTTCTCTGCAACTTTCATTTCCAACGGAATGGGTATTCTCCTGTAAGGTTGTACCACAGGTTTTACTGCTTCGTCGATTGGTATTTGTACAGTGACTCCTTTAAACTTTGGAAAGGCAAGATCGTTTTCTTCATTTGTCCCCACGGCATTGACTGAAATCCCGATTCTAAGCACTCCAAGTTCAATAGAAGTATTCTTTCCTAGTAAATTCCGTGTCCCGTTTCGAATCACATAAAAGGTTGCTGTTTTCTCCACTCCATTAACTCTGATGTTGGTTTCAAATGACCCCGTGATGTCCAGCGGGCTTTTGCTGCCATATCCATATAAAACCTTGTCAGGGTTTTTATTTTGATTCGAAACTTTGACTTTGTTATCTTTAAGGTATTGCCAGGTTTTGTCTGTTATCACGTTGCATTTGCATCCGGAGTCAATTAGCATCTCTGTTTCTACCCCTCCTACATTGCAACAGATGGTAGAATCAGCATCTAGATGAAATATGTAGTCAATTTCTTCTTCCTTCTGAGTCTCTCGTCTTGACTGTGTGAAGTTTGGCCGTGGTCGTTTGAATGTTTTATCAGTTCTATAGAAAGTTCTTCGTTTCTGTCCAGTTTTGCATTGCTCTCTAAAATGACCAATCAAACCACATTTTATACACCTTTTGTCTTTTGCTGGGCAATTCTTATCATTGGATAGGTGTTTTTTATTTCCACATCTTGAACAACCATCATTAGTATTGTTTTGTTTCCAGTTGTTGTGGCTTCTCTTCATTTCAATCTTGTTTATGTCATTTTGTATCGTATTTGTATTTTTAAATTGTTCCAGCTGTCTTGTCACTACTTCAAGGGCATTAGCTTCTACTATTATTTGGTCTAGAGTGATACTGTCACCTGCTTTCAAAATCTTCTTTCTCAAGTCGACGTTATTACACTTTTCAGTGATTTGATCAATCAAGTTTTCTTCTTGGTTAGTGAATTGACATTTTTCAGCTTGTTTCCGGAGCCGCACAAGAAACTTTTCAAAACTTTCGCCTTCATTTTGCTTCATTAATCTGAACAAATATCTTTCGTAGACTTTACTTTGTTTTGGTGAAAAGTAGTTATTTAATTTTACCAGTGCAACTTTGTAAACGTCTACACCTTCTGCTTCATCAATATGAGCTCCTGGAATATTGTAGTAGATTTCCTGCAGTGATAGCCCTCCTAAATGAAGTAGAGTTGCTCGCTTCTGCAAAGGCAACTTTATATTTGTAGCCAAGAAATAAATTTCCAGCGCCCTTGTCCATTTTTCCCAACGGGCCGCTAAGGATGTGACGTCACCATCACAATCAAAAGGATCCAAATTAGGCATAGTACTCATACTGTTGCTTGAATGAGCCATTTTGCTGTGATCTGGAATTTAGCAAATTAAGATTTCAGTTTTATGGCTCTTTTACTAATGTAAACCAGTTCGGTAACTGCATAGCCTTAGATAATCGTTACATTTAATTTTAGGTCCTTTACTAGAAAAGTAACAGTATTTTACTGCATGACTCAAATTAAATAACCCGTTGACGATGGGTATAACTTCTCATTTATAGCCCTTTTACTAATTAGTAAACAGTTATCTTTACTGCATGGCTCTTATTTAACTGTCCATTAACAGGTACATAATTTTATTTATGATTGCATGACCCTTTACTAGTTACAGTAACAGTTTAGAAACTGCATGGCCTTCTCAGTGATGTCAATATTATTGACCACTTTCAATATAACTCAAGACTTTAAAATGCATGGCCCTTTTACATAATGGTAAACAGTTCATGACTGCATGGCCTTTCTTGATAGGTTCATCCTTATTTAAACCAGGTGAAGACATTTGGACATTTGATTGGGGTACACTTTTACCTACATCTTTTACTGTTGGAAATCAGGCTATTATCATTAATATGATTGAATAAATATACATTTACATTCAATCCGTGAAATTTATAACTGAATAGGAGCCTCAATACCTACCCCAGTTCAACTTGTCATTGAAAATTTTAATGTAAGTACTGACTCTAGTTTTATGGCCAAATATTTGGTAATTTCCATGCAATAAGTATTGCAATTTCAATCTAACATCCTCTCAAAGATTGCTGATATGTGACAAATACTATCCACAACAACAATGAGACGCATTGTGGATTTTTGTTTTGACAGGTAATCCAACAACGTAGGTAAATCCCCGGACACAATTTGGTTCACATTGACTAGCTATACAGCATTCCTTGTATGCTTTTACTGAAATACCAAGATAGTACACTTCCCCACAGCCTACTTGATTAGGTAAAAGCATATCTCATCCCTCTCAATCATGTCCAGACGCGTCAAGCACCATTTTGTTTGCATTGCAGTTTGCAAATAGTGAGGTTAGTTTTCATTGCTTTGCATTTGTTGCAAATACTTGATAACTACTTTGATTTTCCTCGATCGCCATTTGTAAAATACTTACTTGGGTGTATCCTCGGTGTATCGCCTGGTCATCAGATCCACAGGATTTAGGTTTATCACCACAAGCCACTCGCACGCATACATTTACCGCCGGCACTCTCCCACTAGTGATGTCCCGTCACTCTAGTGTTGTCCATACAATCGACCATTGATATCCGCATACACTACACATGGACCAATTATTTCATACGTAGATATTATTTGAAAAAAAAACCCTTTTGTAGGGGCCCGTACGCACAACGTTTTTTTTCAGCGCGAATTTTTTCCTATATTTCTGTAACACATGCAATACTATGGGACTGGCCGCAATGGCGATTTTTTTCCGCAGATTTCTGCATACACTCTAGCGATTTTTTTCCGCAATTTTTTTATTCACGCGGGAAAAAATTGCTGTGCCTACGGGCCTTAATTGAAGGTTCTTGCACGAGTTGAATTTACTTTCATTGACATTTCATGAATTTATTTATATGCCATACTTTTGTGTAATTATGGTAGCGATTATACGAAGCTGAAACCATATTCTTGCATTTCATACCAGCGGTCAGATTCCGTTCGAATTCGCCTGTCAATATTATGACAAGATAATATCGAGTATACTCCTGAAAATATCGCGTATCCACAACGTGACTACGTAAGGTTTGCTCGTCGTGGTGACCCAGGAAACTGACCAACGACGTTAAGGTGCAAACCGACCAAAACATTACAAGGTATAACATTCGCATCGAGCATGTTGAGCATCGAGCAGGAAGCCAGGAACAGTTGACGCTCGTTGCTCGCTGGTTTCCCCGTAACACTAGGTACTGACTGCATGACTGCTCGCTGTGTAACGTGTAGTGCTCGCTGTTCAACGCGTAACGTAACGTCAGTCAGTTTGCACTTTTACGTTACATGTTACACAGCGAGCTTTACATGTTACACAGCGAGCATTCATGCAGACAGTACGTAGCATTACGGCAAACCAGCGAGCAACGAGCGTAAACTATCCCTGGCTTCCTGCTCGATGCTCAACATGCTCGATAAAAACGTTACATTACACCTTGTAACGTGATTTTACCTTGACGTCTGAAACCTGATAAATGTATAAAGATTCGCAAATGGGCGTTACTTTTGAAACAAATCGAACTATGCTTCGCCGTGCAAATTAATATGGATGTTGACTTAGTTTTAACACTTTCGTTGAAATATTTCTGGTAGACCTATCTGAGTAGCTTCCGCACTCATTCTGATGTAATTGATAATGATGCTGATAATGTGGTCCGTCCGACCGATTTTGGTTAAGGTCACCACTTAAACTTGACGTCTGTAGATGCCGCTCGTGGGCTCGCATGCGGCTTACTCTTACTTCACTCACTTGTGCTTACTATCTTTCTTTCCAAACGATAAAGGTCGATTCGCATATATCAGTGATCCCACCGATCCGGCACAAAGACAGTGGCAACTGAAAAGTAAACTTTCTACTTAGAAATATAATTTAAAGTTTCTGAAGCATGCACGCTTATCCTGGCTAATCTGTAGTTACATCACAACACAAGTCACCCCATGGGCTCAATATCCCCCGCCCCCTTTACCAACTTACCTCACCCCCGCTGCGGTGTCATGTTCCTATGTAAATAAGCCTATAAGTTGCCTAAAGTTTTCGCGTATAAATCAATATTTACCTAATATGTGCCGTGTACTTAACAACTTGTTAGAACTTGAATTATTAGGTAACTTATTCTATTTGTTTCAAATTTATCTATCGACCTCTGCGGCGTTGTGGTCGAGGCTGTACTTCCCAATCGAGAGGTCCTGGGTTCGATTTCCGGCTGGGGAGAAATAAAACAGCCCCAGGTCTTGGAACTTTACATGTTCCTGATGTCGCTTTTTGTGGTTCCCACGACACAGGGAATCCTAGTGTGGGGCCAGAAGAAATGTGCCAGTGCCTATGTAATGTTTTATGTGATTGCTCGTTGAAATTGTCTGAAAGATCTATGCCATCTACCTACTTATGGAGTCTAGAGAAGTAAAAAGCTATTAAAAACTAACAAAATAACTCTAGACTCTTTAACGGAGGGTTAATCCGTTACACGTTCCTCGTATCACCCGAGGCCATACGGCTTACGTTGCACGTGATTTTCATGACGGGATAACTAGTGAAATTAACAACGTATAATTATTTTAACAATATTTGATACCGGATTTAAAATGTTACGTGATTCTTGAACCATCAATCGCAGAACAGAATGAGGACTTGTGTTTTGCTCCGACATAAACATTTATTAGGGTTCCGAACCCGGGTGGTGCTAAACAGGACCCTATTACGCAGGACCCTAAGCCTCTGCTGTCCGTCCGTCCGTCCGTGTCTCACGAACCATTAGAAGTAGACGGACGGTTGAAATTTTCACGTGTGAATATTTGTTGCTGACGTTTATTTGTATTTATTCTTGCACGTTATTTTTATTTATTATTTATTTATTAACAACTAATAAAAACTTCACTACTACAGAGAGTGCCAAAAAACCATTTCCGGTTTACCTAGGCACTGGATGCGTGTAAAAGTCGAAACTGACCAACGTTACGTTACGCGTTACACTGCAAGCATTAAATGTTACACAGCGAACATTCATGCAGTCAGTTCGTAGTATTACGAGGAAACCAGCGAGCAACGAGCGTAAATTATTCCTGGCTTCCTGCTCGATGCTCAACATGCTCGATGCGAATGTTACATTACACCTTGTAACTTTTGGTTAGTTTGCATTCGTAACTAGCATGTTCAGCATCGAGCAGGAACAGTTTACTCTCGTTGCTCGCTGGTTTCCCCGTAATACTACGTACTGACTGCATGAATGCTCGCTGTGTAACATGTAATTCTCGCTGTGTAACATGTAATGTAAAGTTGGTCAGTTTCAACCCTAAGAGTCCGATTCGCACTTGCCTGATTTTTTATTATTGTGTATAAAACACATTCCAATATCGAAAACAACGTCAAATAAACATAATAACTTTTGCGTATGTGTTAAATCTAGTACAAAACTCCGTCATAACTTTTATGACGCGGATAAAACTTTACGGATTCCTCAACGTTGGTTGGATCTTGGGCCTTTGTCGAAGTTTGATTACTTTGAAAGGTCATGTTTTGACTTATTTTAGTTGGGATTTAGTTTTGCTGGTATAATATTTGTGAATCAAGGACAACCGTTCACTCCAATGTAATTTTCTTTACTATTATACTTTATTGTACAAAAACATAAACGGACAATTACTTAAAAATGAAGAAAAAAAACAGTATATTTAGCACAACAAACACGAGCATGGGCAGTTTAAATGAAACTTTCTGAAAATCAAGTTTTCATTGTTTTTTATTAAAATAAATGTGTAAGTAATTCGTAATATCACGAGATTAGACGGAATAATGATGGCGATACCCAACGGCTAACTACAAGAATTTTATCCTCTGTTGTTAGTCAGACTAACCAAGACTTGTAGACTACCGGTGCTGACCATGTACCAATGAGATAAGTCATTTATCTTAAGAACGTTAGACAGACACTGTAACGGTGATGGAAAACATCGTGCGGAAACCTTCATTACTCTATAGCTGCGGCGATGGGCTATGGAAGTATTGAATCACTGGCTGAAAGTGGGCACAGTGGTGCCTCTGCCACCCCGTATGGGAAAAGGCGTGACGCCATGTTATGTTGTAGACCTACAAGAATTTTCACTTTTTAACCGACTTCCCAAAGGAGGAGGTTTACAATTCGTCCGGATGTTTTTTTTTTTTTTTGTGCCTCGATAGCGCCTAAACGGATGGACCGATTTGGAAAATTATTTTTTTGTTTGAAAGGGTTTACCTTCCCATTGGTCCCATTGACACCAGGTCAGGATCTGATGATGGGATCCTGGAGAAATCGAGGGAACTCTTCAAATATTATAGGCAGACCTATAGTGATTTTTGTGTTTTTCATAATAACTCGTGCAAATGCACATGGTAAGCATAATATTGTGATGCGGAACTGCTGATGAAGACCACATATGGCCACCAGAACTGCTCAATACTAGGTACAAATACAATGCGTGGCTGACGGGCAGGCAACGCATACCCTAAACCGGTGGACCTAGAGCCATGAAACTTTGTACAGGGGTTCCTTAGTAGCGTGGGGTAGTACTGATATGAGATTAGACAAAATTAATTCCCCAAGGGGGGGGGGGGGGATAAGGGGTTACAGTTTGTATTAAACTCAATCTAATCAAATAGGGTTTGTGGAAGTCGGTTTTTTCCAAAGTTTACTTTTTGTTTCAATTATATTATTTAGTGTATTCCGGATTCCAGATACCTGAGTAGCTTTCCTGTTTCCTCTCACTAAACAACATTATTCATTTTCAAACGCCGCTGGGAAACGGCTCGCTACCGGGGTCAATTCCGCAATGACCCTTCAGTGGCTATGTCGCGACGATGACGCTCACTTTTAACTTTTACCACAGGGTGCTCATACAGCTTAGAATTAGTAACCTTTCATAATAAATAGATGACGTTACGAGTAATATTTGTAGTTTAAACGCCACGGTTTCAGTAAACATACTTCTAGGTGGCGCTAATCTTAAAATAAATCCTAAACTTAGCGCCATCTCGTGGTATTTGCAATTTTTCGATGGTGCTACACCAAGCGATAAAAACCTCGAACTAAAGATGCTTACGTAGCTGTTCCGTATATTTTGTTTTACGTGGTCTATCTGTATTAATATAATATTATAATATAGTATCTGTGCTTTTAGGCATTATCTGGATTTTGGAGTATCTTTTCTCAGACAAATATTGGTAACAAGCAATGGTAATCAATATCTAAAATTAATTAATTGCCTACAAAAATATTTCAAAAGCAAGAATATGTATTTTTAACCGACTTTCCAAAGGAGGAGGTTTACAATTCGTCCGGATATTTGTTTTTTATTTTTATTTTTATTTTTTATGTATGTTCCCCGATAGCGCCTAGACGGATGGACCGATTTGGAAAATTATTTTTTTGTTTGAAAGGGTTTACCTTCCCATTGGTCCCATTGATACCAGGTCAGGATCTGATGATGGGATCCTGGAGAAATCGAGGGAACTCTTCAAATATTATAGGCAGACCTATAGTGATTTTTGTGTTTTTCATAATAACTCGTGCAAATGCACATGGTAAGCATAATATTGGGATGCGGAACTGCTCATGAAGACCACATATGGCCACCAGATCTGCTCAATACTAGGTACAAATACAATGCGTGGCTGGCGGGCAGGCAACGCATAGCCTAAGCCGGTGGACCTAGAGCCATGAAACTTTGTACAGAGGTTCCTTAGTAGCGTGGGGTAGCACTGTGATGGGATTTGACAAAATTAATTCCCCAAGGGGGGGGGGGGGAAGGGGTTACAGTTTGTATTACACTCAATCTAATCAAATAGGGTTTGTGGAAGTCGGTTTTTTCTCAAATTTTACTTTTTGTTTCAATTATAAAGTTTGGCATTGTCGTCGCGTCATTGTCAGTGAGCGGTCATTTGTTTGATTGTTTGTTTTCAAAATTCGTTTATTTCATAAATATAATAAAATGTTAAAAACAAAGACACGGTCAGTGTTAAAACTATCGTAACAATAAACACTACCTCACAGGCACCTTTTGAGACTTTTAACATGACATACTTATTGTAAACTTTTTTATATCTTACTAAAAACTATCTAATTATTTTCATTAACACAGGTAATCAAGATAATGTGATCTTTGTTTAGACCCATTATATATAGCTAAATATAAACATAAACATAAACATTTACATACAGGCACATACAGCTATTTATACTACTATAGTGATCGGTCACAATGCTTACCGAATTGGGACCCTGGGTCTACCAAAAACATCCCCGTGCTTTTCACTGCTCTAAAACGTTGCTTGACTTGTAGTTTTCTGTACAAAATCTCGCCTTAACGAGACCGAAGACGTAAACTTTTGTGACATAAAGAATTCAGGCGCTCGGATGGAGCGGTTTCTTCAAAACGATAACTCGACAACTTTTACTCAAGGTAACCCAGTTTGGAAACTAACCGATAGTTTGTAAAATATAATTCTTGTAGCTGGTCAAGATAAAATACTTCGCTATAATATCGACAAAATGTGTCTCGTTTCTTATTGCATTTTTGCTTCAAAAATAAGATTTAGAAGACGATTCATTCAACAAAATGTTTAAAAGATATTTTAAAAGAGGTACGGGGGAGGTTTCTTGCCCTTCTTTGCTCCATCCCTAAGCCCACAACTTCCGAACGGGCGGTAGTATACAAAAATATTAATATTATATTGACGTTGACTAAGTAATATGTATGATTTTATGGTCAATAAAATTTTTGAACTGAACTTTCCTTTATCAGATTCCCATTAGATCAACACATTAATATATGTATATATTAGGTTAATGTAAAGTGATACTGATGTATGGTTAAAAGCTTGATGTTGTAAATGACTCATACATATATTTAACCCCTTGTCTGTGACAGTGGCCGCCAGGCAGACAACAATCAAAATTTAATTGTCATAAAATTACCCACTGACGAAACGTTAACTGCAATAATTTTCTGCCCTTCAAAAATCTGAAGAAAGTTACAAAGGTGCTAATAACTTCTAAAACACAATTTTTATATTCTACCTTCAACTTTATATAAATTCCAAACATGAATTTATGCCGAACCAGCCAGTGAAATTCACAAGGGTGTACCTTATTAGCTAAGTAACGAATAGACACCTATAGATAATATTATACAAGTACATAGGCATTCATAGAGTCTGCAAGTGATGGAGAGCCTGAATGAATTTGCTATGGATAATAGAGAACGTCGGCGTGGGAGCACCCTGTGAGTGGTTCTTATAGGTTACGGGTTTCGGCTAATGAAGTGTCATAGAGAAGGTAGAGTAAAAGCGCGTTCCCACAACATCCTAAACGGCCTATTGAAGCAGTCTTATCACAGTGTAAAAGAATATTTAGATGACAAAACTGCATGGTCTTTACCATCTCAGCGCACAGAAATCCAAAGAATGGACTGAGTCAGTACGTCTCGGTGTATTTCCTTAGACTTAAGTAGAAATACATAACATTGTATTTTAAGGCTCTGATATTTTAAAAGAGGTACGGGGGAGTTTCTTGCCCTTCTTTGCTCCATCCCTAAGCCCACAACTTCCGAACGGGCGGTAGTATACAAAAATATTAATATTATATTGACGTTGACTAAGTAATATGTATGATTTTATGGTCAATAAAAAATTTGAACTTGAAAAATTTCAGTTCAGAACATCTTTCAAACGATATTTTGGCTTGCGGTGATGATGAAAAATTATATAAAACAGTCCTTACGGGAACAAATAGAGGCGATAGTTGTTCAACAATAGATTAACCGTTACAAATGATTGGGAACGTGCTCTAAGGCATAGAACATTGAAATGACATGGGCCTTATAGATATGCTGTTTACAACAAAACTGTAACAAGAAATGGCGTATGCTATGCGTATGGGCTTTGACTCTTTGATAGAGGCATGACAACTAACAACGAAGTTCTTTGGGAAGTTGTTCAAGAAAAGAAAAGAAAGCATTGGGAGCTGTATTTTGCTGGTTGTCAAGCTTTCTTACTTTAATTATTTGTACCTATTTTTCCGATATCCTCTGAAAATAAAATTAAGGATATGTATAAGGTGCTTATAAAAATTACTTACCCGATCAAATCGAACGTCAGAGGTACATACAGGAAAAGAGGATTTTTATTGTGATTCTTGTAAATATAAAAATCCATTCGAATTTGGGATGTTTTACAGATTTTTTTACAATATCAAGTTCGGGAAGATCTTGAAACCTTCATTGCTAAAATGCGTTTCATCAAATAGTTCCTTTGTCAAAGCCTTTGCCTTGATCCAAATGAACTGTTCGGTGAAACGCAGTCTACATAGGTACCTGCGGCGATGGGTGTCACACAAAATGGAGTATAGCAAGTGGGCACATTTGTGCCTCTGCCACCTCATATGAAAAGGCTTGACGCTATATTATGTTAAGTTTATTAAATTCAGTCTGGTGTTAATTATCCTTACTCTTTTTCTAAAGCAACACATGTTGCCCGCTCACTGTACAGACTAGGCACGATGAGAACACATTCCATTATCCACTAATGGAAAGTGCTAAGTCAGGATTCAATAAGGCGCTCTTAAAATAAAACACAGACGTCCAAAGCTCGCTCTAAATTGAAGCTACTAATAATGGAACCTCCAAGAAACTGAGCTCTGAATTTTGAAGAATGGAGGCGGGAACGGTGTTGGTTAGGAAGGAGGATGGGCACAAATATATGGGAGCTGGGACTACCCTCCAATGGCAGTAAGATATATGTCGTTAGATAGGCCTTGTCTATAGGAATAACTTTTACTTTGACAGCTTTGTTGTCACAGTTGTCCGTTCAGAGATATATGGCATATAAATTATGATAAATACTTAGTCTTAGTATAAGAAACTGTTGCTTAATGTATACAAGGTGTAAATTAATTAATGCAAAATGAGAAACTACTTTGTTAGGGACATCATTCTGAGCAACTATCATTATGAAATCGATTTGATCAGGGCAAATTATTTTTAAATATTTCATACAAATCAGCCAGTTATCAGGAAGTTAAAAATTAAGATGCTCTGATCAAATCTGTTTCATAATTAAAGTTGCTCAGAATGATGTCCCTAACAAAGTTGTTTCTCATTTTGCGTTAATTCATTTACACCTTGTTTAAGCATACACACATTGCATGTTCATTTGCTCTCAAAGCTATTATGGCTTCTTCTTCAGCTTTCTTCTATAGGAATATGAATTCAATGTTAATAATTGAAACAAAAAGTAAACTTTAGAAAAAACCGACTTCCACAAACCCTATTTGATTAGATTGAGTTTAATACTAACTGTAACCCCTTATCCCCCCCCTTGGGGAATTAATTTTGTCAAATGCTATATCAGTGCTACCCCACGCGACTAAGGAACCCCTGTACAAAGTTTCATGGCTCTAGGTCCACCGGTTTAGGCTATGCGTTGCCTGCCCGTCAGCCACGCATTGTATTTGTACCTAGTATTGAGCAGATCTGGTGGCCATATGTGGTCTTCATCAGCAGTTCCGTATCACAATATTATGCTTACCATGTGCATTTGCACGAGTTATTATGAAAAACACAAAAATCACTATAGGTCTGCCTATAATATTTGAAGAGTTCTCTCGATTTCTCCAGGATCCCATCATCAGATCCTGACCTGGTGTCAATGGGACCACCCTTGAGATATTACCTATACGCCGAAAAAAGATTTGTTCAAATCGGTTCATAATTGGCGGAGCAATCGCGTAACAAACATAGAAAAAAAAAAAAAAAAAACATACGGGTCGAATTGAGAACCTCCTCCTTTTTTTGAAGTCGGTTGAAAAGTCGTGTCTGATGTTAGATGACTCACAGACTAACCTGATATCTACTCAAAATACTACAAATTAACAGAACTAGCCGTTCGGCCGGCATATTTACAAGGAAAACATCGTGTTCTCAAACTTAAAATAACATATTATCAAGACATGCCCAAATCCCCAGGAAAATTCTTTTCTTTACTCTCTGCCCTGGATGTAAGGCAATGGCCTGCGATACGTATGTATGATGGATGGTCACGATCCGTCTTGCTTAACCCTCTCACGACCATAAGGTTGATGGAAACATAAGAACGATTTTGGTTACGTATTATTTGTAATTTGCCCTTAAAAAAACATATTTTAAGAAGAAAAACTATAATTTTTCCTTAAATTTTCCTAAATTTTCTTGGGATACATGTGTCCCTACAGTCACATAGGGAGACAATTTATATTTTTTCAGCCCCTTCATATTTGATGAATTTGTGTAAAAAAAACATGTTTTTTTTGCCAAAAAATATTGTTTATTCAAATAAAAATATAACAAAGTTGCAAAAGTTCAGTGGTTACTGACTTTATGCTCGGACAATACTATTTATGATGAATGATACTCAGCAAAGCAATTTCTGTCTTTTGTAAAGCAAAGGTGAATATTACATGACACACAAACATTATTCGTACGATTTTCTTTTTTATCTTTAGCACAGTATACACACCTCTTTCTAAGATCAGATTTTTCCATCTGATGAGTGGGTAGTGGTCGTTTCAAAGACCTGCGTGTTGCGCTAGTTACAGAGGTAGGTAAAGCTCTCTGTCTCACAGAAAAATCATTTATCAAGCTTCGAGCTACGACTTGTCTGAACTGTAAACTTGTCAAGAGAACACCTTCAATGCGGTGGCTGATATGTAGTTTTGTATAGACAGTATAGGCGTTATTTACTGCTATGTCCATTAGATCAAAGAACAGACGCAGATAATATTTTATTGTTGATCGTCGATCCACTTCATAGGCAACCTTTCGTTGGTCCATCAAATCAACGCCTCCCATGTTTTTGTTGTACTTGATGACACTCAAAGGACAGGGAACATCAATTTTTTGACCAGAGCCAACTTGACGACGTTTTACGGTGTCCTTTTCCATTGGAGGAATAAAGTTGGTCAATAAATGAACTCCTTTATTATCCATCCATTTTACATATGATATGCCATTGAAACTTGTGGTAAAGATGTCACCACGTTTCATACCTTTATCAGCTGGAGCATTTTTCGGAAGATTCTTTCGATTAGTGCGTACAGTTCCACAACTCTTTGTGTTGCGGCCAATCAACTCAAACTGTAATAGCGGTGAATTGAAAAAGTTATCGATGTAAACTTCGCAGCCCAAACCTTTTATTTTTTCTGTCAGCTGGAGAACGACCGATTCACCTAAACCATATTGTGTTCCGGAATTTCGTTTTCCGGTGTACAAATCAAACTCGTACAAATAACCGGTAGTTGCATCACATCTGCACCATAATTTGAATCCCCATTTGACTGGCTTATTTTTTATATACTGTTTCATAGCATTATGTCCTTTGAACTTTATCATGTGCTCATCAATAGATTGACTAGTCGTGTTACTGAGAGCATGTTGAAAGGCATGATTGAAATGATCAATGACAGGCCTTATTTTATATGCTCTGTCATAGTTAGGACTGTCAGGTCCACTCTGCTCTTCGTTGTTGCAGAAGTGTAAGTTTCGCCGAATGTCTTCAAATCTGATTCTTGGCATAATGTTGGATATGTAAGGCACACCCATATCTGGTTCTGTGGACCAGTAGTCTCTCATTGATGGCAGTACATGGTAGCCCATTATTAGGTTCATGCCTAAAAATGCATTCATCTCTTCATCGCTTACTGCAAATTCACGACCATTCTGATGAGCATATCTTACCGATTCCGTCACTATGTGTTGAAGAAGGACTACATGATTTGTGACCTCCTTGAAAATATCAAAAGGTGTTAGTGACTCTTTGTCTATCTGGTTACAAACTTGCACTTTCCCAAACTCATAATCTACCTCCTCAAAGTTGTTAGGTTTATAGGTTCTCTGGTTCCACTTGAAAGTCACTATGCTGTTACGGATATCCTCTGCTGCTACGGGTTCTGCAGTTGATGTTGAAGGCTGAGGAGACTGCGATCTTGTTGGAAGCTGAGGAGACTGCAATCTTGCTGAAGAACTGTCTACCTCCACATAGGTAGCCCCTTGATCATCATCTTGTGTCAAAAATATTTGGTCTTCTTCATCAAGTTGTAAGGCATCTTCATCATCACTATTATCAGCCAATAAAATTTGGCTAATAGACTCTTCGTTCAGTTCAAATATTCCTCGGCCTTTACGCATCATGATCTATAAATAAAAATGATGGGTTATTGTATAAAACTGGTGAAAAGTGCAGTTTTATTGTTGTGGGCTATGTAGGTAAAATTAATCTACGCAGGACTATAGGGACACATGTGTCCCTTAGCATTTATAAGTTATAGATGAACTAATATTGACAAGTAGTCTATTATTTATCAATTAATCAGTAATTTACTTACCACTTAAGTTTTGCAACTCAAAATATGATGTTCGAACACACTGTAACATCAATTTATACAACTGGGAAAATAGCTTTTGTGAAACACCACAACTATCTAATTGACAATGACTTTTTCTATTGATCGTAGCAACTGAGGGTATAACGGAGTCCACATTGTAATGGAGGGTACTTATAGAAACGTGCGATAAACTAATTGAACTATTTAAACGTCACAAAAAAATATTTGAGGTCAAAAACTTTTTGGGACATCGGTGTCCCTTGGTCGTCAAAGGGTTAAGTGCATACACAGGAAAAATGGATAGCCTTGTCTATGGAGGATCCTTTACAGGTCAAACTGTTTACTTGCTTTAAAGGCTTCGGTACGCTACCAGCGGGGCGGGAGCGGGGCGGGAGCGGTCGGGCGTCAAAACAAGACACTATGATGCACGTAACACAAAGCGGGCGGGTGGCGGGCGGTTTGAAAGCGGGTCCGCGTTGCGTTCTTTTGCGTTGCGGTGACAGGGGGAACTGCTCGGTGACAGGTTTATCATGTAAAGTTGCGTGGAACTAGCGCCACCCAGTAATTGTCACTCAAGTGCCAAAATCTCTTTGGAAGACTGTACAGTACACGTGACAATACATTTGACCAAATTGATTACCGCCCAGCCATGAATTTACTGTGATTCAACGAAATGCAATGTAATGAAACCCAAAAAAAACGCTATGAAACAACATTAAAAGACAATATAGCACGCCCAAAGCTGGTCGGCCCTTTGTCTCCTCACTGCGCACTGAAGCCTATTCATTACATTTCACATTAATCTTTCATTCGAGGCTCTCCGACAATGCAGTGGCAACGCTGGCAACACCAGTGAAAAACTGCCTTTGCTAAATTACTCTGCAAAGAAGCGGAAAGGGGGAACGGAGGCGCCATGATGAGAACAGAACTGAAGGCCATGATGAGGATGAAATTCTGAATTCGATTAATTGCGAACGGCTACGATATAGAAACAAGAGAAATGCAGTTTCAAATTGTCGACATTCAAAACCATCATCGATAAAAAAAAATCGAGACATTCTACCGTTTTTCTGCGGGAAAATGAGCAAACCACATCTACACAAACAAAATGACTCAATGCAGTTTTAATATTTACTCGTATAGCTACAGCTTGGATAAATATTTAAAAAAATATCACGTTGAGCCACTAGGCCGGTGGCATGATTCTCGCGCCTTCGATATACGGATATCGAGACCAATATTGACAGATTCCTATAGAAAATCACTCGATATAAGTGTAGATATCGTATATCGAATGCGCGAGAATCATGCCACAGGGGTGCTCAAACGGTCGATCGCGAAAGCTTTTCGAGTCGATCGCCAGCAATTTACCGATTATATTATTTTCTATAAAACTCACCTTTAGTCTTACATAAAAGCTAACATTCAAAATGCTTACGCGGCTATAATGTGTTCTTGTAACGTTCTCGTTACTTGATTTGTTAGCTATGGGGAATTTTCGATTCACATAGGGTTCTCGTCACTCAACTTGCTAGCCATTGGAAATGGCCGGGGCGGCTCACGCCGCCCTATTGTGAGGTTCTCGTTGCTCGACTTGCTGGCCATGGGAAATTTCCAGGGCGGCTCATGCCGCCCTATGAGTTCTTGTGACGTTCTCGTTGGTACTCGACTTGCTAGTCGTAAGAAATTTCCGCGGTTTTCTAAATTTTGCGCCTTTGCTAATCCTTTCACCGCAGTGCGTCAATGACATTACCTACCGTGCGTCCTCATCAAGAAAAAATTGGTGAATATTTTCTATAAAAGTGCATTGAAAAGATAATACTTACACAAAAAAGTGTATTAGTACCTAATACCAACAATAGTAGTTTAGTCGGTCGTGACTTACAAAATATTTTCTGGTCGATCGCACACACTGTTAGTCTGAGCACCCCTGCACTAGGCTAACATAAAAAGGTTCAAAGCAAATACTACAATGTGAAGGCAACAGTCCAGCATAATACAGCACTCTTCTGGGACTGAGGGATATCATTAGCTTAAAGACAGGCTATATTGCTGTACTTAAAGGCGACACGCTCGAAAACGACCAGAATATATTGCTAATGGCGGTTACTTAGAGTTAGTTATGCGGGGCTAATGACACGAGATAGTGCCAAGGACTTTGTGAGTTTTGTATGTAATGAGACGAAGAGAGGAATGAAAAAAATAAGCTAATAATGTCCTCGTGCAGCTTCCCAACGATCTTTTGGCACGCGGTGATAGGTGGAACTAACTAACGATAATGACAGGTTCGTTGAGTTAATTTGCTTAGAAGTGGCGCCCCCCTGTAAACGTCTCTCACGCGCCAAAAGATCGTCAGAAGAAGTACCCTATGTAATAAAATATGTTTGAAGTCTCTACCTTTTTGTCTGTGGCACTCTAGCGCTCAAAGGTTGGACCCTTTGAGCGCTATATAGTGCCACAGACAAAAAATAGAGCCTTCAAACTCTACTGACTTCCGCTGCCATTTTCAGAAAACGCATCAAAATCCGTCAACCCGATGACCGCTAGAATGCCACGGACAGACAGACCGACAGACTTTTCAAACTTATATCAATCACCTCCTTTTGATCGCCGCGCCGGGGGTTAAAAATGGGTTCGGTGGTTCGAAAGTTGTGAGCCTGTGAATTAAATCAGAGAATAACAAATAAAAAAACAAGTGAACCGATTTCAAGCTGTCTCTTTAATCGTTTATCTTCGTTTATCCTTACTTGTCCAATTTTTTGAACTAACTAACCTAAAAAACTAACATTTACTAGTAAAGGAAATTACGTAAATGAACCGCCGAGATCTGGTAGAATTTAATGTTGAATGAATGAAGTTAATTTAGAATTGTATACTTATTCTGAGTTTTGATTGATTTAAGTTGTAACTTTTGGATAAGTAAGGGTAAATAGACCATAAATTGTTTGTTTGTTTAGACGTGGAATTGGTATGCTTGTCATGTTTTCCAACTCGTCTTCAGAACGTCCTCTGAAATCCTATGTGGCGAACACGAAAACTGTGCACGAGTCTCAAGTGAATATTATTATTTATCCATAATATTCATTTGTTTACTTACTCGTGTTTGCACTTCCGCCTCTGCATTGCTATTTTAGCAATTTAGAATAAGTAAGCAGCACTACCGACTCATATTAAGTTTTTTTTTTTATGTTACATAACATGCCTGCAGTATCACGCTTTTTCCCATACGGGGTGGCAGAGGCACAATGGACAACCTTTAATTTTGATAAGGTACTTACTAAACTTAGAAAACCATTTCGAGATTTAAGTATTTAAGCTCGTAGTATTTTATTTTTATTTTTAGATCAGTATTTTTAGAGTTACATAAAAACAACTTAAGTTTAGTCCAAATTTACAAAGTCACGATTTATCACAGGCTAAAGAAAGAAAGAAATATAACCGGCCAAGTGCGAGTCGGACTCGCGCACGAAGGGTTCCGTACCATTATCTATAAAAAACCGATTAAAAATCACGTTAGTTGTATGGGAGCCCCCCTTAATATTAAATTTGTTTTATTTTTTAGTATTTGTTGTTATAGCGGCAACAGAAATACATCACTGTAAAAATTTCAACTGTCTAGCTACCACGGTTCATGAGATACAGCCTGGTGACAGACAGACAGACAGACAGACAGACAGACAGACGGACGGACGGACGGACGGACGGACGGACGGACGGACGGACGGACGGACGGACGGACGGACGGACGGACGGACGGATGGACGGACGGACGGACGGACAGACAGACGGACAGCGAAGTCTCAGTAATAGGGTCCCGTTTGGCACCCTTCGGGTAAGGAAACTTAACAATAACTGATAGTCATCTGTCATCTTAATGTTGTCACTATTTTTATTAATTTTTATTTTTTTATGACGGGCAAAGCTTTAACGTTTTTTAATCATGATATGACACTTTACTTACGTCCTTTTAGAATGAGTAACTCTAAAAAATACCGGTCCCATCGTTTTCCATCTATTTTCATATTAGATGATAAAGCCAGCTTGTCAAATTTTTGAAACGTTGTCCATTGTGCCCACCTTTAGCCAGTTATTCAATGCTCCATTTCGCGAGACAGAGGGCTAGTCCTTTACGGCAACTATGGAGTAATGATAGTTTCCTCACGATGTTTTCCATCACCGTTAGAACTTCCGTATAACAAACCTAAGAAAAAAATCTTATCTCTATAGGGTAGCGCTGGGATTTTAAGCTTCATCTCAATAATAATAACTAAATATAATTTCAATCATTTCTCTAACTGTCTGTGAACTGTATCTGTGTGTACATTATCAGTGAATAAACGGATTCTTATCTTATCTATCTTATTTCATCTCCTGCGTGACAAGCAAGATGTCCAGTGGTCTACCAAAATAACTAAAATCAGCACTTAAATAACAAATAGTGAACCGAACCTCCAAACACCCATCAGCAATTTAATTCCAACATGGTTTAATCCTCTAGTATCGAGTTTCCAAGTTACAAGTTAGTCTTAATTTGTAGACAAACTTTAGACGCAGTTTACGGAACTACCACTAGAATAACTACGAGGAAGTCTCTCTAAATAGTATGTGAAGTCCATTCCTTTAGATAGTGTATTGATATTTTCATAAAATAGTCTTGGCACGTGATGACGTGACTCTCTTTTCAAAGGTATATCCTTGCCAAGGCAGTGCGACCGTATCTTTAAGAGACCTCTCTCAGCAGGTATGCAGCAATTAAAAGGGGTTTCGGAATTTACTAATTTAAGTTTAAACAGCAAAATTATTCTGTTGTAAAGATTTAAAAGAAAAAAAAAAGTGGCTTTGTTCATAATTCACTTCAGCACGGCAATGGTTTATGTATTGTGCACCTAAATTCTACGCAAGATTTTAAGGTAGAAGCACGAAATAGTGCTAGAATAGATTTTCCCCCTGACTGACGTAAGCCCAAAATAGTGCTAGGAACTACACGGTCCGTTACGGCTCCGATTTTCGCATGACGGTATGGTTTGACGGTGTAAATGTGACTTTATAAAAATTCTCTGAACGGTCCTATAATTTTTGAAAGGTTGGTAATCACAAATCAGTGGTGCCAACACACCACAAAAATATATTCAGTTCCAAGAATTTTTCGATCGCCATTGTTGTTATTGTTTTGTATTGTGTTCATTGCAACTTTGACTTCGTTTTTGATAGTGATGATGTTTGGGAGGCATAGTAAAAGAATGTATGGATTGATAAGGCATTAAGTAGACTAATTATACTCTAAATTTTTATACTTAACTACCCTCAGATATAGAAACAAAAATCATATAGTGTCATGAAACCATCATGAAATGTTTCGAGCCGAGACGTGTCAAGCCAGCTATAAACAGACCGGTATTTCGGGCTCTCACTATAGCTATTGTCATGCGATTTGCTTGCAGAATCCGGCCCCAAATACCAATATCGGGATTGACTAATAGTGAGAACACAATTAGCAAATTGGACGTATTTCAACTGACGATAGACACGATTATGCTAATTGGGAATTGCGCCAATTCTAGATCGTTTGACGACTTTGTGTGGTGTAGCGAATTTATTAATAGGGTTAGATTAGAATCCGCATATTCATTCGAGTAATTACTCGACTCATTCCTGTATATTCAAAACAATACCGAGGAAATGTTTCTCATATAAGTTTTGGGTCAGAAACTTTTCCTGCTTTGTTTTGCCCGATACATTACACAAGTATACTTTGGTCTAAACGCGGTCGAAATACGCGCTAAACAGCGAGTAGGGTTCATGACTCTTTGGCAAACCGTTGTAATACTTTGACTCAACTGCAACAATTTTAAAATGTGCCGACTGATGGCGATACTACTGAGACAAACTCAAATCACTGACACGTTTCGACTGGAATTAAACGAAGTAATTTGGACAGTTAAAACACAAATACACACACCCTCACACACACACCCTCACACACACACACACACAAATATTAAAACGTCGATAAGGTCGCCGTTAAGAGTGCTCGCAAGATAAGTTAGCACGTCGTATGGCTATGGCATTTGAGTGGTATTTTTAGTATACTAAAAATTATTTAATTTAAATAAATGCGAGATGAGATTCAGCAGGTTTTGTAATCAAATCAGTGATCGAAATTGCGCTAATGGGCGATTTTCTGACAGCTGAAAATAGTTCTGAAAGCTGCCAAAAGATGGCTTTGCATCGACATTTGGTTGGTTTTTATATAATTCATCCTTAATTTAATTATAAAAAGGTGTTTAATGGATAGCTGGTGGTCTTTTTCCTTACCAAAGTGCTTTATTTTTGGGAGGAAATGCGTATTTTTTCCGGAAAGTCAAGAAATTTCCAAAATATTTGTCACCTAAACTCAAAAACCAGCTTCTTTCTTTGTCGAAGAGTCCACACACGAAATAAATTTGCATATATTGTCAATAATATTGTGAGCAAATTACATTTCGTTCAGCCAAATTTTACAATTTTCATTTTCGATTTCCAAATAAATAAAAAACTACGCATTTCCTAACAGAAGAAAAGCACTTTGGTATAAAAAGTGATCCAGTGAGGTTAAACACATTTTTATAATGAAATTAAGAATGAACGATATAAAAGCCAAACCCATGTCTCGCCTACGACATCTAGTGATGAATTTGGAACTACTGAAATTGTTTTTTTTTTTAAATCGCCCATTAACATTGAGGACTGAGGAGGATTGAGGAAGATTTGATTTGAAACAACGTAAAGCTCGTATACAACAGGCGGCAGGTATACGATACAAGGCCGAAATAACAAAAAAACACACAAAATTACACCGCATACTAACCCGATCTCAAAAAGCCATTCGCTATCGAGCTATAATCGAACTCTACCCGAGTATTCCCTGCTGTTTGATATTCGCCAACATCTCGCCAACTCGAAACTTTACCATTTGGGAGCCGCCCGCCCTCGCTGGTGTTTTGCATAACTTTCAGAGGGACGTGTTAGCTTGGAGGGCGCTTCCTGTCTGGTGCATCTGCTTTGTACTTATTCTGAGGGTGCATCAGTCGGATCTGGATCGGAGTTTATACACGAAAGAGTAGACACATAACAGAGCCAGAAAGCATGCATGCATCCATACTTTGTTTTGTTCGTTTTCTATTATAAAATCTTTTTTTTTTTACGTTTTATATAATTTCAAAAAAGTAAGTTTTACTGCTTATGTATTTTTTTGGTCTACCTATAATTAAATTAATTAACCTATATATGTATAAGTTACTCTATGTAATTAACTATCAGATCAAAAATTTAAATTGATTAAATTTTAATAGTAATGAAGAAATAAATAAAATTTCAAATTCTTTTATGTTTTTTAATAATGAAAATAAAATTAATTTATCTAAATAAAATTAATAAAATTAATTTATTTAAGATATGAACGAAGAAAGATTTCCCATGATGTTTTCCGTCACTGTTACATACATTTACCTATCACTTCATGCAATAGCAACCCACGGGTTCATCATTTTAACTGAAAGGGTTAAATTTTATTTTCAGTTTTCTTTAACTGTGGAGGTGTGTGAAGTCTATAGAGCCTCTTTGAGAAAATAAAAAGGAAAGATTAAATATGATAAAAGAGGAATGAACCTGACCAACATTAGGACACATTTTTGGCAGCTGTTCACAAAACGATCAGTTCTCAAGATGCGATAGGCAAAGACCTCCAATTTGAAGGTTTGGCAGTCGGCACTTTGATCGTTACATATCTGAAATTCTATTTACATGACCCCTCTGACCTCTGACCTCCGTTGTCAATTTAGTGTAAGCGTAGTAGTAGGTACCGTTTTCACAGAATTAACTATATTGCCGTTATGCTGAGGTGCCTGACGATTGACGAAGCAACGGACCTACCAGAAAGGAGGTTCAAAAAATATGTCAAAAACGGTCTATTAAAGAAGTCTTATTACAGTGTTAAAGAATATTTAGATGACAAAACTGCGTGGTCTTTACCATCTCGGCGCACAGAAATCCAAAGAGGGGCGATGGACAGAGTCAGTACGTCTGTCTTCGGTGTATTTTAAAAGAGGTACGGGGGAGTTTCTTGCCCTTTTTTGCTCCATCCCTATGCCCACAACTTCCGAACGGGCGGTAGTAAACAAAAATATTTATATTATATTGACAATTGACTAAGCAATCTGTATGATTTTATGGTCAATAAAAAAATGACTGACTTTGGTGTTCGATATGGAAGCTTTATTTTAAGTGGTGGTTCGACTCATCAAGAATCCACTGTTTAGTTTTGAACTATTAGCTATTCGGTGTTTTTATTTGGGTACTGTCACAGTTTAAATGGTCTTAATCATGACTTGCGAAGACACCGTCCAGCGTCCATACAAACTAATAACAATAGGAACAATAGACACGAGGAGCGAGCAGAAGAAAAAGTTGAGCTATCGGGAAATCAGTTTTATGTAATTTTCAGTGATCAGAGATAATTGAGTTTTCCTCCAAAGATTCATGATTCATAATTGCTTTATTGCACATAATTAATTGCAAGGACAAGTGAATAAAACCAGTGTACAAAGGCGAGCTTATCTCTAAAAAGAGATTTCTTGAAGATCTTTCCTATACCTTCTTTAGGTCCCTAATTAATGGATCCGAGGACCTTGGACTTCGTCAGCCGAGACTGGCTGAGATCACCATCTTATAATGTGACGAATATTTGTATGTATTTATGTAACAGGTTAACGATATATGTTTTGAGTTTTAGAAAAAGGCGCTGTAGTTTTCAATGAAATTTGCTATACTTTATTGCACAGAAAACATAATACAGACACTTATTATTGGAAAAACCATGTACAAAGACGAGCTTATCTCTAATAAGAGATCTCTTCCCGCAAGCCTAGGATGGAGAGGATATTTTAATAAAAGGTAGACCTACATATGTGCACGACGATAAATACTTCGAAATCTTAATAGTAAAAAATCTTTAACTACGGTTTTTATAACATCTTACGTTTTCGCGACTCGAGCATGACTGTATAACATTTAATGCTGTCTGGATTCGTAAAATCAAGACGCCAAAGGTACTATAAAGCTGTGTTTAGTCCTACATTATGACGTCTTAAATATTCAGGGGGAACTCTACCACGTTGAAACGATGGATCTAAAAGGTCTATTGATATAGCATTAATTATAAGGTAAGTACCTATTCCAAATATCTTAAAATGTGTATGAAATAAAGAAATAATAGCCGAAGTTTATTGTAGTCCAATTGGTTAGAAAACTGTCAATTTCTCACGCTAGGTACGCGATTCGCGATTCTCGATTGTACCTTAGTATGACACGGGAACTGTCAAATTTTATTTAGTATTTTGTAAACAAAGTATTGAAACTTTACAACCTAAATGCAGTGCTTTCGAATGTGAAAGCCGGGGATACATTTATTACTATTATAAACCGCGAAACATAACGTCGAATTCTTTGCATCTTTACCTTTCTACCAGATGAGGTTTTTTCCAGCTACTTACGCATTTCTCCTTCCTTTCACCAGATAATACATTTTATGGTTCTTTATCGCAATAAAAAACACAAAAATCGAAACCCTGTACTTGACACTGACGTAAACAAGGTACAGTCACCAAAGCGCCATCTGGGTTTTAGCGTTCAGTTTTCCTCTTAATTGCTTTTTACCTATTTGACAGAACAACGGCTATCGAGTCAGCTAGCCTGTATAAAACATGAATCCATTAGAGTAAACTACTAAATACCTATCTCCTGACTAGAGGATAGTTCTCAGTAGAGCTATTCTAGGAACTGAACCGCAAAGACAATTTAATAATCCGATCAATCACATAACACGATTGTCCCGAGCTCGTTTAGAAAATCTATATCACGAGCACTTCGACCCAGCTGCCCAGCCAGATTGAATTTAAATCGATTTGAAGTCGAATAGAATTCAGAAGAGCTAAGTGCTACTTAGGATCTTACTTAGCGTCGCCAGAAAGAAAGCGTGCAGGTAGGTAGCTATGCACCTCAACTTTAACGCAGCCCTTTAGTTCAGTTGTTAAACATATAGCCTTTTCCCATGCGGGTGGCAGAGGCACCACACAGATGCCCACTTTTAGCCGGTGATTTAATACTCAATTTTGCGTGACAGGGGGCTAACTGGAATCCACGTCAAATCCTAAAACCCTTGGGCTGGCAAACGCCCGCAACGGGCAGATTTCAAAATAAGTTGACTGGCAATTACCCGCGGGGCGGGTGAACTAAGCGTATTGTAGCGAAAAAAAACATGATTTTCTTTAGAAATGTATTATTTTTAGGTGATAAACAGGTTGGTGTTGTACATATTGTATAAATAAAACAGAAAGTTAGTAAAAAAAGTGCTTAATTTAAAACATATTTGGGTTCTTGTCATAAAAACGGAAAAAAGTCATAAATGCTAGGTAAGAAAACGTCCACTTTACTTACCCTAAGTTATACGAAAAAAGTTTAAGCATATCCTTACATCAGAAACGAGATTCTCGCCAGTAAATTAGTTAAGAGACCGGCGACCGCGTGAATTTCCCATACAAACGTAATACCAAAATGATTTGAATTTGAGAACTAGTTCAAAGCATTTACACTGTTAACCGGATTAATACAGTGTTTACGCAGGTTCCTGGTCGTATACCAAGATTCTTATTCAAATTACTTCAAAATATTTTTAAATGGGTTGAAGAGGAACCCTGGTACATACAGACCAGGAACCTGCGTAAACAGTGTATAAATCCGATTAACAGTCTAAATACGTTAAACTATTTCTCAAATTCAAATAATTTTTGTATTATGTTTGTACGGGAAATTCACGCGGTCGCCGGAGCCTTGACAACTTTAAATTTGAAAATCGTTTTGTGCATCTCAGGGTTAGTCAACTAAGCAGGGGGATAATCTGCCCTAAAGTCAGTTAATGTGGCAAACAGGTCAGTAACATAGTTTAGTCGACAGTGGTATAGAAAATATCAGCATCGGCACGGTAATTAAGAAGGCATTAAATTGATCGAGCAATAGTGAATGCGAGTAACAGAGAAGTTTTAATTGAATTTTACTGAATAAAAACCTTAAAAGCGCTTGATCACGATCTCTTGATTGCTTGAAGCTGAATTTAATTAACTTGAATTTAGTTTTTATTAAATTATAGGCCTTAAAGATATAATCCGTTGTACAATAATATAAAGCAGCGTCAGGCTTTTTCCCAAACGTGATGGCAGAGGCGCGCCGCGCCATTCGGTATTGTTGTGTACAAACAAAATGGCTTGACAATATCAGTATTGTATATTTCCTGAAATAAATTTTAGCAATCGTGTACAGTAAAACAGAGCATTTTGACGTCACACGCTATTATTTCAAATAACTCATACATATTAAGCGATTTTCTGACAGCTAAAAATAGTTCTGAAACCGACACAGTCTGTTGTTGTCACAGAGTAAGTAATTTTTGATCGATCTTGAACGCAGCCCATAGACTGTCTGCCATGTGTGTCTACCATAGAGCATCACGGGCGCGGCGGGGCGTGTCAACCAACGTTCTTGTCTGTCAAAAATCATTCCGTCCGTTGACCGTTTCGCGAATAAGTCTTAGTACCTACTTATCAGTAATATTTGTATTGCGTTCCACATGTATGTTCATAACACGACCACAGATTATGTTCTTCGGTTGTTATTAATTGGACCGGCAACTTTTCTTCACTCATAATTCATAATTTCTTTATTGCACACAATTAATATTAATTGCAATGACAAAAAGTAAATAAAAACAATGTATAAAGGCGAGCTTATGTCTGGCCTACGACATCTAGTGACAAAGTTGGAACTTCTGAAGTTGTTTTGTTTTAAATCTCCCATTTACCGTTTTGACAGTTCATAAAAAATCGGTTAAGTGCGGGTCGGTTTTGCACACGAAGGGTACCGTACCATCGAACAACAAATCAAAAGCACTCAAAACAATAAAAAAATAAACAAAAAGAAAATTTAAAAAGTTTATGCCTTCACGAGATTTGAACCGACGACCTCCGGATTGAGAGTCTACATCATACCGGCTAACCACAACCATGTGGGTTGACGCGAAATATGCTATCATATTTAAATGTTTAGTATATGTGTCTATGACATGGTTGCTATGACAATAAATAAACAGTTTCAGTCAAGATCTCCATTTTGAAATGCGTAAGTGTATCTAAACACGTCTCTTGTATCGGGGCCCCCTTTAATTTGCAATATCTCTCGTATTTCAGTATTTGTGGTTGGTGCGGCAACAGATATACACATTCTGTGAAAATTTCAGCTTTCTAGCTATTACGGTTCGTGCAGACGGACCCGGTGACAGACAGGACGGACGGACGGACGGACGGACAGACGGACAGCGAAGTCTCAGTAATAGGGTCCCGTTTGGCACCCTTCGGGTACGGTACCCTAAAAAGTAGGTATATCGACTAGCAGTCCCATACCGTTTTATGCCCATGTTCAGCCAGTTTTTCAATACTTCGTTTTGCGTAAAATATCTGTAGCTATTTAAGGTTTCCTCACGATGCATTAGGTAAATCACCGTTAGTTCGTCCTTATTATCCGTATATCCTGTAGGTATTCATTAAGTTTGTTCTTATGTTCCTATCTATTCCTAATTATCAGCATCTTACTAAACACCCTAAAGTCATGCTGCCAATTTGGAATTTACTCTCTCATTGGTCCTTACTTTTCTGGAAGAGATCTCTTTTTTAGAGATATGCTCGCCGTTGTAGACTGATTTACATATGTTTTGTTTTCACAATTCATCGGTGTGCAATAAATAAATTATGAATTATGACAGCACCAGTATTTTTAAGCGGCACTTTTTATGAGGAAGCAGTCTGTGCATTCGCCTAAAGTCATAAAGTGTTGAAAATCTGTATGAATAGAGAGATGTCGATTTACGACAAATCCCCTTAAATTGAATCATTCTGGACTGGAAGATAACTCTTAAAAAAAATACAATTTAATTCGACAATTTTCCTTTAGTTTCCGCCTGAAACGGGTAGACACGGTTCGTTCCCAGCAAATCCCATCTCATCGTGTTAAGACTTTTCACAATAGGTAAAAGTAGAAATATTATTTTCAAAATGGCTTAACACAGAATTCTTTATGTAGCCGTTGTATTTTATATAGCCAACATCGTGTAAAAACAGCGTTTAATGATGACGTCATTTGGTTAGCAGTTCATAAAAATAATGTTTTAATACTTCCTTAAAAGTATCTGTTTTGACTAGCAGTAAAATGTCAGAGTAAAAAAGCGTATTGGGCTCAGTCAAAAACCATCATATTGCTGCGATGACGACCTGTGTGGCATTGCCGTCAAGACTTGCTTTCCAAGCGAAAGGTCTCACGTTCGAATCTCGGCTGAGGAGGAAGAAAAGAAAACCCAGGTCTTGGATATTTGTTTCAATGTTTGTGATGTAACCACCCGAGACACCTAGGACACCTGGAGAGAATGGATGACCCAGAGCTGTCAAAATCATTACCAATTGGACCCCGCAACAGAAAAGACCCCGTGGAAGACCCAGGAAGAGGTGGAGAGATTGTTTGGAGGAGGATCTGAAGAGCATCGGAAAGAAAACATCTTGGCGAAGGGAGGTCAGGGATGGAGCGGAATGGAAGCAGATCGTGGAGGAGGCCAAGTCCCACAAAGGGTTGTAGCGCCGACGGAAGTAAGTAAGCAAAGTAAGTTTGTGATGTAGCTGTTTCTACAGTGAGGCCAGAAGCAACATATATTTAAATAAATGTTAATGTAAATGTAATGTACCTAGTATTACCTACATTATACATTATTCCGGGCCGCAATATCTTGTGAGCAGATTGCCGTCATTTATGAGATGGCACCCAAAAAAGAATATGTAGGTAATGTAAATAAATTTTGAAGTAGGGTGGAATGAACAAGTCTGAAGTTAAAGCAATTATAATACAAAATGGCTTAACAATCTCAGAATTGTATATTTTTTAGCATTTGTATTTTATAATGTTATTTTTTTGCAAAAAAAAAACAGCATTTGATGCCACACTCCACATGACGTCACTTGTTGTTATTTCATAGAACTCAGCAACAAAAGTACCATTTTGTTTTGACAGTTCTTAAAATACTTATTTTGTGGGAGTGAGATAGAGTGAAAAGTAGTGCGGGACAGACAGGGACATAGACATGTGTCAGGATAGCATTCTCTCAGCGGTCAGAGTATAGCAAGACATAAGCGATCACAAGTGGTGTCGGTGCGGAGGTGCCTGCGCGTGGTCGTTAGACGATGACGCAGCATCTTAGAACCTTTCGTTGGGATCGAAATGATCCCCTCTCTTCCCTCCCATTCCTAGTTGAACGTCTTTCTCGAGTGATCTGAGCTATTTGTCATTTGCTGTGTGTAGGTGGGTAAACATCAGCTACGTGGTATGTGCTTACCTACTTCCTTTATTCCTTTATATTTTATTGCACAGAAAAAACATAGGTACAAACACTTTGTAATGGAAGGAACATATATAAAAGCTAGCTTATCTCTAATAGTAATAAGATATCTCTTCCTGCAAACCAAGAATGGACGGGTAGACCTACATCCTCAAAAGGTACAAAAGGTAAGTAGGTGCTCTAAAAGGTACGCTAAATTGCCCGGCAACTGTAAGTTCAATTATTGTTTCTGCGACAATCTAATGTGGTGTGGCAGCATCGTTTTAGCTACAACAGCTATTGCTGTAATTGCTTGATGTAGTCATGAGTGACGTGACGTCACAGTTGCTCGGAATTGCGCAATTTTAGGTAGTGTTGTTGATATATGATAACTGTCTAGACGTGAAGGCTACCGCTCTGTAACTCCATTTGGGAAAAGGCTTCATGATTGCACCAAAAACTTAATTACGAGTAGATTCTTAATTCTATTTACCAACTGTCAAAATGTATGAATATATGTCAAACTTAATTGTGGTTACCGCGCTATTCACAATTAGTGTTTTTGGTGCAAATCAGGGAGCACTTATCCAGTGGAGAGCGCATAGATACATTTTCCTTTGAAACACAACTCGCCAATTTACGGGCGGCGGGGGACGAGGTAAGAGAGCTGTGATTGGTTCAGCCGCTGCGAAACTGACTGACGGCCCGTAATCGTACATAGGTTGCATACATTGAATACAACTAATGTTTGGCGAGCCGCATTCCCCCGCAGGCGCAGTCAATTGGATATATAATCTCTGGTGGAAATGGACCTAAGAATGCTAGACTTGGAGGGCCTGTACTGTAGGTACTCCAGATAAACTGTAGTGCTTTATAGAGCTGCAAAGTACTTACATGGAGATACTTCCTCTCTTCTTTCTTATCTTCAGGATTTAGCGCATCGCATCTTCCCTACAGAGTTGCAGACCCAGGAAGTTTCATTTTACGTGATTTTTTTTTCATATTATGTTGCGACGTAGTTTTGAAAAAAAAAAACTAAAAGGCTTGCGGCCTGTCAAGTCAAAATAGATACTTTTTATGAACTGTCAAAACGGAACTTTTGTTCCTGAGTTCTATGAAAGTGTATGAAATAGTAACAGAATGACGTCATGTAAAAGTGCCATCAATCAAATGCTGTCTTTCTTTGCACAAACTTGACTTTATAAAATATATCTGCTGAAAATATACAATTCTGAGAATGTCAAGCCATTTTGTACATAATGCTTCAACTTAAGACTTGTTTCTAGATTTATTGGATTACCTTGGCCACTAGCCTATTGTATAGGTATACTTACCTACTTAAAATTATTTGTATGATTAAGAAGACCTTTGCCCTAACAGCAGAAATATCGTAACCGTAAACCTGCTGCCTGCTTAAAGACGAAAATGTAGTAGACCCATTGGTGCTGGTACAGGGAAAATAGAACACTGACAGTACATTTTTTCCTGGAGTGTCATTTTTGAAAACGTGAAAATGAATTGAATTCATTTTAACGTTTTCAAAAATGACACTCCCGAGGTTGTGTTCTATTCACCCTTGCATTTCTATACACACCGTTTCACTGTAGGTACTCGAATTGTGACTTTGAAATACCTTTTTTACTTCATATTTTTTTCCAATCATATTATAAGGAAATAGCTGAATAAACTCTACCTATAATTATTATGTGCCCAAACGTGAAATATCATGAAATGATGAAACACTGCGGTAGCTTAGGTGAAGACTAAAGGGACCGAGCGCAGCGAAGCCCCCGAATAGTCTTCCTGTTCGTTTGACATGTATAACACAAAAAGCATCACTAAGTGCTGAATAAAAATGCTTTTAAAAAGACATGTTTTCGTTAAAACCCGCCACATCATGATAAGCCCAATTCTACAATCGACCGTCGACATATTGTACATAGATTTAAAGATATTAAGGCCATTGTAGCCATTTTAAGCACTAATATTGGATCAACTTTGACGTTTTGTAAATATTTTGTATAAGATTAGCGCTAACTTTAAATACAATACTTTTTTTACTCTACAAGCACAAAATAATGTTTGACTTTGACAGTGACTACCAAGACGTCCATTAATGTCTATTGCAAGGGGATGAGAACTTAATTTCCCCTAATTTTATTGCCTCTTTTTTTTTCCTTTTCAGCCAGGAGAATGACAATCTCTCGACTGAAAGGGTGCAATAGAAAAAAAATGAAACACATTTTGTTTATTTCCAATTTATAAAGCAGATTCATCTCATCACTAAAGTACAGCTTATCCACTAATTAGGTTCTCTGTAGGCACGGATCTGCTGCTTGGAGTGCTTTTGCGTCATATAGAGAATCCGACTGAAAATGTAAGATATGAAATGATTTACAAAATAGAAACGACAATAAAATTATTTTTATTTTTGTGCCCTAGGACTATCTTCTTATCTTTCCGGTCCTGCCTAGGTTGGCTGGAAGAAGTCTCTTTTTAGTTAGAGATAAGTTCGCCTTTGCACTTTAAATGTTACTCGCGTTTTCTCTGTATTACCGTGCAATAAATAAAGAAAAAATAAAGAACATATATGAAATATCAAATATATGAAAATACAAAATACACAACACAACAATAAAATAACAGGAATAAGCAAAATCCGGCTGCCACACTAGATCACAATTCATTCGATAATACTTAAAAAAGAAAAAAATAAAGAATATAATATGTATATAAATTATGAAATACCTATATATAAAAATATACAACACAACAATAAAATAACAGGAATAAGCAATTCCGGCTGCCAGACTAGATCACAATTCATTCAATAATACTTAATTTGTGTTTTTCTTTCATTACAAAAAACTGAAAAAAGACTGTTTTTTTGTTATATCGAACCGATTTTTGGATACAAGAACAATTTCAATATTCCTTTTCGATCTCCTGGAATGACTCGTTTAAGCGTGAAAAGCCACTATTTCATTTTATATTTTTTTAATATAGTTTCCAATGACATCTAAGATGTTTTCAAATATTGTGATGAAGAAAATGAATGTAGATACTCATCTACATATAACTATATATAATTTTCTTTTCGGATTTAGGAGGTGTCTCATTCCTCTGCAATAACTCTTCAAAGAGGTTACCAATCACCTTAAACGGACTTACCTATACGAGTAGCTCTAGAAAAGAGACGATAATAATCTTGCTCCGGATCATTACCAATGGCCAGCAATACGCGCGGCTCTGAAATAAATAAACAGTCAAGTGCGAGTAGGACTCGCGCACTAAGGGTTCCAATCACGCTTGTAGATTGTTTTGTTACCTCATAACTGCTGTTACTAGGTATCTACATTAAAAATAAAAGTGTAATGTCACCCATGTGTACATAGTTAATGTATGTTTATATGTATATTGTAGATTTGGTGACTATCGGTAGGAATACCTAAGTAATTACTGAGTTTAGGGACTGGCGATCAGCGATCACAGATCACGGTCTGCGATCATTAGCTGTGCGGTCACCCTTTCAACAATTACAGATTATTACTTTTTGTGTCAAATATGTACTGTAAATTAAGAATTTGTTGAATAAACGATTTTTTAATTTCAATTTCAATTTCCATGTATTTTTTCTGCAGAAAGATAGAAATTCAGATTTTTTCCTTTACTTGTGCTAAGACCTTGTTTTCCTTTCATGATTCTAGGTCGACGGGAAGTAACGGGGTATAGGTTTTGAATCCGTTGCAACTACTTTTTTTATGAAGCCGTTTGTGTCCCACTGCTGGGCAAAGGCCTCCCCCTCCTGAATCCACACCTCCCTGGACTGTGCCACCTCCGGCCACCCCGGCAAAAACTTGTCGAGGTCGTCCCGCCATCTCCGTTTAGGCCTGCCCCTACGCCCGCCGGTAGCCATCCTGTGGCACCCTTCAGTGGCGATTTTTGCCCATATGTCGTATATAGTCGTATGCACCCAGCATACGACTATAAAAAATCAATTATTTTGCAGCATAAACAGTCGTAGCGTTTGACCGCATTGACATAGAAGGTGAAGTTGATGATTTCTGCACAGCTAATAGGCATACCGGAATCTGATGGCAAATGGGGAAATAAAAAATTGATGTGTGCAACACTGAGTAAAAACTTAAAGTCCATTCATTTCTTTTGTGTCGCCCTTTTATCTCTTGCCACACCGGCCGCCTAATTTGAAAGAACGCTGACACTTGGTCAAAGCAAACCGCTGCGGAGTACACCCGCAATTGATGGTCTGTGTGCAGTTAGTTTGTATAGAGGCTGGAATCAGAAGTTGGGTCTTCTGGTAAGTCGATGAGTGATGTTATACTCACTTCTACCTACAATGCGCTTTTCTATTGGACAACTGTCCACCAGATGGCTGGACGTGCAGACATAATTTTCGCCACAACCAGTATTGCCTGAAATCAATAGGGTTGCGTATTTTAATTGCGAACTTATAGCTAAGACAAAGTCTGATAAAAATAGTAAAGAAATTGGTACTTTTTGCAGGTTTGCATTAAAATGAGGTTTTTTAGGGTTCCGTACTCGAAGGGTGCCAAACGGGACCCTATTACTGAGACTTCGCTGTCCGTCCGTCCATCTGTCTGTCACCAGGCTGTATCTCATGAACCGTGGTAGCTAGACAGTTGAAATTTTCACAGATGATTTATTTATTTATTTATTTATGATGTATTTCTGTTGCCGCTATAACAACAAATACTAAAAATCAAAATAAATTTAATATTAAGGGGGGCTCCCATACAACAAACGTGATTTTTTTTGCTCATTTTTGCTCGATATTGATAATGGTAGCAGGTAGACGCCTAAAATGTTCACAATATATTGAGTATAATATTTACTTAAAAAATAAATAATTAAATTAATATTTAGGTGGGGCTCCCATACAATATTTTTTTTGCGGTTTTTTATAGATAATGGTACGGAACCCTTCGTGCGCGAGTCCGACTCGCACTTGGCCGGTTTTTTTTATTATTTACGTTATAATGTGATCCATGATTTCTGCTCGCTGTTTATCTATGCATGTTAAACAAAAGAGGAAAGTGTGATACAAGGATTACTTACCTGATGCAACGTTGGCGAAAACAAAAATTGCGAACAAAAGAAGAAAACTGAGTAGCTTAGACATCGCGAATCGTTTGTTCCTTAGGTGACACTCAATAGATCATTTTATACAAATATTTTACACGAAAGATATAAAAACCTTTACCTCACGCACGACTTGTCGATATAAAAATATTTATTTTATCTTCAAGTCGTGTTATGTATAACAACGTAGAAGGACCATAATTATATTCTATAGTTTAAAGATATTAAAAGATTTATTGATAATTACAGGTCACATTTACAGTCTTGAGACCAAATCATATGATGACATGTTATTTTATTTATTGGCCCTGCACATGTTCAGCTGCGAGCAGAAATGTATTGCGTCCAATTTTTCTGATTGTCTAGGATTGACAGATCATGTCATCTGCTTGTTTATTTACTTGGGGCCTTGGACGAACTATTGGGGCATGTAATTAGCCCAAGATTTGTGCTATTTAGGGTTCCGTACCCGAAGGGTGCCAAACGGGACCCTATTACTGAGACTTCGCTGTCCGTCCGTCCATCTGTCTGTCTGTCTGTCACCAGGCTGTATCTCATGAACCGCGGTAGCTAGACAGTTGAAATTTTCACAGATGATGTACTTATTTCCGTTGCCGCTATCGGCCGAAATTAATAACCTATCTTCAATCCATAATCTGCAGATTTGAGATTGCTAGTGTCAATTTTGACATAAATCCCATAGCGCAACTGTCAAATGTAATGCGTAATCTGCAGATCACGGATAGAGATCGGTTATTGGGATCGGCCATAAAACAACAAATACTAAAAAACAAAAGAAACTTTATATTAAGGGCGGCTCCCATACAACTAACGTGCTTCGTGCGCGAGTCCAACTCGCACTTGGCTGGTTATTTTATCTTTAGAATCCAATATTGATATCTGACTAAAAGTAATTCGTTAAAGAGACAGACCTTCTAAAGTGAAAAAATTGCACTCCAATGTCTGTGCGCAATAAAGAAATTATGAATTATGAAAAATATTGTGTCCCTCCCTCTCTAACTTATAAAGAAAGTGAAAAAAAATATGCTATTCAACGAAAATTGGTTTGAATAAAATAAGCAGTTTTTAAGTTTAATAAATAATAATAATGAATAATTAAAACATTTATTAAACACCACAAAGATTATACAAACACTATGAAAAACTTATTTGCGGTGAAGAATTCTAGTAATATATGAGCTAGGTGTATCAGGCTACTACGGAACCCTTCATGGGTGAGTCCGACTCGCCCTTGGACACTTTTTGTATGACCACGCGGGTGAGGCTGCGTGCAACAGCTAGTTCGTTCCTAACTTCATTGAAGAAGCTAATTGATGTAGGTACTTTGTGGTCAGTCATTATTGACAATAATAATATAGGGTTTTATCTGAAAGCGCGTTTTTACTGAAAACGGTCTATAACACGAACGAAGAGCTGAAGGGCTCACAAAAAATATTTGAAGAAATATTTTGTCGACAAAAACTCGACTATGAACTAGCATGAGCTATGATGGCAATTTATATGTGTTTGAAACAACGCGCCGCCTTTGACATGACGGTCAACGACCCCAGAGTTTTCTGAAAAGATTCCAATGAAATAATACTGTTTGATAAATTGCTGTTCAGATTCAGCTGCGAAATGTGATACTTTCTAAGTTGATTTATAAAATCCATATGATGGCGTTGAAAACGCTTTTCTTTTTTGCTTGAATTTGGTAAGTGGTAAAGGAAAATATTAATTACCATGTTAGAAATCATATTGGAAGTAGGTAGGACTCTGAAAAGAATGATAATTTAATTTTTTCAAGTCTCACCAAAAAAAAGTATTCATTAAACCATACGCCAAAGGAGATGTGGTAGTGAAGATATTCTAACGAAATTCGATAAATAAAAAATAAAAACTATTTACATTTTAGATGACTATATTTAGCTTTAAAAACGTTAATGTCGATTATTGAGTTTAACAAAATTATATACCTAGTGATACTGCCTATAAATACTATCTACAAGGTGTCAATGAATTAACACAAAACGAGAAACTACTTTGCTAGCATTATGAAACCGATTTGATCAGAGCAACTTAATTTTCACTTTCCAGTACATTTTAGCCTGAGTAGGTCAGCTGATTTGTATGGAAAAGTGAAAAATAAAGTTGCTCTGATCAAATCGGTTTCATAATTAAAGTTGCTCAGAATGATGTCCCTAACAAAGTAGTTTCTCATTTTGCGTTAATTCATTTACATCTTGTATAATCTTCAACTTCAATCTCCAGTATGACCTGCAATAAAAATGATTTTCATTTTATTCACGAACGAGCCGTAAGAATTGTTCTACATACAATATAATGAGATGCAGGAGATGCAGGTTCGAATCCCGGTGCTGACCATGTACCAAAGAGATAATTAATTTGATGATAAATTAATTAATTCATTATCGGACGCTCCGTGTTTTGGATGGCACGTTAAGCTGTAGTAGGTCCGGGCTAGTACCACTACTTGTTAGTAGTCGTAAAACCCCTCAACCAACTTGCATTGAGCCAGCGTGGTGGAGTATGGCTCAATCTTACTCGTATCCGGGTTAAGGCCTGTGCCCCTCGGTAAGGACATTAATGGGCTACATTAAAAAAATGCACAATATAATATGTTTAGGTAGGTACCTTTTTAATCCGTGTCCTCAGCAGGTGGTTCAGAACTTGGCACTTGATAAAAGACTACCAAACCTAATCTACCGTCTTTGCCAATCAGCTTCTCCAAAAAGTCTGGATCTGATGTCCTAAACCATGTCACAGGACTCGAGACTTCAGAATCGTCGGTGACCGAATCTGTGAAAGAAAGGAATGCTGAATTTGAAAAAGTCAACTTAAGATTACCTAGGATCTCATCAATTTTAGGTATAACAGGTTGTTAATTCGTCTCAGGCTCGGCTTTAGCTTAGTACCAAAGAAATAATACTTATTCATGGTGAGTGGAATTTGAAAAGTTATCAGTGGTTACAAGAACTGATCACTCATATACATCATCAAACTGTCAAGAAACTAGGCTAATTCGATAATAACTGACTGATGATGATTGACTAAAGATACAGATTGATGATGAATGACTAAGGAACAACTTAATGAATCTCACCTGTCTCTGATTGGCTCCAAGCAGAACTGGCTGGAGATGTGGAGTCACTACTTGAATGGCTTGTCGATTGACTGGTAGATTCCGATTGACTTTCATTAGCTTCTTGAACAGTAATTCCTTCTGGTATACAGTAGTTTAATTCATATTGCTCGAATTCTGGTTCATTAGCAGTATCAAGTGTAATGACTGATAACTGGTTTCTACTGGATGCACTAGAAGAAGAAGTTGATGAAGAGGATGTGGTAGCAGAAGAGTTGACTTCAGAAGCAGACGAGATAGACGAAGAATTTGTAATAGAATGACTAGGAAAATTGGTGTCATCAGAAGAGTTTGTGGATGTTGAAGAAATTTCTATAGGATTGGTCGTCAATGAAGTATTAGGAGAACTATCATCAGTATAACTATCTGTATAAAGACTATCCGTCGATGAATTTTCAGAAGAAAATATGTCAGAAGATAAACTGTTATCGGAGTAACTTGTTGATGAAGAATTATCTGTATTTGAAGAAGATGAAGAATTACTATTACTTTCAGAGCTAGATGTAGATGTACTTAAGATGCTTGAGGAATCACTGTAAGAATAAGAGTCACTACCTAAATTATCAGAATCATTTTCAGTAGATGAATTAGTAAAAGAGTTATCAGATGATGAACTGACATCATAATAAGAGTCATTTGCAGATAAAATTGATGTTGAAATATTTTCAATAGATAAACTGTGGGAAGAGTCCTTGCTATCGGATTCGTGATTATCATTATGACAAGATAAAGAATTACCGCCATCAGAAAAGTTGTTTTTAAATGAACTTTCTACAGATGTATTATTTTTCAAATCCGAAGAGCTTGTGAAAAAAGAAGATTGATTTGAAGGTTCAGTCAAAGAATTAGTAGAAGAGTCGTCTATTGAAGAATAATTATCTGTTGCTAAATCAAGTGAGTTGTTAATGTAAGTAGAAGAGTTACTAGTAGTTAAGCCATCTAAAGATTCATTTTCAGATGTAGTTGAACCAGATGAGGTATCACTGTCAGCAGAAGAGTTCTTCGTAAACGGACTATCTGTTGATACATTATAAATAGCTAAACCTTCCTCATACTGAGAAGATGGAGAAAATTCTGTTGAAGAAGAATCGTTTGTTGAAGAATTAGAATTTGAAGAATTTTCTGCGGCAGATATTGCAGTAGAAATAGTGTCCGTTGAATCACTAGTTGAAATATCTGAAGAAGAGATGGTATTAGAAGAACTTTCAGAGGATGAAATAGTCTTTAGTATATCGTCAGAGACATACCCTTCATCAGGATGTGTTTTCTTTCTTAAATCTTGTGATGCGGTTGTTGTGGCTGAAGATTGAGATTGGTTTTCATTTGGTGTAGTGGTTTGCGATGTTTGTATATTTTCTGTATAGTGACTCCGACCTTGAGTTCCAAATGTCTCTGTTTCTGGAGGTACTGAGTCTAAACTAGCAGG
Source organism: Argyresthia albistria (assembly GCA_963457715.1). Classification (NCBI taxonomy): domain Eukaryota; kingdom Metazoa; phylum Arthropoda; class Insecta; order Lepidoptera; family Argyresthiidae; genus Argyresthia; species Argyresthia albistria. The sequence goes on from OY735256.1 coordinate 1,155,623, forward strand.
TTCCGAGGTGATATCAACTGAGTCTGATGTTGCAGGCACGGAGTTTGAACTAGCAGGTTCTGTGTTAATACGTTCTGAGTCTGTAGTTGCAGCCTCAGTGGTAATACGAACGGAGTCCGGTTTTGCAGGTGCAGAGCCTAAATTAGTAGGTTCTGAGGTGATACGAACGGAATCGGTCTTTGCAGGTGTTTTCGTACTAGAAGGTTTCAAGGTTTTAGGAACTGAATCTGAAATTGCAGATTCTGACGTTATACGAACAGAGTCTGGTGAAGCAGGTGAGACGGATGTTGTAGGTTCTGAAGTAATACGAACAGACTCTGGGTTTGCAGGTTCCGAGGTTATACGAATTAAGTCTGTTTTTTCAGGTTCTGACGTTATTCGAACTGAGTCAGTTTTTGCAGGCGCTGGTTCTAAACTAGCAGGTTCCGAAGTGATACGAACAGAATATGTTTTTGCAGGTTCCGAGTTGATACGAACTGAATCTGGTGATTCATGTACGTTGGACGTTGCTGGTTCCGCAGTGATATGAACGGAGTCTGTTTTTGCAAGTGCTGGTTCTGAACTAGCAGGTTCCGAGGTGGTATGACCTGAGTGTGTTTTTGCAGGTTCTGAGGTAATACGAACTGAGTTTGGTGATGCGGGTGAGTCGGACGTTGCTGGTTCCGCGGTGATACGAACTGAGTCTGTTTTAGCAGGTTCTGATGTTATTCGAATTGAGTCTGTTTTTGCAGATGCTGGTTTTGAACTAGCAGGTTTCGAGGTGATACGAACTGAATCTATTTTTGCAGATTCTGACGTTATACGAACAGAGTCTGGTGAAGCAGGTGAGACGGATGTTGTAGGTTCTGAAGTAATACGAACGGACTCTGGGTTTGCAGGTTCCGAGGTTACACGAATTAAGTCTGTTTTTGCAGGTTCTGACGTTATTCGAACTAAGTCAGTTTTTGCAGGCGCTGGTTCTAAACTAGCAGGTTCCGAAGTGATACGAACAGAATATGTTTTTCCAGGTTCCGAGTTGATACGAACTGAATCTGGTGATTCATGTGCGTTGGACGTTGCTGGTTCCGCAGTGATACGAACGGAGTCTGTTTTTGCAGGTGCTGGTTCTGAACTAGCAGGTTCTGAGGTGGTATGACCTGAGTGTGTTTTTGCAGGTTCTGAGGTAATACGAACTGAGTTTGGTGATGCGGGTGAGTCGGACGTTGCTGGTTCCGCGGTGATACGAACTGAGTCTGTTTTAGCAGGTTCTGACGTTATTCGAACTGAGTCTGTTTTTGCAGATGCTGGTTCTGAACTAGCAGGTTCCGAGGTGATACGAACTGAGTCAGTTTTCGCAGGTGCTGGTTTTGAACTAGCAGGTTTCGAGGTGATACGAACTGAATCTATTTTTGCAGGTTCTGAGGTGATGCGAACTGAGTTTGGTGATGAAGGTGAGTCGGACATTGCTGGTTCCGCGGTGATATGAACTGAGTCTGTTTTAGCAGGTGCTGGTTCTGAACTAGCAGATTCCGAGGTGATATGAACTGAGTCTGTTTTTGCAGGTGCTGGTTCTAAACTAGCAGGTTCCGAGGTGATACGAACTGAGTCTGTTTTTGCAGGTTCTGAGGTGATACGAACTGAGTCTGGTGATGCAGATGAGCCGGTCGTTGCTGGTTCTACGGTGATACGAATGGAGTCTGTCTTTACCGGTACTGAGTCTGAACTAGCAGATTCCGAGGTTATACGAAATGAGTCTGTTTTTGCTGGTTCTGGGATCATGCGAACTGAGTCTGAATTAACAGGTTCTGAGGTGATTCGAACTGTGTCTGGCATTGCAGGTATTGAAGGAATTCTAACCGAGTTTGATGATTCAGGATTTGATTGAGTCAGAGCATCAGGGCCACTGCTAAGTAACTCTTGGTTTTTAACATCAACTGGTTGCGGAAGGTATTCAATTTGTACACCATGCCTTGAACTTTGAGCTAGTGATTGGCCTTCTGCAATTGGTATTGGTGCCTGATTGGACTGGATCGATGTGTCTTTTGTAATTGGTGAAGTTTCGACAGGAACTCGAGGAGTTGCATGTTTGGATTTGTTGACGTAGAGATAATTTGGATATTTCTCGGCAATCGGGGCTACGTCATCGACATATTCAATCACGCCATTAGGATAAACTACAACGAAACGCTTCTTTTGAGATTCTATTGTCTTCTTTATCTCTGGGTTTGAAAGTATTTTATTGTAGTCGAATTCTGAAAACAAAAACAAAAATCGGTCACTGGTAACACGCGAAGTATAACCGTGTCATATAAATCAACATTGTATGGGGTCCCCTTAAATTATTATTGTTTTAAATTGTGAATAGTTAGTTTTTTGGTGCTACAGCGGCAACAGTAATATAGATTCTCAGAAAATTTCAACGCACTTTCTACACATTTCATGAGATAGGTGGTTGATAGAGACAGACAGACGAACACCTGAGACTTTGTAATGGGGTCCTTTTGGCATACTTCGGAAAACTTCGGATATACCTAAAAACTTAAATATTATATTTATTTTAAACGGCTACAAAATGTCTTCTCTGCGTATGAAGAGGCTGTTAAAATGCAACCAAGATCAGTGTCTTAACACTTAGCATATTAAACAAATACAGACATAATAATGAATTACCAAGTTGCGGCACAGAATCGGCAATGTTTTCTTCAGGTTTGGACTGATAATGTCCATTAGACAACAGCTGATCAACTTGTTGCCAACTATTTTCATTTGTAGCTGATTCAGTAGTAGAAGTGGCCTCGGATACTGGTGATGTTTGAAGAACGGGTTCTTTAATAATCGTTGTTGAGACTTGAATATTCTGCGGTGGACTCAGTTTAGTTGGGGCTGATACAGCATTATTAGCATTTGTATTACTAATGACAGCCTGATTCACTGGTATATTGTCAATAATTGACGAGGTAGATGTAGTTCTTGCTAAAGTTTGAGCAAACCTTGGAGGAATAGCCCTTTGTTGTTGTTGTTCTAATTTTTGTTGCTGCAGCTGTTGTTGCTGTAACTGTTGTTGCTGAATTTGCTGTAACTGTAGTTGTTCCAATTCCTGCTGATTAATTTCTTGTAATTTTTGTTGCTGCAGCTGTTGTTGCTCTAACTGTTGTTGCTGAATTTGCTGTAACTGTAGTTTTTCTAATTCCTGCTGCTTAATTGCTTGTAATTTTTGTTGCTCTTTATTTTGTTGCTGCAGCTGTTGTTCTTGTAACTGTTGTTGCTGTAGCTGTTGTTGCTGCAACTGTTGTTGCTGAATTTTCTGTAACTTTATTTGTTCTAATTCTCCTTCCTTAGATTGTTGTATTTTTTGCTGCACTAATTGTTGTTGCTGTAGTAGTAGTAACTGCTGTTGCTCTTTTTCTTGTTGCTGTAATTGTTGTTGCAGAAGTAGTTCTAATTGTTGTTCTTCAACTCGTTGCTGTTCCAACTGTTGTTGTTGCAACTGTTCTTGCTGAATCTGTTGTGATAGCTGTTGCTCTAAGTGTTGTTTCTCTAACTGTTGTTGCTCCAGTTGCTGTAATTGCTGTTCTAATTGTTGTTTTTCTACCCGATGATGTTCAAGCTGTTGTTGCTGTTGCTGCAGTTGTTGTAATTTTTGCACAACCTCGTAACCTGGATATAGCGGTGGAATGACTTGTGCTCCACTTTTGCTTTGGCTTTGTTGGTATTGATTTATTTGTTGCTCAGGTTGTTGATTCAAATAATTTCTTTGAGCGTATACTTCAATTAGCTGCTGTCTTTGCAGATCATTGAGTTGTGATAACTCATTGTTCTTATAGCTTGGAGCGATATTGCCCTGAGAGTTGGCTGAGGAATCCTGTGTAGCAACAGTGGTTGGTATTTCGGAAGTCGGGTATGCCCCTCCTAGGTATCTAGCTGAATCCTCAGGAAGAGAAATAGAAGCTGTAAGAATACAATGGAAAATTATATAAACGAGCTAATTTTATTAAGCTTGTGTGGGTGCATCCGATGTAATCATGAAAACATCACGTGTTACTTACTTGAATTCTTACATTCTTGTAAACACATTTAATGTGCGCATTTAATTCACTTACAATTCTAATTCACACTTGGCCATCTTTGGCCCGTACGCCAGATTCACAAATGCTGCTCAAAAAGAGCATTTTAATTAGGCCTCTTTCTTTATTTTTAGTTTGTTATCATGATTATTTTGAGTGTCAGTCTAACTATATAAACAGCACTTGTGCACCCAGGCTTATTTAAAACTAATATAATAAAAAAACTGCACTCACCTCCTAGATTAGAACACAAATAGGTGCAAAGCACCAAAATCACTATAGACTTCATGTTTGACTACATGGAGACTATCTAGCAGCACTCTGCCCCATTCTCACAACTACCAAGTATTATAGAGCTACGTAAGCCGAAGTCAACAATATATGGAAAAAGCTGAGTAAATATGCCCCCATTGTGACAGTACGTAGTATTGGATATTTTCTTTGTGCAGCCTATGCTAATGATATCAGATAGGGCCTCTTTTCAGGCTATTGTGGTCTAGTCGTGTAAACTTATGCGTGTAAATATTTTTGCTTCTTTGCTTACCAGAAACTTCTATTGTTGTGTGTTGCGTCATATTTTTTTTCGCACATGTATGTTACTCATTTCAATATATATTTCGTTTATTTGGAAATAGCTTCAGAGCAACCAAGATTGCGCAATTCCGAGCAACTATGACGTCACGCCCTCATGGCTACATCAAGCAGTTTACGGCAATGGTAACAAAAGCTATTGTAGCTAGAGACACCGCCATACCACACGGAGCAGTTAGGGCGCATACGCACAGCGATTTTTTCCGCGTGGAATTTTTCCCGAAATTCAGTAACACATGCAATGGGAGCGCAAAAATATATAAGTGACCCAAAGCAACCAATTCGGTTTTGTGAAACTACATGGGGTAGCCCACTCCGCTCCGCTTCGCTCGCTTCTATCTTTAGTATTTGCACAGAAAGTGACCTAAAGCAACCAATTACTCCTTTAGTAAATCAACTTTTGGTGAACAACCTTACGGCCATTCACACTTTAGGCATTTCGTACTTCGGGATTTCGAACTTAGGGATTTCAATCATTCGGTCAATTGAACTTTAGTGATTTCGAACTTTCGGTCATTTGAGTCATTCGGTATTTTTAACCGACTTCCCAAAGGAGGAGGTTTACAATTCGTCCGGGTGTTTTTTTTTTTATGTATGTGCCCCGATAGCGCCTAAACGGATAGACCGATTTGGAAAATTATTTTTTTGTTTGATTCAGCGTCATGCGATTCTTTACACGTGAACACAACGAAATAGTCGACCGTCTATTATGTCGACCAGAAAGTCAAATTTGTAATGATAAACAAAATAAACATGCGTTACTTAAAGAGAATTACTTGCACAATGCATCGTTTACCGTAACATTGTACGCAAATAATGAAACATTCGGAATTTCAGACGTAAGTAATTATAATTAGCATTAATTTCATGGACAGATTTAATGGAGATGATATACTGATAATGATGAGGTTCTGACAAGACTTTCAAACATTTTCATTTGCGCAGACTTATGTTATTTATGACGCACTTTTGTCTTTACAAATTGCCAATTTGACCGAGTTTATTTAACATTACTTATTGCAAGTTAATTACGTAACTAATTAATATATTTTCACCAGACATCAGACGGAAATGGAGGAAGTTTTACTGTCGAAAGAAGCCTTTAAATAATTCATACATTTGAGGTTTGAATCGATATCCTCTCCTTCAGTTTGACGATATCAGAAACTTAGAAAAAGTTTTGTTTGTGAACGTTTTTATAATTATTTATTTATCGATTTTGGTAGTGAACTAACTTAAACTGCATCATTTATTACTAGTGGCTCTGTGAGCTGTAGACCTCGCGAGTATGTCGGTGGGAAAGCTGAACTGCTAATTTCAATAACACATACAAACTTATGAATGTACCTGGTTACGTACATGCAGTATGAAAGTAGCCGCACCAATAACTTTTTAAACTACATTTGGCGATCTAAAATACAACCTATTGACTTTTTACTAAAATTATATAGTCTGTTTCACTCTCATGGTCTGTACAAATCCAACAAAACCTCATTTGTTAATATCCATCGAGCAGTTTGGGTTGTAGCGATTTTTTTACATTTCAAAACCCCATATCTCCGCAATTTTGAAAAAGATCCAAAAACTGGCTCGACAGAAAAATTCTATTTGTTCAACCTACTCACAAAATTTCACGCGAATCGGTTGAGAAATGCGCCATGTAGAGGAGAACAGGAATAAAAACATACGAAAGCATTTTTGGCCAATCCTGAAATGGAGACGCTTCGCTCGCTTCGCTCGCTCGGTCAATTATGCATGAATGTATGTGTAGTCATCTAATTATTATTACCCGTCACATTACGAGTAATAGCTGAGTTAGTATTTTCAGGTCAAACCTAGAAAAAATGCAATTCGCTTGCTGTTGATGCTACCCTTTCTCTAAATAGAATTTTCTTAGCATCTCGCTCGACGAGACGGCGCGGGGCGGCGGGCGGGCGGGGCGGCGAGTGGTGATGGTGATTGGCGTATTGGCGTATTGGCGTGTATTGCATGCAACTTATCTATAGGCACCGTACATATTTGAAAATCAAACGTATTCGATAATCAAGCTGACCACTGTGAGTGAGCTTAATGGAACATATTTAATTTTCTCGCAGGAGGTGTGAAAAGTATACAGTAAAGTCCTCCTCTGGGATAAAGCTGTCTTGGGCACGTTTGAATCTCTCACTTGGACTGATGAAGTCATGACTCTCCTTCGTTACGTTCAGGGTTTAATATCGCACTTGTGAAATAAAACAGTGCTTTTATTCCCTTGGTGCATAATTTACTTTTTATCACACCTGCTCTGAAAATACATACTAATTATCCCAATTAGAGGGAAGAAACGCCTTTATCCCGCCCTTCAAATCCTTTCATCCCAAGGTATGGAAGTTTGTATGAAAATCCTTCCGACCCAAGGGTGGGAAGTATGTATGAAATTCCATTACATGCCCGGTTTTTTTTATTTTTATTTGTCAGCAGTCATACTGCAAAGAGACTTTTTATCACACCTGCTCTGAAAATACATACTAATTATACCAATTAGAGGGAAGAAACGCCTTTATCCCGCCCTTCAAATCCTTTCATCCCAAGGTATGGAAGTTTGTATGAAAATCCTTCCGACCCAAGGGTGGGAAGTATGTATGAAATTCCATTACATACCCGGTTTTTTTTTATTTTTATTTGTCACCAGTCATACTGCAAAGAGACTTTAACTGTCTACTAATTAAATTTCAAGTAAATTGTTACTGGCCACATACAGTTTTTTTTTTACCAGTTACCAACCTCCTTGGTGCATACAGAAAATTAAAAACGAAATTATTTTTGTATATAAAACGCGCGGAATCACGGAAGAAGTGGCTGCATGACCTTATGATCTTAGCCTACTCCAGAAACGGGCGAATAAAAAAAGGAAAAGCCCGCGCATTTTCGCAAAAACTTAGAGCAATACATTTTCAGAAAATGAAGTCGTTTTCTTTTCCTTTTGCCAACGTATGAAATTTTCTATGCATTTATGTCTATAATTTTCCTCGTAGGTGTAATAAAAAGCACTATACATACCTCAGGATAAAGTACAGTTCCATACCTCAAATGGTTTGCGCCCCTCGCAAGCTCGTGGCGCAAATGCCATAATCTCGGTATGGAACTGTCACTTTCTTCCCTCTGAAGTAATGTACTATTAACTGTCTACTAATTAAATTTCAAGTAAATTGTTACTGGCCACATACAGTTTTTTTTTTACCAGTTAGGTACCAACCTCCTTGGTGCATACAGAAAATTAAAAACGAAATTATTTTTGTATTTAAAACGCGCGGAATCACGGAAGAAGTGGCTGCATGACCTTATGATCTTAGCCTACTCCAGAAACGGGCGAATAAAAAAAGGAAAAGCCCGCGCATTTTCGCAAAAACTTCGAGCAATACATTTTCAGAAAATGAAGTCGTTTTCTTTTCCTTTTGCCAACGTATGAAATTTTCATAAGTACTGCAGATTTCTATGCATTTATGTCTATAATTTTCCTCGTAGGTGTAATAAAAAGCACTATACATACCTCAGGATAAAGTACAGTTCCATACCTCAAATGGTTTGCGCCCCTCGCAAGCTCGTGGCGCAAATGCCATAATCTCGGTATGGAACTGTCACTTTCTTCCCTCTGAAGTAATGTACTATTTCACTTCTCTTGCTCGTAAAGTTCGTCTCCATGTTGCGTATAGGCTGCATAAAGTCACATTTTATGCACTCGTGCATAAAGTAAAATCTTCGTCTAATCTCAAACTCTGACAAAGGTTGTCAGGTAAACAGCCACACACACCTATGCTAAGTGCCACTGCCACGTCTAAAATAGTACATTATGCAACTAGTGAATACAGGACGGATTTAATGCGAGGGCGATAGATGAATCACAAGCAAGTAAAGGATTATAACGACTGAGTCACACACCGAACACCATAGGATGATTGAATCGCGAGCGTAGCGAGTGATTCAAGTGTTATAATCCTGAACGACGCGAGTTATTCATGGCCCTTGCTATAAATCCGTATTATTCAAGAGTTGCATACTATACTTATATACCACGTCAACGAGTAAAAACTTTTATTCTAATGTTATACTTCTTGTCGAGAATCATAATCGACCAATCTTCACCACCGATCAAAATTCGACCAAGTAAATCTCAAGAAGTTATTTGCTTAAAGAGTTTGTAAGACGAGTATTCCTTCGCGCCTGCACCGCCCCCCATCACGCCCCCCGCACCCCCGGCCACACGAGTTGTCGTCGGTGGTTATTGTTTTGCTCACTGTTTTGGTGTTCTTCCTTAAATATTCCCCTGTAGCCTATTCATTCGAGCCATACGATTAAATAAATTGGTGTTCTAAACTCAAATTCAACCCAGTGAGCAAAAGGGATTTTTACACACTGTTTTGCGTGAGTAAAAGTAGCTTTTTAGGGAGTGAGTGGTATAAAAAATATATAGGCGGGAAGTTTTTTCTTTGCGTTCCATAATTGTTTTTTTGCAATATTGCTGTTTAATTTTCTCGAAGTGAAAAGCAGAGTTTATAACTCGTACATAAAACCTACTTTACGAGCAGGCGAGGGTGGATAGTCACATGCGTTAATGCACTGTACAATCTACTAATGATCTAGGTACTATCGATTATTTTCGAACATACACAAACAAACATTTCGTACGTTCGTCACACGGGGTGGCCAGACAAAAAAAAAACACAATCTAGTTTTCTAAACTCTTTATTCTAATTAAAATCAGGTGAGTTTGCCAGCTCAGGGCACATCTTGATTGCTATACAGGGTGATTCCGTCTGTTTCCTCAGGAAACCATCTTTGCAATGGCATCCCATTTTGCAGACTTGGTCGCTGTCGCACTTGAATCTGGCCACAATACTGAAGCATAACTCTGGGGGACATCCTACTCTACATGTGTACTCTTCGTTCGGGCCGCATTGACCTGTAAACATAAGGTATAATTGAAACAAAAAGTAAACTTTAGAAAAAACCGACTTCCACAAACCCTATTTGATTAGATTGAGTTTAATACAAACTGTAACCCCTTATCCCCCCCCTTGGGGAATTAATTTTGTCAAATCCCATATCAGTGCTACCCCAGGCTACTAAGGAACCCCTGTACAAAGTTTCATGGCTCTAGGTCCACCGGTTTAGGCTATGCGTTACCTGCCCGTCAGCCACGCATTGTATTTGTACCTAGTATTGAGCAGATCTGGTGGCCATATGTGGTCTTCATCAGCAGTTCCGCATCACAATATTATGCTTACCATGTGCATTTGCACGAGTTATTATGAAAAACTCAAAAATCACTATAGGTCTGCCTATAATATTTGAAGAGTTCCCTCGATTTCTCCAGGATCCCATGATCAGATCCTAACCTGGTGTCAATGGGACCAATGGGAAGGTAAACCCTTTCAAACAAAAAAAATAATTTTCCAAATCGGTCCATCCGTTTAGGTCCATCGGGGCACATACATAAAAAAAAAGAAACATCCGGACGAATTGTAAACCTCCTCCTTTAGGAAGTCAGTTAAAAATAGTGAACGGTTTCTTTCCGGGTATGTTCTGTCCGCGCAAAGTATCTGTGGCTCTGTCTATACTGTACAAGCTGCTGTGTCTGTGACCTCTGTCTGGCTGAGATGAAGATGGGGTGAGAGATAGAGATTTCGACCCCTTTTAGACTGAACAAAGGCATGGTTTATTCTATCCTGACTTGTCCATTTGTAGGGTACCGTACCCGAAGGGTGCCAAACGGGACCCTATCACTAAGCCCACGCTGTGCGTTTGTCCGTCTGTCCGTCTGTCTGTCCGTCATCGGGTCCTACATCACGAACCGTAATAGCTAGAAAGTTGAAATTTTCACAGAATGTGTATTATCCAAAGAGTTTGCATCCTTCTTTCTGCCTTGCCATATATTTTTATCTATGGTATTATCTGTTGCCGCAACAACAAAAAATGCAAGAGACTTGTTTTGATACACCCACGCAACACATTTCAATATGATGGTATATTTCGCGACAACCTCCATCGAGGTAGCTCAGCGGGTATGATGTATGCTCACAATCCGTAGTCGTGAGTTCGTGAGAAATCCTTGTGAGGGCATACTTAATCTTTTTTATTTTATTTTTTGTTTTATCGTTTTGTACGATAGTACCTACGGTACCCTTCGTGTGCGATTTCGACCAGCTGTACTTAACCGATTTTTTAAGTTTACCAACCAAATAAAAATACGGTAAATTCTAATAATTCTTACCTAATTATGGGAAAGAACTGCCGAGATCTGTTAAAATTGAATATGGAATGAATGAAATGAATTCAGGATTTAATGAGTTTTCGATTTACTATTTTTATAGGTAAGTACTCTTATTGTCCAACAGGACAATTTTATTAAGAGTAAATAGACCATAGATAGTATACAGGTTAGGATTAGTTAGCAGGTAGGTAAGTACTTAAGAACAATGAAACAATTCTTCGTGAATACCTAACTCGTTTATTCAATAAACAAAATCTAGGTACTTAACTATTTGTTTTCTCCCCTAACTAACTAACTAAGTGCTAATTATTCAACATGCGGTAAACTCAACTAAGTGACCCCAAAGTACCCTAGGTGGGTCGTCACCAGGTAGTAAAGTAGGCACCTGGGACCTAATTCTGCTCTGAGCATTTCACTTATATTTCATTACTATTTCATTACTATTCCATTGCAAACACCCAATCAAGGAGGATAATAATTTAGGAGAATACCAAATGACTCCATTTTGGGTGTTTGCAATGGAATAGTAATGAAATAGTAATGAAATTCTCAGAGCAGCATTAGGCCCCTGAAGGGTAGTTAAATGGCAAAGAATATCGACTCAACAGTACAAAATGTAATGTGTATCTATTTACAGAGGAAAAAACAAACAATTATTTACAATTAACCACGATTCAACTTTTTGCGCTGCAGTTTGTTTGTCTGCCAGTAGAAGAAGAATCCAAAAATGTAATTATGGGGTCTATAGCTTGCATTGGTCTTTAGCTATACAGGGTGATCCCTTTTGCTGCCTCAGATAGCCCGGTTTACAGTAGCAACCTGTTTTGCATACTTGATTGGCAAAACAGTTGAATTTTGCTAGCAGCGAGAGGCAGGTCTCTGGAGGGCATGCAAATCTGCATCTGTATTCTTCGTTGGCGCCACAATCGGATTCTAGATGTAAAAAAGTAAAAAAGTTTAAATATTACGAAGTGTGTATGCATAAGCAGGTACTAGGTAACTACTAAGTATCTACCTCCAAGCGGCACAAATGACGCTTATTGTTGGGAAACTTTACATCACATTCATCGTAACAACTACCCACTCGTATTATCCCCTATTCCCCTATTATAATCTCTCATTCATACTTATTAGCTAAGGATGTGTGGTGTTAGGCCGAAGTAAATATCCTAAAGTACCTATAATATATATACCTAGTAAATTGTTGCATTGCGGTTTGCGGTTTAATTTCATCAGGCGTTTTGAAATTCAGGAGAGTTAGCTAACTGTGGACTGGACATTCTCTCGTGGGGATGCAGGGTGACGATTCCTCCTTCCTTATGGCCGCTGTAGACTCTCGCCGAGTGGTCTCGTGATGTCTCGGGCGAAAGCTCTCGCCCGAGAGGCCTGCCACGAGAGGTACCCTCTCTCTACACTCTCACCGCTTCAGTTGCGGTTGCGAACGCCGAGAGGATGGACACGTTAGAAGTCGCTTGCGCTCTTACGCTATGTGCTATCCATTATTATAACTATGTACACATATGTCACACAAAAAAAATTGTGTCGTGTCGCCTCAGTAGGCACCGATCCATACAAATTACGAGATATTTTTAGCAGGTTATTTTCTGCATTTTTTGTTTATTTAATATACCACCCCTAAAGACAAGTCTAAGCAATACATAACAGGTGTCCCGTAATTCATCGTTAAGCGAGTAGGTACCCCAGGAGACACACGATATTTTAATTACAATGTATTACAAAATTTTAAAATATATGACATGGTATTTAAAAAAAACAAAATGTGTAAAGGGCTAACGCAGTGCAAGCCCAGAAATTTTCTAGTAATTTTGAGAGCAAATTATCGATAAACAGTGACATAGGTCTTTTTTCTCGTAGCGTAGGTTATCCTAGCAATACGTGCGCTCCGTACGGTTGCTCGCTGTGCACTGACAGTGAGCGAGAGTCTACTGCACTGCAATGCTCTCGGGCTCCTCGCGAGACATGGCGAGACCCTTTGACTCGGGCCCAAAAACCGCCACCGGAGCGAGAGCAGGCGAGACAACACGAGACACCCCGAGCGCGGCGAGAGGTACCCTCTACATTCTCCGTCTCGGCATGTCTCGTGATGTCTCGGCGAGAGTCTACAGCGGCCATTAGAAACCCATCTTGACAGTAGCAGCCAAACTTGCAGATCTGAGTTGCATTACAAGCATAAAATCCTACGATAGTTAAACAAGATTGTGGTGGGCATAAATTTCCGCATTTGTAAACTTCATTGGGCCTGCAACTGCTACCTGTGAATTAATTAATATCCCAGTGAATAGGTATAAAATAGAGATAACATCATTTTCATAAGCAGCAAAAAAATGTGAACGCATCAATGTGAAGCTCCCAGAAAAAATATTTTTTAGAACGCATCTTTGGTGTCAAGCTGTTTTTCCGATAGTGATGCCAACTGCACCCTAACTACGGTGAAAACACCGTAATTATCATAGATCTACCATTTACCGTAGGAATATAATTACGGTAGCAAAAAACACCGTAATACGCACTGAAGGATTTGAAGGTCCTATTTATCAGTTTAAGGTTATGACAAAACGAGATAAAAGCGCCAACATGAACACAGACAGGCTATGTTTCAAAATCTACTCTAATCTGAGCATGACTTTGTTGTTCAGCCCATTTTGCTCATGGAAAACACCAAAATTCGGTGTGTGAGGGTGTGTGAGGGTGTGTGTGTGTGTGTGAGAGGGTGTGAGGGTGTGTGTGTGTGGGTGTGTGTGTATGCGGTACCGTTGGCGTCGAACTCCTGTGTGGCGAGCGGCGGCGGCGGCGCGCCCTGCAGCCCGTACTCGATCACGAACCGGCGGCGCAGCACGCCGTTGTGTATGTGTGTGTGTGTGTGTGTGTGTGTGTGTGTGAGGGTGCGTGTATGTGTGAGAGAGGGTGTGTGCGTGTGCGAGGGTGTGTGTGAGAGGGTGTGTGTGTGTGTGTGTGTATGAAAGGCGTCCATTACACGCTCATGCAGGCGTCAATCAATCCATCAGTCATGAATGAGAATGACAGTCAATTTCATCAGTCATGATGTCGAGTCAAATTAACTTCAGTCAACGATCAGTCATGACTGATGGAATTGACTGACGCCTGCATGAGCGTGTAATGGACGCCATAGAGAGAGAATATTTAGAGCAAAAATCTTCGATAGAGTTGTGTCTGGGGGAAAGAGAGACCGCGGTCGCAGATGCTTTTGCTGATTTTTTCTATGCTAGATAAGTGTATTTAGAGACGATATCGAAATACGCGAACCGTCGGAAATCATTAGTTTTGAGTTATGATTTTTTGAAAATCGCCATTTCAAGCATTCGGGACACGTGGGGATGTGGGAGTATTAGAGTGGGGAAACGACGGATTTAGCCGCTTTTTTGACGTAAAATGGCATAAAAAGGGCATTGAACTAGAGGTCATTGACCTTAACCTTGAATTTGACCTTGAGTTTCAGTAGTACTCAGACTTATCGATTTTATCTACATGCTAGATGTATGAGTTATATAACAATATTAGTATCGTTTAAAAGCTTAGATAATCTACTTTATAGTAGTAAAATAGTTTACAACAAAATACTAGCAGCAAAACTGCTATACATCGAAATGAAAATAAAAATACTGAAAAGTTGTAGTTATTGCCAACTTTTAATCGTTCTTGGCGCTTTCTCTAACAAACAGGTAATTAACTATCAATTAAATTACATTTTGAATTTCCTGATCTTTCTAGCAATTTTATTTTGTGATAGCATGAGTAGTTGGCCCTCAATTATGGTTTTTGCCGAGTCGGTCGTGCCCGGTCGTCGCGCGTGGTGCGGTCGGAAAAAAGCAGTGGGCGTTTCACAGCGCCGATCAGCTGACTCTGTCCCGATGAGTGGCTACTTTAAGATGTGAAAATAAAACAATATTAATTCACTTTTAATTTATATTAAAATATTTGTATCGGCAAAACTGACTCGGAACGGCTTCGTAGACGCTGTACCTAATCGATTTTGGTTTGACTCGGAACATGGGGCCTATATGTTCATAACAACGTAAAATTTATTTTGTCAGTTTTTATAACCTCAAAATGGAAACTTTAATAATTAATTACTCGAAAACTAATTATTTCCGACGGTTCTCGTATTTTGATATCGTCTTTAAATACACTAATCTAGCACAAAAAAAATCAGCATATGCATCTGCGACCGTGGTCTTTCTAAAGGCTAACCGCTCTGGACTATTAAATAGTCAAGGTAATTTTACCGTATTTTGATTATGTAATACACCGTAATTCAGGAGAATCTACCATATTTTTAGAAGAATTTTACCATCCGCTAGATTACAGAGTTGGCAACACTTAAACGTTATGTGGGAAACTCAGACCTGTAGTCTTGTGCCTGCTCGGTCATCAGAGAGAGCGCTCCGTACTAGTACATTTCAGTCAGTGTACTAGTACAGTCTAACAGTTCTATTAGTACTATTAGGACATTGGATCTTATGAATAAAACAATATGCCTGCTCGGTCACCAGAGAGCGCTCCGTACTAGGACATTTCAGTCGGTGTACCAGTAAGCTCTAACAGCTTTATTAGTACTATTAGGACGTTGGATTGGATGAATAAAAAATGGAGCTATTAGATTAACCTTTCTTTTCGTGCAGAGCAGAAACTTCAGGAATATTATACTCTGTATTAACATATTTATACAATTGTACGTGTCAGTTTGCATTGCAGAAATAAAAAGTTAAATAATATTAGATTTTCCTTCATACCTAAACAGGCTTAGGACTGTCATTCTAGTCAAGATGTCACTTCTATTAAATTTAAGTTTATTAATAATGTAATGTAATGAATGGCTCCCGCCCGCCCCGCCATTCTCCTTCTCGCTCGGTCGGTCGGTCGGTCATGTCCTAATAGGCCGAATGTCCGATTAGCGACTAACGTAGGGAAACGTTTCTTTTCGTTCATTGCACGGTAACGTTTCCTAATCGTTCTTCGTACATGACCGACACAAGACAAGACTACAGACCTGACAGAACAATAACTAAGTGGGAAATAAATAATACATTTTAATAGTGAAACTGAAATAATTAAATAAAGACTGGCTGCAAGCTGCAAGGAAGGACTAGTATCCATCCATAGCCGTAAAACAAAACTACAGACGAGAGCGGATTCAACTTCATTTAACTCGATTTTACCGCATTTTCAAAAGGTGTCATGCATCTCTCATGCATGTCTCTAAAATTTCTGTGCGAAAAGCCGAAAAGAATAGGTATAATTATACCTAAGTAGTTGTAATGAACGTAATTAACAGAAAAAAGTGTTGAGGCAGTAAATACTTGACTGTGTCGCTACTCAAGAATTATAAAATGTGGCGTAAACATGTGCATCTGCTACGTAAATCAGCCGGAAGTATCATAAATATCGCGGTACTAAGGTCAGTAACTAGGGTTTTATCAAATAAATCCGAATTCACACCAAAAAAAACTCAAACATGGAACTTTACGGGCATAACCTCAAATTATTCATCAATCGGCTTTCACGCCCAAGAAGAAGTACCAGCTGAAACAAAGTCATCAGAAATTGTAAAAAATGATTGCAATTCATTCACGTACAGAACGCACACTTGTGGCGAGCTGAGGCGCGTACACGAAGGTCAGAAAGTTACTTTATGTGGCTGGGTTCAATACTCACGTCTCTCCAAGTTTACTCTACTCAGAGATGGCTATGGACTAACTCAGTGTATCATCGGAAAAAATACCATAGACCTGTCAAAATTATCCTTAGAAACTGTTGTCAAAATCGAAGGCACTGTATCATTACGGCCTATGGGAACAGTCAACATTGATATGCCAACAGGAGAGGTTGAAGTAGTTATTGAGAAATTAGAAATACTAAACTCAGCTGAAAGTCTGCCGTTTAATTTGAGAGATTATCAGAAACCTAAAGAACAGTTGCGGATGCAGTATCGCTATATTGATTTGAGATTTCCTGAGATGCAGTATATTTTAAGGAATCGGTCAGAAATGCTTCATAATATGAGACGGTTTCTTGTTGAGAACCACGGGTTTGTGGAAGTTGAAACTCCAACATTGTTCTGTCGGACACCAGGAGGAGCCAGAGAGTTTGTTGTCCCCACAAGGCATTCTGGTCTGTTTTATTCACTGGTGCAAAGTCCTCAGCAATTCAAGCAAATGTTAATGTCTGGGGCTGTTGATCGATACTTCCAAATAGCAAGATGCTACCGAGATGAAACTACCAGGCCAGACCGACAGCCCGAATTTACACAGCTGGACATAGAATTGTCTTTTACTACACTAGATGGAGTATTAAATCTAATTGAAAGTTTGCTGTATGAAACGTTTTTAAAAGATTTACCAAAGCCACCTTTCCAGAGAATGACTTACAGAAATGCCTTAGAGCAATATGGAACTGACAAACCAAATCTAGCATATGATCTGAACCTACAAAATATAAGTGAACTATTTCCAGCGAACTCAGACAACTTTGGAGCATACTGTATAGCATATTCAAGGGAATTGGGAAAATTAACTGCCAAGTCCAAGGAAACAGTGCGAAGTTTATCCAAAAAATACCACACTAAAGTTGTTTTGAATGAGAGCTTATCAAAAGAATTTGGAGAAGAATTAACATTAAAGTTACGTGACAAGTTTGGAACCGATGCTGTCATAGTATGCACTGGTGATAATGATAACAGCTGTTTAACTTTGGGTGAAATACGAGAAATGCTGGCTTCCTTACTGACACCAAAGAATTTACTGGAAAATAAACACACTCTTGCCCCATTATGGATCACAGACTTCCCACTATTTTTAAAAGGAGATGACGGGAAACTCCAGACATGTCATCATCCATTCACAGCTCCTCATCCCGAAGATCTGGATTTATTAGACACAGATCCATGCAAAGTGAGGTCTTTGGCTTACGATTTGGTTATCAAAGGAAATGAGGTTGGTGGCGGTTCGGTCAGAGTACATGATGTCAAACTACAAGAGAAACTCCTTACAATGCTTGATATAGAACCTTCAAGCTTGTCTCATTTTTTAAATGCTTTGAAAAGTGGCTGTCCACCGCACGCTGGGCTAGCTTTAGGAATCGATAGACTGATGGCAATCGCTTGTGGGACACAATCAATAAGAGATGTTATAGCTTTCCCTAAGTCACATGATGGAAAAGATTTGCTGTCTAATGCCCCAAGTAGTATTGGTCCGGATGATATGGAATACTATCATCTTACGTCGAAGCTGTGAGTAAAATATTAAATTAAGTTTTATTTATGTTTTTTTAAAGAGTTTTCTTTTTAAGCCCAAAACTATTAACATTATATTGACGTTGACTAAGCAATCTGTATCATTTTATGGTCAATAAAAAAAATGACTTTGATTTTGACTTTGACTTTCAATAAAATCTTATTTTGAGTTCAGGTTACCCACTCTTGCCCCTGCACTGGTTTCCGAGATTCCTAACAAAGGCGTAAACTTTGATCAGCGTTTCGGAAACCAAACATAAAAGTGTCTTGTAAAAACTGAAACATTGAATTGAAGAAAATAGGCTTTTAATGCACACCCCACCCCTCGCGTAAAGATACACCCCGAACAAACTTTGACAGTGGGTACCAAGACCAATTTATTAAGATAAGATATAAACACGTTCTAATCACCCTAGGTAAGGGGCTGGGCCTGGTATTCCTTAATACAGATTATTACATAATCTAGCTAGGATACCAGCTCGTCTCTCATCCTAAATGTACTACAAAATGTCTCATATTTATTTGTACGTATACCCTTAAAATATTTAGTTGATTCCTTTGTTACTAATCTGTTGTATTACCTTTCGCTGTACATTTCCTGTTTGAAATAAAAAAAAAATATATATATTTGAAAATATCTATGAAAACTTAGGGCGGCTTTCTCCAACGCCCTAAGTTTGGCCGAATTGGCCGATTATACAGCAGCATTCTAGTATAATCGGCCAAGTTTGGACGATTAAACTCTATTTAATTTAGTGGCTGTCAAAATTCCATATCGTTTGCTGACAACTCATGACAAGGACAAACAATGAAAGAAAAAGAGAAAGAAAATAACGAACATGCTTTTCTCGCTCTCTTTTGTATCTTTGTCTCTTTCTCACTCACTGAAATGACAGAGTAAACCGGAAGTCACTCGAATCATTCATTCTTCTGGCTAATTAGAATTAAAAAGAAGTGAAGGCTTATTACGATTAAGGTAATTGTGATAAGGGAGTTCATTGAAATGAGTAAAACACGATATTATCACAATTAAGCCGATTTTCCAGCAAGCGACCCAATTTACCCTAATTTTAATGTCAAATATTTTTCCTTTTCGGCCAGGAGGGGAAGCAAAGGGGGGTTAATTTCTACTTCATGTGGAAGCGTTAATTAGTAATGGTAAATTAGTAATCGCGAAGCCGCGAAACATGAATGAACTCCCGCGAAACATGAATGAACTCCCGCGAAACATGAATGAACTCCCGCGAAACATGAATGAACTCCCGCGAAACATGAATGAATTTCCCGCGAAACATGAATGAACTCCCGCGAAACATGAATGAACTCCCGCGAAACATGAATGAACTCCCGCGAAACATGAATGAACTCCCGCGAAACATGAATGAATTTCCCGCGAATGTGGAGCCAAAAATTTTTCCTCCGCTATGGGGCGTTTGCTGAAGCGTTTGTAAGATCCGACATTAACTTTTGGGGACTCCTAATGTATGACCTTAGACTATTTGTATGACCTACGGTGACATCAGTTTATTATCGCGGCTTCACTCTAGCGGGAGTCAGCCCGGGGCTTTATCTACATTGCGTGTTATTATATAACTACCAATGTCAGACACTAGTAGTCTGCAAAACGCAATGTATAGCTGCGTCTGGTTGACCCGCGCGAATGTGCAGCGATCATTAATGTACCTGACCTGCCTGAGAGTTTATACTTTCAATGATATTTCCTCATATGGCAGAATACCAGCGTCACAGATTCGTCTGTGACATTGCTGAGTCAGGGCCATTTCATTGTCGCGGTACATTCACAATACCACATAGTGAAAATGATTATTTATTTGTAAATTGTTTTGTGTTATGTTATTCCAGGTTTTATTCTATTTTGTATTTCTTTTTATTATGTGTCTGTGTGTGTACCTTTTCAGTGAATAAATGAATTTATCTATCTTATCATATTTTTTTTAATGTAGCAACAGGTCGTGCCAAGATTCTTGGTAGTACCTTTTCAGTGAATAAATGAATTTATCTATCTTATCATATTTTTTTTAATGTAGCAACAGGTCGTGCCAAGATTCTTGGTACCTGTGTGCCTCGTGGAGGAGGTCACCTCTCTCTCTCCGTTCTGTGAGAAAAAGAGATTACGGACCACGCGGCGTGGTGCCAAAAAAATTCGACGTAAGTACAAGATGTTCTGAGGCCATGTTAACGTGTTTGTCGTGTTCTTTGAAACGCTCGTGGAGATTTTAATGTAGAGAGTTTACATAATTTAAAATAAATGAGTATTAGAGCTGCGTGGTCAAGTGGGTTTAAAACGGATGCCTCTCAGGCTAGAGATGCAATTTCGAAGCTGTGTGCTGACCAATGGGATTAGTAATTTATCATATTTATTTGAAAAGTATTTGTTTTATAAGCTCATCTGTGGACACGGTACAGATGTTGTAACGGTGCTAGAAAACTTCGTTAGGAAATCTTCATTACTGCATAGCTGCGGCGTTGGGCTGGCCCCCTGTCATACAAAAAGGAGTACTTACTAAGTATTGAATAACTGGCTACAAGTGGGCACAATTAGTGTGCCTCTGCTACCCCGGATGGGAAAAGACTGTTATTTAATGGAAATTATTAATGGTTTACCTGCTTCGTCAGCAAATGAGATAGAGCAAATAGCGAGGCACAAGGTCAGAAATACAACAAATCTTGCCATGTTGATCTTGCGAATAACCTCTGGACACTGGTGGATTTACTCATCTGTTTTCCTCTTTATATACAAACGACATGCACACTAATGTAAGATTTGTTTAGTGGGCTGTATAGGGGCTTTACCTATTCCTAAAGTCAAGTAAGTACACAATCGTCCGACCCAGGGAGCACTTATCCAGTGGAGAGCGCATAGATACATTTCCCTTTGAAACACAACTCCCCAATTTACGGGCGGCGGGGGACGAGGTAAGAGAGCTGTAATTGGTCAGCCGCTGCGAAACTGTCTGGCGGCCCGTCATCGTACATAGGTTGCGTATGCGAACGTTTGTTGAATACAACAAACGTTTGGCGAGCCGCATTCCCCCGCAGGCGCAGTCAATTGGATATATAGTCTCTGGTCCGACCAAAGTCCACACTTTCCGTATACTAATAATTCATAATAATTCATAATTTATTCAGACAGAAAGTTAGGCACATAGTTGTGTGGATCCCAGTCTCCTAAACTAGGTTTATCACCTGTATTTCAGGAGGCAGGGCTCTTCCATTGTTTGGTCATTGAATTTTGTAACAAATATAAAACACCATCAAAAAGTAGTTTATGAAATTGGTAATGAGATATGTGTAGTGTAAGTGTGGGTGTGTGAGGAAGAGGATTAGGAAGGAATGAGGGAAGTGGGTTATGTAAGAATGTATGAACTTTTCATTGAGTTTAGTTACCAGGGGAATGAGACTATATGAATTTTCAGTAAGGTACACAAAATGAATTAAAATTTAGTATGTAGGGATTGGCGGACAAAAATTTGGGAAGTTTTATGAAACTATATGTAGAAGGGCTTCAGTACCCTCATAGGATATTTTTTTAGCCACGTGAAGATTGTTATTTTGCAGGACAAGTACTTCATCGAATAAATTTTTAGTAGCTTATTAGCTTTATTATAAAGGAAAATACCAAGGAAAGGGAAAAATCTTTGGATAAAAGCTATACCTATTGTAATCTTGGTCACGCGATTATCAACCTACGTAAATCGTCGTTTTGGTTTTTGTTTTGATCGTAGCCAGGGTTACCAGAGAGAACATTTAACACCCATTTTCACCAACCATAGGACACGTCTAAATCAGATGCCTAAATATTTAGGAGTTGCCAAGAGCACGTTTCACTAACCCTTAAGCCACGACTAACGACGACGTTAAGCTCACCTAGAGTTACGATTGGAAGAGGGCGTAGTGCTTAGGTGCCCCTAAACTGACACATGTGACAGTCTCATGTGATAGAGAGACATGTGATAGATCAAAGTCAAAGATATTTATTTGCAAATATAGGTGCTTAGGATGTTATGTACAATTTTTGAACTTAACTATATTTTATCCTATAAGGATGGGCAAAATTAAAAATACAATTATAAAATAGAAATATGAAAAAAGCCACACCGAGAAGATATAATGTCAATAAATATAATGATAATATTTTTTTGGAAAGTCAGATTACATAATTATACAAATGTTTTTTTTATTTTTTATTAATGCAAGTCCTACAAAAAATAATAAATTACACATAATAGCAATAAGCAAGCAATAATGTATGATGTCAATTGCATGTTTTTTTGTCCTCTAAAAACTCTGTGACAGTGTAGTATGCTTTGCCGATAAAAAATTGAAACAAAGCTTTCTTCAATGCCTGTAAATTGTCTAACCTCCTTATTGTATCCGGAATGGCATTATAGATTATCGGAGCCATTCCAAATATATTTCTTCTTCTTCTTAGATTGAAGAACAAAATCAGGACAACTGTCAAAAAACTAGGCTACTCTTAGGATAGTTGGTGAAACGCGTGAAACGGAACTTTGTGCTAAGCATTGCCTTAAATCAGGAGATACTTAGTAAGGCGTTTCCTTGTTCGTCGTTAGTGAAAACGGGCATAAGAGTCTGGAGAAAAAGCCCAAATTAAGTATACTGAAAATTTCATAGATTTTTCGAGTTTTATGAATGCTCTCTGTAGAATTATCTTAGAGCAAATACTAAACACTACACTCTCGCTAACTTGATGCGTGCGTGCAAGCAAACAAACAACACATAACATAACAACGATTTAATAATTTATTTGAAGGTTTCATAGATATTCCAGTGCAATTAAAAAATATTTACTTTGGTTTCCTGGAATCCCATAATCCTCAAGAGCAAAAATGATTTTTTTTCTAATTTTTTTAACAAAGGTGGACATACCTACCTACCTATTATTAAAGTGACCCTACTAAGATGTAAACGTTACCTACCTCTGCTTACTTACTACCTAAATTACAATTTTTATCAGCCATGTAGGGTAGGTACAGGGTAGGTAGGACGTACCTGCAGTAGGTACCTACTGTTAATTGCATAGTGCGTGCTATTATGTGCCGTCTATTTAAATTGATTTTTTTGTTATTAATTATGTGTGTGTACCATGTCCTTTGAATAAATGATTTATCTATCTATCTATCTATCTACCTATGCCATAAATGTTACATGCCAATAATGTAATATGACTCGGTATAGGACTGCTAGCCGTAATAAGAAGAAAACCTCGATATCACTTTTAATCAACATTTCTCAACCGGCACACAAACTGCATGCATCCTGAAGAACCCATTAGCAGTATCACATCTGCAAGCTGGCATGCACGGAACTACTATCCCGACCCTGAACAACTGAGGCGGACATTCTCCATTGAATTGGGCCATGGAGCAG
This sequence comes from Argyresthia albistria, assembly GCA_963457715.1. Lineage (NCBI taxonomy): Eukaryota > Metazoa > Arthropoda > Insecta > Lepidoptera > Argyresthiidae > Argyresthia > Argyresthia albistria. The sequence goes on from OY735256.1 coordinate 1,179,189, forward strand.
TTGTCTGAGGAGCAAAGAGGCTTGCAGGCGGTGTAAACCTCGTTGGGACGAGTGCTGCAGTCAAATGGCGCTGGAAAATTCAAAATGGCCGTGATAAGGATATCAGAATGTTACATGAGGTGGGATTCCCACCTCCCCTTAAACCTAGGCGGGTGGTCAGTCCGTAAGTGTGGTATTTCACCCAAATTCAGAATGCAGTTATACCGATCTATACTTACGACAGTTCCTGGTCTCAATGCACGTTCCATTATCAGACCGTCTAAAATTGAACCTGCACTTGCATTGAGCTGGCGGACAGCTATCGGCCTTGGTACAAGTTGTCCTATCACTGTCTACTGACTTGGGACAGTGGTCAGTCGGACAGTCAATAGGACAGTCGTCTTGGATCTCATTGCTGCTACATTGCAGTTGAGCTGGAAGAGAGGTTTTTCCTAAAGGTTTTTAATTTATTTTGGCAGTTACTATTATGATTTTGAATTAGGTTATGCCAACGCTACCTCTTCTCTCGTCATGATAAACATCGCGAGGAAACCTTCGTTATATCTTAGCTGCGGCGATGGGCCAGCCCCCTGTCACGCAAAATGGAGTACTGAATAAACTGGCTAAAAGTGGGCACAGTCGTGCCTCTGCCACCCCGTATGGGAAAAGGCGTGACGCTATGTTATGTTAGACATTCGTGAATTCAGCCATTACATTTCATAGTGTCGACGACTATATTCTGTGGACGCTAGCCACTTAGCCTAATGGAGTGTTAATTGTCATCACTTAGCACAGGTTTCGTGTGTGGTAACAGAAATAAATAAATAATACATGGTAACTAACTCCTTCTAGTTTGGGACCAACATCTGTCTGTACTGTTCTTGAGCATGAGCTTGACTTGAGTGTCCATTATTATCGATTCTGCATTCGGGACTTACTTGTATCGCGGGTTTCCGTTTCGTCTGCATAGCCGCAAAGGACACAAGTCACTATCAACAACAGAGCTGACACTTTAGACATTGTGCTAATAAGCCCAACACTTGCCGACGACGGAATTCTAATATATTATTATGATACCTAGATAGACTTATTATTTTCCACTCTATTATGAGATGAGTTTAGGCACGATACGACTTTTCAGGCGTCCGTTTCGGTATAAGAGCTGGCCTTGTTTGCGAAGACCAGGTTGGTTTGTTGTACAAGGCACTAAGTGATAAGAATTTGAGATCGGTCGTCAGTTATGAGTATATGAGTTCGTCACCGTCAGTGGATGTTACGCACATGTTACGTAACTGGGAAATACAACATAAGTAGGTAAGTACTTATTTACAGTGCGTTAAGTTCAATTTAGAGCGAAATTCGATTGTTGCTGGAAGCATACGAATAATAAGTGAGTACGTTTAACCACAGATAATAATATACTGCTTAACCGCCATCCATATCCAGTCGTTAGTGTACACAATAATGTAAATTGTAACAGTTTTTTAGGCCCTGACATTAACCAATTTAATTTTTAAACACGTTGTATACAAGGTGTAAATGAATTAACGCAAACTGAGAAACTACTTTGTTAGGGACATCATTCTGAGCAACTTTCATTGCGAAACCGATTTGATCAGAGCAACTTTATTTTTCACTTCTCCGCACAAATCAGCTGACCCAATCAGGCCAAAATGTACTGGAAAGTGAACAATAAAGTTGCTCTGTTCAAATCGGTTTCATAATGAAGGTTGCTCAGAACGCAAGCCTAGATTTAGATAGCTACAGATTGCATCGTGAGTCTGCCTTTTAGGGCTGGTTTACATTGGTCAAGGACAGTGGCGATATTAGAAAGCCCAGTGACTCACCAGTGTCCGATCGGTTTACACAACTGTCCTTGACCAATGTAAACAGCCCATTAGAGACATCCTCTGAACATATTTTAGTTTACTACTTATGTAGGTAGGTATGTACTAATAAATAGTCCATTTAACTATTTAAACCCTGTTCATGGTCATGTACCAAAAGATAATGCTTTCTTAGTGCCACTAAATGAGAGTAGGAACAAATAAGACATAACTTCATCAAATTCATGATTTAATACACTTATTCATAGATTAATTAGATTCATCTAAACAGCAAAACTATACAAATTACATACATGTTCACTATCTAAGCGTTTAGGTCTGCTTGCACTACTGTCGATGAAGTATGACATATTTCATATAGTTTGACAGTTGGTAATTCATTAAGATAAAAGTATTCAGCGAATGTCGTGCAAGTGGACCTTATATGTACAGGAAAATTAAAATATCACAATTTATAAAAAGCAGATCTTTGCCCCGTAATAGTTGGCACCACTCCGGTTTTATGATAGACGATTAAAACAAAATTACAAATTAACAGTAGATACAGATCAGTTATCAGAAGCTGGCACGTTCAACACATTGACACGTTGCGCTTGTAAAGTGTCTGTGTGTGAACACGCGCGCGGCGAGACGTTGCACTGTCAAGAATCACGGATTCACGAAATAATAAATGCAGTGGAAGTGTCAAGTAGGCGTGGCGAGTGTGCCATGATTATGCACCGCTGATCATAACTTGCCGTACCGTAGTCTGTCGCAGTGATTTGTGCGTGACAGTTGTCAAAATCTCAAAATCGAGTAAAAGGAAAAAAGCGGTAGAGATGCCTTATTGGATGCCTTATTTTGGAATGCAAAAATGCTAGCCGCACCAAAAATGTCACGCATGGTGGCATTTCGTACCATCGGCAAGTAGTAATTAATATACTTAATTTTAAGAAATTTTTATTTTCTCTCAACGCGTGCTCAATGCTGCCATCTAGGGTCGATTGCCTAAACTACTTCCATTGCTCGACGCTAGATGACAGAAATTAGTATACATCTTTTAGTTTTGTATTCGAAAGTCGTAAATAACAAACATATTCAATGTAAAGTGAACAGTTACTGCCTCCGATTCCGAAGGCGACACGAACTATACTAACTAAACTAATTAAAATGGTGTGTTTAAAAATGGAATCTGTGGCCACCGCGCAAGAGCTGTCAGATTTGAAGATTGTCTTTAGTTCCTCTAGTTTAGTGGTTTTGACACCTCAAGAATAGCCCACAATGTTCACTTTACATTGAATATCTGATACTGTAACAGTCAGATATAAGGCTTAAAATACATTAACTGGCAGTGGTTTATAAACTCATTTTTAGTGGAATGCTGCGGCCAATCATGTTCAAGATTCCTTTGTAGTTTACGATTTGATAGTGTGAGTGTTGGCGACATAGGTTCTGATAGTAATCGAGGCGTATGCGGCTTCCACTGTTTTTATTATTCCGTGTCAAGAATAGTCTATCTGTGTCTCACGCGCGTTCGATCTTATAAGTATGAATGAGACAGTAATTGTTTTGCTTTGCTATGTTCGGCCTTCAGGCTTATACAGAAACGCACTTTATAAGGGTTCCGTACCTAACCGTAGGAAGCAAAACGGAACGAGATCACTAAACCTCCGCCGCTGTCGTCAGCGCTGTAACTCTTTAACTGTAATAGGCTCTACTCACGATGCAATCTGTCTTGCGATTTGTTGCTGCACTTGTATTTCTCTCTCTCTGTCTATCTCCCTGTTCTGTCCTTCTCTAGCGGTTGCCAGGCAACCTGCCTTCTGTGAGTTGCAGCGACAGATTGCAAGCCAGGTAGCATCGTGAGTAGAGCCCATAATAGAGAGGAAGTATTTTTTTACAAAACGTTTCCTTTTGCCCCTACAGCAAAAAATTAACTATACACACCATTTTAAAATTAAAGGGGACTTCCATGAACCTCTTTTATTTCCTTCTTTCTTCTACGATGGTAAAGAACCCTCTTATGGTTCCCCGCACTTGACTGACTTCCTACATTTCCTTTTCCTCGTCCAACGCCTTATTCGTGTACGCATAACTAGCGCCATCTCTACCGGGGTAGCTCTCTCTCGACACGACCGAAGTAGCATCCGTATCGAAGCTGGGTTCGCTGGTGAGTTCTACCACCCAAGGTTGCTTTTCCGCCGAGCAGAACGCGCCATATAGTATAGCACCGATGAGATAGATGGCGCTAGAAAGGAAGAACACTATCCGCCATTGCTCTGCAGTCTGGAATGTAAAGGATACTTTTATTTAGAAACTGGCGAAAAAAGAGCGTTGTTCTAAAGATTGAGGCGTCTATCATACATAACATAACCGTGAGTTGCGTTCAGAATAGCAATTAAGACGGCGCCCTAGGCAAAAACAGCCTTTAGCAAAACACAAATCGCTCGGAATAACTAGTATTATTGCTGTGCGTTTTGTCACTAGCTTGTTTATCACGAGTGTCAGCGTGACTTCGCTTTCCCATAAACGTACATAATTTTATTAATTTTGCTCGATAGAAAAGTCTCACAATCCAGAAAATCTGTCTGTCACAATCTCCAGAAAATCTGTCTGTCACAATGTTTTATTTTACAATTTCGCACCGCATCTGAATTTGTGTTCTTGTTATTCATCTAATCATTATAAAAATGTTACAGTATGTTCCTCAGTTAGACTTGCTTAGCTTAACCTTTTTTAGGGTTCCGTAGAGAAACAAGGAACCCTTATAGTTTCGTCAAACTGTCTGTCTGTCCGTCCGTCCGTCCGTATGTCACAGCAACTTTATTCCAAAACTATTAGGACTACACAGTTGAAACTTGGTACGTAGATGTATTCTATGAAGCGCTTTACGATTTTTATACAAAAACTGAAAAAAATAAAAAATTAAGGCGGGCTCCCCATACATGAAACTGAAACCAAAAATATATTTTTTCATCGAACCTACATGTGTGTGGTGTCTATAGATAGGTCTTCAAAAATGAATTGGAGGTTCCTAAAACCATTTTTCCTTAAAGTCAATCTTTGAAGAGACAGACCCATCCAGAGTGGAAAAAATTGTGTCCCCCCCCCTCTAACTTTTAAATTAAGAGAGTGATAAATCTATAAAAAATATATGCTGTGTATCTCAATATAAACTTTCGATGAAAATTCGTTTGAACAAAATATAATGAGCAGTTTTTAAGATATAAAACATTTATTAAAAACTGCAAAGATAACTTTGTCATTCATACAAAGACTATGAAAAACAAAGTTACAACACAAAAATCCAGTCTAATAATTACATGATACGGAACCCTTCATGGGCGAGTCCGACTCGCACTTGGCCACTTTTTTATTTTTTTATTTAATTTCTAAAAATTAAAAGTTCTATTCTACTAAAAGAAATTCTAAGTTCTGATTGCCTAGGGCCCGCCCTGTATCCCCCCCCCGTATATCGGGTAAAAATGCTGAGGAAGCGCGAGACGTATGCAATGATCGTCGCAAGTGGAGGTCCTTAGTTTTCTACAGTTTCTACACTACACTCAGCCAGGTAAAACGGATGGATGGATGTCTAAAAATACTCTCAATGTACTGCCAATCCGATAATAGGCTTGTGGCCTGTCAAGTCAAAATAGATACTTTTTATGAATTGTCAAAACGGAACTTTTGTTCCTGAGTTCTATGAAATAACAACAGAATGACGTCATGTAAAAGTGCCATCAAATGCTGTCTTTTTTTGCACAAAATCTACTTTATAATATGTATCTGCTGGAAATATAGAATTCTGAGAATGTCATGCCATTTTGTACATAACGCTTCAACTTAAGACTTGTTCCTAGATTTATTGGATTACCTTGGCCTATTAATAGTCAGCTTGGCTCCTTTACCTTGTCGGTGACAATAGCCCCGGCCAGCGGCGGGCTGATGATGCCGGGCAGTGTGGCCACGGTGTTGGACAGGCCCATCAGGACACTGGCGTGGGGCGGCGCGATGTCGAGGTGGTTCACGCTGAAATTAAAACGATATAAGACCTCAAAATGGGGAGGCTTTTGCCCAGCAGTGGGATGTAGTATCGGCTAGTAAAATAACCGGCCAAGTGCGAGTCGGACTCGCGCGCGAAGGGTTCCGTACCATTAATCTATAAAAAATCGCAAAAAATAATAATTGTATGGGAGCCCCCCCCTAAATATTAATTTAATTTTAATTTAATTATTTATTTTTTAAGTAAATAAAATACTCAATATATTGTGAACATTTTAAGCGTCTACCTGCTACCTACCATTATCAATATCGAGCAAAAATGAGCAAAAAGACACGTTTGTTGTATGGGAGCCCCCCTTAATATTAGATTTCTTTTGATTTTTAGTATTTGTTGTTATAGCGGCAACAGAAATACATCATCTGTGAAAATTTCAACTGTCTAGCTGCCACGGTTCATGAGATACAGCCTGGTGACAGACAGACGGACGGACGGACGGACAGACAGCGAAGTCTTAGTAATAGGGTCCCGATTGGCACCCTTCGGGTACGGAACCCTAAAAAACGGTTAAGTGCGGGTCGGACTCGCACACGAAGGCTTCCACACCATCGTCGTGTACCTGAAACGACAATACCTTCAATATCGTCGTCAGTCGTCTCTTGTTATTAAAAATAATAACCGGCCAAGTGCGAGTCGGACTCGCGCACGAAGGGTTCCGTGCCATTATCTATAAAAAACCGCAAAAAAAATGTATGGGAGCACCCCCTAAATATTAATTTAATTTAAATTTAATTATTTATTTTTTAAGTAAATAATATACTAAATATATTGTGAACATTTTAAGCGTCTACCTGCTACCATTATCAATATCGAGCAAAAATGAGCAAAAAAAATCACGTTTGTTGTATGGGAGCCCCCCTTAATATTAAATATCTTTTGATTTTTAGTATTTGTTGTTATAGCGACAACAGAAATACATCATCTGTGAAAATTTCAACTGTCTAGCTACCACGGTTCATGAGATACAGCCTGGTGACAGACGGACGGACGGACGGACAGACGGACAGCGAAGTCTCAGTAATAGGGTCCCGTTTGGCACCCTTCGGGTACGGAACCCTAAAAATCAGGCGCTATTGTATTGAGATTGACTTAATACCTACTTTTAATTCTAAACACTTTTATTTCAGTATTTGTTGTTGTTGCGGCAATAGAAATACACATTCTGTAAAACATTTCAACTCTCTAGCTATTACGTTTCGTGCTGTAGGACCCGATGACGGACAGACGGACAGCGGAGGCTTAGTAATAGGGTCCCGTTTGGCACCCTTCGGGTACGGAACCCTAAAAAAGGACAGTACGGGGCCTTTGTTTTGGCACGTCGCGTCGGAACGGGACCCGTTATAATCGTGTGATGTGTATGGTATTTTTTCAATATACATTTTTGTTGTGAGTTGTCACTTGTCACGGATTGATGTAATGATGTCAGTGGCATTTTATTAATTAGAAGGGGGACCAGGTGTTTTGACGTCTGTGATCCATAAGTTTTTCGTCCTACACAATTTTTTGTTAGTTACACGGCGGGTTGCTATGGTATGTTTAACTGAGATATGGGCTGAGTATTGTCTGGTAGTGGAGCATAGTACCACAGAATAACTAATACTACTACGTACGGAAGGTTCACTTTCGAACAAAAGTCAAGTCTAGGTGCAAAAAAATATTTGTCTATGCTACCTGCATATGCGAAATTGAAACTTATTGTATAACACGAGCGTTCATATTCCATTAGACACCGCTGAAACGATGCCTATCACGCAGGGTTGCGAATCGCACTCAGTTGTGCTCGGCGTCATTGTTTCATGCGGCTAGCCCGCGCACCGAGAACTGAGCGACAACCATGTGACAAGGACCGACTGGCGCGTATAGCCGGCCGTAGATACCTACTCAGCGAAATGAAACCACGCCAGGTTCACTTCAAACAAAACAGCGAGTACGGCCGCACACACAGCTACATTGCGTTCCGCATAAGCACACGCCGCCACACGCACACATTGCCGAGTTTCGAGGTGTTCGAGTTGTACGAGACAAGGCTTTGCATGCGTCACTACAACGTCATTCGTCCGGCCGGCACGTGTTACGAGTAACTTGGTTGTGAATGTTGTGATTTGCTACACACGACACGATATGTGATTATTATTTATTTTTCATAATGTTTTCAAGATGAGTAATAATAATTATTGTATAAATCTTGTAGCTAAGCGACAACCCTAGCAGTTTGAGCAAGAGTAGGTAGTAAGGTAGGTATCGTCCGAACAGGGGCCTAGTGAACTTACTATTTCTTATCTATACTAATGGTGAAACCCCCCTGATAGTAGGTACTTACGAGAAGCCCGCCCACGCGAATCCTCCGAGCCCGACCGCTATAGTGAGGCACACCAGACACCCCACCACCGACGTAGCGTACGCCGCCGCTACCATGAACACCGTCTGGGGATTAAAGGTTAAATTAGTCATAGACATACGTTTCTTCACTGAAGAAAATACAAGAAGAACGTACATAAAGAAAGTACATCAACAAAACAACAATTAATTTGATGCTTAAATTACTTATATCATTGCAAAAGTGCCCCTATAGCATTGAAGAAGTTTCTGTAAAAAATCTACAGAATAAAGTATCACGTAACTAACAAATTTTTATCTGTGACTATTATTATTATCTTAAATATTAATTGAATACGATAAAATAAAAAATAAATAAATACCGATATCTCGACTATGGAGATTATCTTGACACCGATGTCTTGGATATGGAGATTATATCGACACCGACATCTCTTCTATGGAGATGATTTCGACAGCTATATATCGACAATGGAGAAGATCTAGCTACCGCGAGAATCGCCGCCCTGGAATGACCAGGAAACGCCTCACCTAATGTAAATGTTTCTCTCACCTGAGCCAAAAACGCGCCGCAGTTAAACAGCTTCCGTATGTTGGTCCTCGTGATGGTCCCGCGCACTAGCAGCCAGTCGGCCAGCTGCCCCGCCAGCTGCAGCGCGACCGCCATGGCGAGGTAGGGCACGGCCGACAGGAACCCGGTTTGGGACGTCGAGAATTGGAACACGTCTGGAATGTAGGTAAATGTCCATTGGCACAAAACAGCGAGCACTTATAGCCAATTACGGCTGCATTAAAAAAAATGTACGCCATCACTAAAACAAAACTCTCTAAGTTACCTCGTCCCCCGCCGTAAATTGGTGAGTTGCGTCGCCGTAAAATGTATCTATGTATGGAGAGCGCATAGATACATTTTACGGCGACGCAACTCACCAATTTACGGCGGGGGACGAGGTAACTTAGAGAGTTTTGTTTTAGTGACAATTTCTCACGCTAGGTGACGCATTCGCGATTGTACCGGGGATGACACGGGAACTGTCAAATTGTATGTAGTTTTTTGTAACTTTCCAACCTGAATGCAGTGCTTTCAAATGTAAAAGTAGGGGATACATTTATTACTATTATAAACCACTAGCGAAACATAACGTCGAATTCTTTGCATGTTTACCTTTTTACCAGATGAGCTTTTTTCCAGCTACTGTCGTATTTCTCCTTCGAATCTCAGTTGGGCACCAAATTGGTATTGAAGTTTCTCATATCTTTTCTGATGCTACGATTCTCTGGAGAACTTCTGCAGGGATTCTCTTTTGGCGATGGCGCACATGGCGTGCACACATGGCACAGATGGCGTACATAGTACACAGCAATTTAATCAAATTGTTTGTTTGGCACCATTTAATTACTGAATTTTTATCTTGAGAAAATATGTTTTTGCTTCAAATAGGTGATGTGGTTGGTGGGTCAAGTTGGGGGCGAAAAGAAGTGTTTGCGGAAATTTTGCTTCAGAGTTGATGTAGTTGGTGAGTTAAGCTGGAGGCGGAAATAAAGATTTGAGGTGTAGCGATGGTGGCAATACGGGATTAAGTATTTCTTATTTTAATCAAATCTATAGGCTTGTGGCCTGTCAAGTCAAAATAGATACTTTTTATGAACTGTCAAAACGGAATTTTTGTTCTTGAGTTCTATGAAATAACAACAGAGTGACGTCATGTAAAAGTGCCATCAAATGCTGTCTTTTTTTTGCACAAAATTGACTTTATAAAATATATCTGCTGGAAATATACAATTCTGAGAATGTCAAGCCATTTTGTACATAATGCTTTTGTACATAACTTAAGACTTGTTCCTAGATTTATTGGGTTACCTTGGCCACAAGCTTATTTTAGGTTCACCGGGTCAGCTAGTAATGTAATAATATTAGTTACCATTCATAAAGGTAGGCAGGAAGGTCAGCAGCGTATAGAAGCCCCAGTTCTCACTGAAGTGAGCCGCCACTATCGCCCACACGGGCGGAGAGCGCAGAATGGCGCGCCACGGGTGACGCACCGTGGTTCCTTCGGCCGCTTGCGCGCCGCGGGACTCCTTAAATATGAGAATATGGTGTTAGTCGTTGCAGTCATTATACGGAAGTTCTAATGGCGCGGTAATGGAAGACACTGTGAGGAAACCTTAATTGGCCTGAGCTTGCGGATTTTAGTGTTGATTTTCGCTTTTCAAACGACTTCAAAAAAAGGAGGAGGTTCTCAATTCGACCCGTATGTTTTTTTTTTTGTTTTTTTTTCTATGTTTGTTACGCGATGACTCCGCCAATTATGAACCGATTTGAACAAATCTTTTTTCGGCGTATAGGTAATACCTCAAGGGTGGTCCCATTGACACCAGGTCAGGATCTGATGATGGGATCCTGGAGAAATTGAGAGAACTCTTCAAATATTATAGGCAGACCTATAGTGATTTTTGTGTTTTTCATAATAACTCGTGCAAATGCACATAGCATAATATTGTGATGCGGAAATGCTGATGAAGACCACATATGGCCACCAGATCTGCTCAATACTAGGTACAAATACAATGCGTGGCTGACGGGCAGGCAACGCATAGCCTAAACCGGTGGACCTAGAGCCATGAAACTTTGTACAGGGGTTCCTTAGTCGCGTGGGGTAGCACTGATATAGGATTTGACAAAATTAATTCCCCAAGGGGGGGGGGATAAGGGGTTACAGTTAGTATTAAACTCAATCTAATCAAATAGGGTTTGTGGAAGTCGGTTTTTTCTAAAGTTTACTTTTTGTTTCAATTATAAACTTCTCAATTATTGTATGATCAATTGGGAGGAAGACTGTCAATTTCACAACGTAGGTGGCGCATTCGCGACTGTACCTTAGTATGACTTAGTTATTCTGTGGTATTAGCATGACACGGGAATTGTCAAATTGTATGAAACCCTACACTTGACACTAGCGTAAATAAGGTACAGTCAACGAAACGCCACCTGCGTTTCAGTTTTCCTCTCAATTGTCCGTCACACTGACACAACAGCTCTGACTCACGTAAGGACTAATGAGTCCATGGTCCGATTACGCTTCAGTAATCGTTAATGATTCATTAGCAATAACTAAGTAAAGGATTTTGTATGTAAATACAAAGAAATTAGTTTATAAAATAATTAATAATACATTATTCATTTAGCTCGGGTCTCTCAAGAGACGGATAAACAGCCAAATAACTTATTTTGAAACTTTTTTACTTGTGAAATGTCAATAGCCAGACATAAACAGACAGATAAACGCTATCTGAGGAATGAGAGAACGGCACTAAAATAACTCAGCACCTGTCAAATTAGAATCTATTGTGGACATTTGTGGAGAAGGCGTGACATCGCCGCAGCTATAGAATAAATCTCATACCTGATTTTATTTACCTGTATATACTTGAGCTCGGCTGCTGTGATCAGCGTGTCTTTCTCGGGCGATTCCTTCACGACAAGCCACCAAACCGTCGTCCACGCCAGCCCGAGGATACCTGGAACATAGACAAGGCAGAACTTTAGAAGAAACTGCAACCATTCTATTGATATAAGTATGTATTAACCGTTCCAACAGTGATGGACAACATTGTGAGGCACAGTTTCCACTAAGATTCAGTGGGTCTGAGGCTCTGAGCGAGCGCGCTTTCGCGCTAACGCGCGCGCACCATATGGCCAAACGTAAAATATCATAAATAGTAGAAGGGAGTGAAGAACTATTTTTAGGGCGAGAGTGTTTTTTAAATCCTGAGCGACCGATTCTAGAGTTGAGTCCCGAGTGTAACGAGGGACTCAAAAGTAGAATCCTGAGGGAGCGAGGGATTCAAAGTACAACACTCGAGCCAAAAATAGTTTTTACTCCTGAGGTGGACACTCTACTTTTCATCACCCTCTATGAGAAAAGTAGTAGTAGTTGTAGTAATCAATAAAATAACATACATGTGCCTATACAGGGTGTAACAGAAAGGGGTGTTCAAGCGGAAAGAGGGACATCATTCTAAACAACTTTCACTATGGGACCGACTTGATCAGAGCAACTTTATTTTTATTAACTCAGTACATTTCGGGCCTAGCGCTCAGCTGATCTGTATGGTGGAGTGAATTGCAGAAATCATCGAATTGATTTGTGTGTGTGTGTGTGTGTGTGTGTGAGAGAGAGAGGTAGGGTGTGTATGTGTATGTGAGGAAGTTTTGTGTGTGTCTGCTTAGCCCTGCGACAAGGTAGTCTTGGGATCGGATACGGAACCACTAAGCAGCAGATGTGTGATAATCACGTTGTATCACTCATTGTCTTTCATTAGTTTTTTCTTATCAATGATGATGACATAGTTCCCTCCATAGATCAACGTTAGACCGTTATTTATTAGTTAGAGAATAATGATGATGAAATCACGAGTGCTCACCAAACACATGGCATGGACTCGGTGCCAGCATTGCTGCCACTAATGCCAAGTGGTGTGATCATCAAATTACGAGTACTCACCAAACACATAGAAGATACCCGGCCACCCGGTGTACTTCGCCAGTAGCGAGCACACCGGCATAGAGACCACGGTGCCAGCATAGCTGCCACTGAACGCGAACGTGGCCAGCCGCGCGCGCTCCTGGGCCGGTGCCCACTGTGCCCAGACCGCGTGGATGCATGGGTATGTGACGCCCTGGGGATTTCAACAAAGAAATTAATTTAAGGCGAGGTATGAATAATTACAAACCAAGGTCAACGAAGATTGCGGAAGTGAGAAGCGAATATAACTCGGGAATAGGAACAAGTGAGATGGCAATTATGCGGTGGCACCCAATCTGAATCAACGTAAGCGCCAAGACGGAAAAAAAACATAAAAAATAAGCGAATAATCCATGGGAGATTTGGTAAGATGGTATCAGTTTTTGTAATGCCCGATTTCAGCAACAGTAGCTTTGTAGTCTTAGCTTTTATTTAGCTGCCCAGAAATTGTTTCGGAGGCCGGCCCTTTAAATTCAGGTAGTCCCCTAGTAAACTAGATGACCCTTCAACTTAGTTCAGAGCGAAAAAACGCTTGAAACGGCCATTAAAAAAATCGCGTGTAGCACCGTACACGTGTTAGAAGTAAAACTTCTGTAGCTAGATCATTAAGTGGTACCTATACTATACACCTATACCTACCTATACTAAAAGAGATTTAAATTTCCAATTTTGAGATCCAATCTCTGCTTCAAGTTACTTTTAAGTTTCAGACGTCCGATTATTTGAAATTATTTTATACTTGTACTTACTTTTAATACGTCATGTCATTTATTTCCCACCATTCCTTATCTACAATTTGTCGCGCTCGTGGTGATATACTTAACTCATTCAATAGTGTCACTACTATTTGCATCTCGCTCAGATTATATACCATCTGACGTCACGTCTTTAAGCCGTCTCCTCAGAACAATAACTAAAGTATAGAAGGAGCTCTAGAATATAAAGTAATATTGAATAGACGTGCTCGTCACTCTTACGAAACTTATGTGTGGTAGAAAGAGACATCTATAGTGTATTTCTACAATCTAAATTGTCAATCGTACCAGGGTGGCAAAATAGCCAATATCTTGAGGGAAGGGACAAATGCGATAAAAATGTCGATATTATTATTTTATTGAAATCGAATTGCATTCTCAAACTGATTTTTTTGTCTAATATCTGCTCCAATTGATTAATGCGCCGTTGCAGCAGTATCGTTCGTCTTTCGGTTTCACTTGAGGGAAGGATTTGACTGCGCTGTTGCGTTTCTGGATTGGGATAGCTTGTTGCAGCAATCCCGTTCTCGTTCATCTGTTTTCTGTTGGCCCCAACCTAAAAAAGGGTAAATCAATATTTGAAACAACATAAACTATTTCTAAATAACTGTGTTCCTTGCTAAATAAGAATTGTAAGCTTGGATGTTGTTCCGAAATGGCTCACTTACGCCCCTTGTGTAACAATCTACTATTTCTGTCACGTAAATATGGGTCACTAAAATGAACTCAATGGAGCGTTAGTATTTACTTACTGTTTACTGTTCCAGCTCAGGAACATCGTCGATTTCCATGGAGGTCGCAACCTGAAAATAAGTTTATTTAGTATGATACTTGTCTTTGACATATAGACGCGATTTATACACACAAATACTGATCTGAGTATTTTGGATATTCATTAGCAAGAAGAGTTTTGAGAAGGTACGGCATTTGGCTTCAATCTACGGTACTTGTAACCTTTATTTATAAAAGTCATCTTCAAAATGTTTACTGCATATTCGTCGTGATTTTTGCCAAGACCAATTTCTTCGTGAAACGGCTTCTTTCCATCTTTGTTGAATCAAGCTATCGTTGGGTAACCTAAAATAGATAACTATGAAATAAAACAAAATATAATTATCTAGGTACCTATCGATAACTTTTTCACTGAGAAACAGACAATCGCCCATCCCTATTACCCACAACAAACAACAAACGTGTTACATGCTTTAATTTCACAATAATCATGATTTCTAGACTTCAAAACAGTAGTTTTTAATGGTATTATAGTTATTTATCAATTCCAGTAGCTCACAAATGAAACCCTAGGGAAGAAATCTGCTAATTATATACAAAATTGAGACTTACCGATGGAAGCTGATCAATGTAGTTTCGTTTTCTTTTCGGGAGGAATTGGATTTACATCCCATCACCACACAAGCCATGCCGATTATTGCCGATGTATTTCACTTAGTCTAGGTGCCACGAAAACCACACGATACTTCAAATTATCCAAAATAAATACAAAAAACCACAAGATTCTGCAAATCAATGCACATCCAAACTTCACGTCAAGCATACTGTCAAATAAATGATGTATGGAAACGCATTACAATCTGTGATTTTGTAAACCTTTTTAAATTGATGGGGTAACGGAGACCATGCAGCCCAACTGACGTTTATAGGTACTACGATCCCGGAATAAGGAGACAAAACATAACTATTGTTTTCTCTTTCTATCACGTTGCTAAATTGATTGCTAAATTGACGAACCAGAAATTAATTGCTTTAGTTATTGTTCTGAGGCCGTCTCGCTCAAATGTATGCATTGCTTTGCTTGTTTTAGAAATCCATATCGACCCGTGTGACGCGTGTGACATTGATGAAACTCTTTTCTTACAAACTGTATGGATCGCATCGCACAGCTGTCAAACATAAGTTCCGGTTCCAACAAAGAGGTTGAACGAAGTAGTTTGAGTCATGCTAGATATTAGGCTACTAACGCCATCTAGCGAAAGAGAGTGAGCGCCATCTTGGCCATACCGGAAATCAAGAACTCGTGGAAGAATGCTTAAAATAATTTTTATTTGTTAACGTTTCATCAGGTTTTTCTCTCACTAATTAACATTATTTATTGTACGAATGTATTATTATCTTATCTGATTAGTTAAAAACCGTATTGAAAATAGTTGCGGTTTTAAAAGTCTTCAGCCGACCCTGACGTCACCGATTCCAATTTCCGTTACATTTCTTAGCCACTCGTGATAGCACCCGGCTAGTAGCAATTGAAAAGCAAATATATGAATAACCCACAGTTGAGAGGTTAAATAAATTTTACCCCCGTGCCCCAAGAAGTTTTACTTCAAAAAAAGGTTCTCCTAAAACATGGCCGTGTTATTACAAAAAATAGTAAACGCAGTTTAACCTCAAAACAAACGTCAAATCCCATACAATTTCTTTTTTAAACAGGCGTTGAACGGGAGTTTATTTTTTTGTAATAACACCCGGAGTCTTGGTCGGCTATATTAGTCCTACGGCCGATTGTTCCATAGTTTATCCTCCTGTTTATCTGAGGATTTTGACAGAATTTGTACGTGTGAAATGTCAAATAAAGTTACCTGACTGTTTATCTGGGGATGGAACAATCGCCCCTTAGTGACGTCAGACAAACACATAGCGCCTTTGCAAATAAATTTATTTACATACTTGATCTTACCTCAAAGAAGCCTTCAACCACCCTCACAGCTATGAGCAGCCCAGTACTGGTGTGTGCCAGCGGTGGTGTGAACAGGGTAAGCAGTGACGTCATCCCGATGCCAATTGCGAACACCCTGTAGTGTAGACATATAGAATGTTTATTATCATAGGCTTACTGGTAATGTCTATGACAGTCTACATACTAGGCAATTTAGGAAGCTTTAAGAAGTATACTCTGTTAATTTTCTGAGTGTCCTTTGATGTCGCCACCCTTTCGCCGCGGCTTTCGGTAAGACAGATTGTTAAACGTTTTCGACGAAAAATCAAAATGCTAGTATAAATGCCAATTTAAAGCATTACGTCAGAAAGCACAACACTGTACCAAAGTTTAGTGAGGGTATTTTAAATACAATAAGAGAGGGCGTAGTTGCTACAAACGCATATTGGAATAATTGCTGCAAACATGTAAAAACAATAGAAGGCAAGTGGGCAGAGCCACGAACGAATTCACCCACGCTTAATAATCGAAGTTGGACAAAATGATGATGGTTCCACAAGTTCAAGTACCACGACTCGGATGAATGAAATATTGTAAAAGGTTACGATCCTATACATTTTTACTAATAAAAAAATATCTTTACCTATTGGACATTTTATTTTTGCTTTTCTTTTTCAAGCAAAATTGTGATACGAAATCGTGACGCAAATATCAAGACTTTTCGGCTGTTGTTTGAAGAACGGGGGCACTTTTACAACTAGCTTTTGTTTGATATTTACAAAAAGATCGCAAAGTAGATAAGAAGTTACCAGCTTATATTTCTCGAACTGTAACTTGGTTAAAACTCGGTCTTTAATTAACGGTCTAGATCTTAGTTAAATGTGTGATTTAACCAACCAACTGCGACATAGACAATTCTGAACAATTTTCACTGCTTTGAAACCGAGAGAGAGTGAATAGGCTTGTGGCCAAGGTAATCCAATAAATCTAGGAACAAGTCTTAAGTTTATGCATTATGTACAAAATGACTTGAAATTATCAGAATTGTATTTTTCCAGCAGGTGTATATTATAAAGTCAATTTTGTGCAAAAAAAAGACAGCATTTGATGGCACTTTTACATGACGTCATTCTGTTGCTATTTCATAGAACTCAGGAACAAAAGTTCTGTTTTGACAGTTCATAAAAAGTATCTATTTTGACTTGACAGGCCACAAGCCTATTGAAGGTGGAACTTTGCGTCGCTACCGACCGGCGACCCGCAGATGGTATGCCAAAGCTTGAAGGGTAAGAGCGTGGACATCGATCACGCGCCCGCTCCAACGCCGCTCCGCGCCCGCTCCGAGGCCGCTAAGCCTCGCTCTCACCGCCTTGCACCGATTTGTGTCTTAATGCTCATTAATAAGTCTCTTAATACATCGGATGGAGCAGGCGCGGCGCGTTATCGGAGCGGGCGCGGGGCGGGTGCGATGAAAACCATCCGATGCAATAAGAAACTTATTAATGAGCAATAAGACACAAATCGGTGCAAGGCGGTGAGAGCGCGGCTTAGCGGGCGCGGGGCGGCGACGGAGCGGGCACGTCATCGTCTGTCCACGCCCTAAGTCAGAGCTGCAAGACAATTTTTGGTGCTTGAAACAAGGAACGAACCTGTTACCTCCGTACTTAGTGGCTAGCCACCCTCCAGGAAGCTGTGTCAGTATATACCCGTAGAAGAAGGAGCTCAACACCAGACCCTTGGTCTGGGACGACCAGTCGAATTCTGGTACCTGAAACACAAAACAATAAATAGCGTCACGCCTTTTCCCATACTTGGTGGTAGAGGTACAATTGTGCCTAGTTTTAACCAGTTATATAATACCACAGGGTGCTCATCCCATACAAATTAGAATTAGTAACCCTTCGTAAAAAAGAGTTGGCGTGAGGAGTAATATTTTAAAAACGCCATGGTTTATAACATAGTGGCGCTAATCTTAGAATAAATCCTATATATCTTAGCGCCATCTCGTGGTATTTGCAATTTTTCGATGGTGCTGCACCAAGCGACAATGGCTTCGAACTAAAGAAGCTTCCGTAGCATCTCAGTTTACGCCGGTGTCATATTTTGTTCTAGGTGGTCAGTCTGTATTAGTATAACATTATAGAACCTGTGGTAATGAACATAGCGTTGAAAAAAATCTTATCTTTAATTAGACACCTACCTTACCTATTTAAGGTGAAACTGAGTTATACATACCTATTTAAGACTAAATATATACGCAAATACTAAATATACCTTGATACACAAATAAAGTTCCATAATTTTAAGAAGGTTTCCTAGTATATTAATAGGCTTCTAAATATGAAGAGTGGTTGAAAATAGAGGTCTATTTTATGAGAATGAGTTGACCTTTGTGTGAGTACCACCGGGACCGGGGCGGCGGCGGCGGCGCGGCGTGCGAAAATAAACCTGTTCCGTCACGTGGTTTTAAATAGGTAAAGATTTCTTAAAATAAAAAGCTGCCAAGTGTGTGTTCAACTCGCGTTGAGAGGGTTTCGTAAAAATTCAGTTTTTCATACGAACTTTGCACGCCAGATTTAGGGGTTGAAGTTGTTGATTTCGGAGTTTTTATGGGATACGGATGTCAGCTGATGTGCCCAAACGTGAAATATCATGAAACGATAAATTCCGGCGGTAGCTTGGGTGAAGACCCGAATAGTCTTCGTGTTCGTTTGACATGTATTACACAAAAAACATCACGTAGTGCTAAATAAAAATGCTTTTAAAAAGAAACGTTTTCGTTAAAACCCGCAACATCATGATGTGCCCAGTAATTTATTGGGCATATCTTGAAATGGCGGGGCAAATGACGGCACATCATGATATGCCCGATTCGACGATCGATCGGCCGCCGACATGGATAGTTGGATACAATATGGATATAGTTTTTATATGGATAAAACATTATTTTAAGGACTTGGGTAAGTACCCAAGAGGTTTTGATGACATTTTATTTAGCATATCTTTTTCAGAAAAAGTCTAAAAATATTATAAATATACATGTAAGATCCTCACACCATGAGCTTTCATTTGATACGTACTCACACGGCATATTTTGAATATATTAAATTTTATTTTTCTCATTCGGCCTCCCAAAAGTGGCCCCCATATTCCATATTTATATATTTACATTGCACCTGTTTTTGGGTCACAGATGTGATTTGTGTACCAATTTTCAACTTCATCGGTCCAATAAGTTCGGATTGAATTGCCTGTGACGGACGGACAGAACGGACAGACAGACAGACGCACGACTCGCACGAGTGATCCTATAAGGGTTTCTCCTTCTGAGATACGAAACCCTAAAAACATTAGAAGGTTTTATATAACTCTTATTTTCATATCTACAGAAATTAAATAAGCTATTAATGATCGATGACCTCTGTGGTAATGTCGGTCGAGGCTGTGATTCCCAAGCGAGAGTCCCGGGTTCGAATCCCGGCTGGGAAAGAAAAAAAATCTAGTGTAGGGCCAGAAGCAATGTATGTGCCTGCACAAAAGGTTTTTTGTTCTAAATGATTATTTATTTGTAAATTGTTTTATTTAATTGTGTTTTTTTAGATGTTAATTCAGTTTTTTTATTATTATTATGTTATGTATGTGCCTGTACAAAAGTTTTTTTTGTTTTAAATGATTATTTATTTGTAAATTGTTTTATTTAATTGTGTTTTTTTAGATGTTAATTCAGTTTTTTTTATTATTATGATGTTTCTGTGTGTGTACTCACAACGAATAAATGAATTTATCTATGTAAATGTATATGTTTACCCGACGAGCAATAATTTAGTAAAATAATAACCCCAGGTCTTGGATGTTTACATGTTTGTGATGTACTTAGCTGTTTCTGGTTCCCACGACACAGAGTATCCTAGTGTGGGGCAAGAAGCAATGTATGTGCCTGTATGTAAATGTTTATGTTTAATACTAAACTACGGGCTAAAGGTGGGCACAAATTGTGCCTCTGCCACATCGTATGTGAAAAGGTGTGACGCTTTGTTGTTGTTCTTGAAAATAGAGTTCTATTGAGATTAATCTTCTAATTACTAATCTAATTAGGCATGTCATGGTTCTGACTCACAAAGTTGGTAGGTACAAAGTGAGAAATGTTATTACTTATTTTATTACCATGTATTTGTACAACGCTATATCACTAAGAGACGATAAAGCTGCTCGAACACAAAAGAGAAGAAAAATATTCGATATGCCTAAACCCTGTGAAGATTATTTTAGACTTCAAGGAAACCCAATAAACAGATATTCTGAACTGCGAGACAATTTATTGACAATATATGTACAGGGTGACTGCGGGGTCATGTAGTAACAAAAAAAAACTTAGATTTACCTATTAATTAGGAATGTAAAAAAATAATATTATATCCTATTTTGGGTCATGGTCAGTTGGTCACCCTACACATTCTACAAGCGCAACTGACTTTTGACTTGGTCATAAATTATTTATGGCTATGTTTTTGACACTTCTTACAAGTCTGATTAGTTTTTAAATAGTTAGGTTTTAACATGAATCGTAAGGTGACCAAAATTTTAGAATTAATTATGTTGAGTAATTGATTTATTAAATTTCTAACACCTACTAATTTGTAATTATTCAAATATTTACTATCTTAATAGCTGAAACCGCAATCATTTACCGAATTAACTGGTTCGCCGACTCATCTTATGCAACAATAGTAAGCCATTGTTCGGTCGTTCGAGCGGTGTGCTTCTGCGAGTGAAGGGGAAACAAATAAGTTAGATCACGACCCCAAAGTCACCTGTATAATCAACGAACCGTAACTAGACCAACACTACACCCTCAAATATCGTTGATAAAACAGTCATAGATAAATCACATCTAAATCTCTCTTTATTCGTGCGGAAAAAGCAATTTTGCTCGCACGAGATAAACTGGATATCATTTCTACGAAAATATAAGTAATATGCCTTCTCTTCGGCTTGTAAAAGTGGTTACTGTGGCGTTCGGTGCACTGTGCACTTGTGTTAATATACATGTCGCAGTTAGTTGGTTAAATCAGACACTTAACTAACACCCTTAATTAAAGACCGACACTTAACCAAGTCGCTAAAGTTCCGTTAGACAAGTGAGTGAACAAAACGTTTAACGAGTTGTCTAAACGTTCTTAGGCAACAAGACGCAGTTCAACTTTAGTAGGTTAATAAATAAGCAAACAATTCGGTTTTGTGAAACTACATGGGGTCACCTCACTCCGCTCCGCAACGCTCGGCTCCGGGTTCATAAGGTTGTGACCTAACACAACTTATCTTTAGTATTGGCACAGAAAGTGACCTAAAGCAACCAATTCTGTTTTGTGAAACTAGGTAGGTACTAATCGTGAAATAATTATGGCGGAGTCGACAACATGTTTACAATTGCACCAAAGACCAAATTTGAAACAAAAAACCACTGAACACAATATACCAACGTTGCACAACGTTTGCCAAAAAGATAAGACAGATTGTTAAACGTTTTCGACGATGCTTTATTTAAATGGAAATGCTAATGACTTGGTTAAATTTCGATTTTTAATTAACAGTTAGTTAAGTGCCTGATTTAACCAACCAACTGCGACATACATACAGGTTGTCCCATAAGTCATACGTCTCAGCGACACTGTATACGTGTAATCAATTTTTAAACGTTGTCTCTAGGATTCCCCGATTATTCTATTACTACCCTAAACAACTGGTTAATTCTAAAAATAAATAAGCTACTTTGCTGGGTACAGTACGTAATCATTAGTTCGTTACTAAGGTTTGTTGGATCCTTTTATGAATTCTCTTTTCTCAGAATAGCTGTAGTTACCAACTACTTAGCAAAAGGATAATTACAACAAAATGGTTATATCTACAATTACAGAAAAGCCTTACACTATAGATGACTATAGGCTCAGACAGATACGTTCTTTTGCAACTATAATTAATTAGTTAGCGATATGACTTACCCAAAATTGTTTAGTTACTAATACTTTGTGTTTAGAGACCGTAAATCTAAAATAAAAAGGCAGGATTTGCTGCTCTTAGCTTTGTCTCAATACGATAAAGTTGTCTGTCCGATGGCTATTTGATAAAGTAGCATCTGTCTTTATAGCTCCCCAACGAACAATTTGGATCCGATCTTTGTCAAAGGCGCCCTTTTACAACTTTGATGTCCACAAGCAATGACATCAATCTAGATCTAGAAAAGGTTAGACTTGAATGAAATGTTGGTTTAATACTAGCGGGAATGTATGAGAAAAATACAAAGCAATTTATCTGTAAATCGTGCGTCAGTACATAAAGGGTAATTGACGACCTGTGTGATGGCGCAGCGGTTGCGCATCTGCCTACCATGCGAGAGGTCCAGGGTTCGAATCCCGGCTGGGGACAAAAAAAACTCCAGGTCTTGGATGTTTACATGTTTGTGATGTCGCTGTTTCTGGTTCCCACGACACAGGGTATCCTAGTGTGGGGCCAGAAGCAATGTATTTGCCTGTATGTAAATGTTTATGTTTAATTCTAAATACGACACACAGCACAGGCTATCCACCGTTCCATTAACTAATTGTCTAAATAATATATATTACTTAAGACTTTAAATCAAAATAGCGGCACGTAACGGGCTGATAGCGGCACGTGATTGGCTGAAATCGCTCTGTTAGCTAACCTTTGATTAGCGTCTCCGTAACCGGAGATAGTTACATACGTCCGAAACTGAGTAGGCTACACTACACTTCCCGGGGTTGTGGAGCGATGTGGGAGGGGGTCAGTAGGCTTGTGGCCAAGGTAATTCAATAAATCTAGGATCAAATCTTAAGTTGAAGTATTATGTACAAAATGGCTTGACATTCTCAGAATTGTACATTTCCAGCAGATATATTTTATAAAGTCAATTTTGTGCAAAAAAGACAGCATTTGATGGCACTTGGCTTTTACATGACGTCATTATGTTGTTAATTCATAGAACTCAGGAACAAAAGTTCCGTTTTGACCGTTCATAAAAAGTATCTATTTTGACTTGACAGGCCACAAGCATATTGTGTCAGTGACGTCTGTCAAGGGCCCATATTCTTGTCCATTTATAGAGGCTTAGAGTGCCTGCACCAGGACCACTTGAGCAGGGTCTTTATGCATGTTCACTGCGTCTTCTAGCTCAGCCATCTCAACTCCTGCACCAGCTGCTGGAGTGAGGGCCTTGATGCTCGAGGAGGGTGAAGTCCATAAGGTTCCTAAGCTATGCTACTAAATTCTATGGGTTTAGTGTGATTTAACCTTTCCGCTTGTTCTCCTGGCCGCAAAAGAAACATATTTGACATTAAAATTAGGGGAAGCTAAGCTTTCATCCCTTGCAAATAGGTAGATTTGCAGACGTCTTGGTGTCACCTGTCATGCACCCTATAGGGGGTGTCTTTAGCATACTGATGCCTGATTTCACACTCAGCTCTTATTCATATCTGTCTATCGATTGTTCCGGAAGGTGGCCTAGTTGGCCCCTAAACTTAGGTCAAAGCGAAAAAACCCTAAAAGAAAATAAAGTGTCCCCGAAAAGATAGGCATGTTAGTGAAATCGGCCAAGCGAGGGTTGACGTGACTTAGCTCTTACTACTCACCATAACAATAGTCCCATTGGCCAGCCTAGTCTCGATTGGTTCCGTCATGGCGACCACGGCCACAGACAGGTTGACCCGCAAGGCGTACACGTTGAAGAACCCGAAGAACGCCAGAAACGCCACCACCAGACGGCGGCGACGCCAGAAACACCAGGTGGGGGCATCAGCGGGGGCCGTTTCTCTGTTAGAAATTAGAAGAAGTCTTATTACACTGTAAAGGAATATATAGATGACAAAACTGCGTGGTCTTTACCATCTCAGCGCACAGAAAAACCAAAGAGGGGCGATGGACTGAGTCAGTGCGTCTCTCTTCGGTGTATTTCCTTAGACTTATAAGTAGAAATACATAACATTGTATTTTTAGGGCCCTGACATATTTTAAAAGAGGTTCGGGGGAGGTTCTTGCCCTTCTTTGCTCCATCCCTAAGCCCACAACTTTCGAACGGGCGGTAGTATACAAAAAATATTGATATTATATTGACGTTGACTAAGCAATCTGTGAGCAATCGAGCGACTGGTGGTACAGGGCAGAGTAGAGGGCACCCGAATGCTTGGTAGATCACCAATGAGATGGACGGACCAATTCAAGGCAGCACTGGATGCACCAAAAAACCCCTGTACCAATGCACCAAAAAAGCAGCCCTCAGGGAAGAATGGCGACGAATTGTGAGGCGGGTCACCCGACCGAAATGATGACCACGACCACTCTGCCAAGAGTGACACGACTGAGAAGAAGAAGCAATCTGTATGATTTTAGGGTCATTTTTTTTTTTCGACTTTTGACTTTGACTTTGTATGCCGCCGCAAACGTCGTAAAGCCTCAACTTGCAACGAGTCAGCGTGATGGAGTATATGTCAATCCGGGTAAGCTTGTGCCCCTTGGTGTGGACATCATTTTTGAGGGTATTTTGGGGCCCGGTACCTACCTGTATACATCAATAGATACATATTCAAATCAGGAAATAGTACAACTTAAGTATTAACATACAGCATAATAAATCAACTTCCTGACTCGTGACATAAGTACTTGATTTATTTATTAATAACAGCTTTTAATAACATTTGTAACCGTACAAACAATTTTTATTAATATCACTCACAACAGCCTTTAACAATTAAGTATCGCCTCTTATTTCTAATGTCTTTTAACATCCACCCTAAAGCGGGGTTAAGCAGACTGTTTCCGAAAACCAATCAATAACAACAAAGACAAGTTATATTCATGCCACCAATAAAACTCTCCATTCAAATTCCTCAAGTTGTAGACAACCAAATTAAGATGCTCCGTAGCCATTCCTTTGATTCCTTCATTGTACACAACAAGGCCACAGTTTGTAATCAAGAGGGTTTTACCTCTACCATCATTACTATCCTACGGGGCGACGATGGCGGGGCGCGTCATTATTTGTCGGTTCAGGGAGTCATTATTTGTCGGTTCAAGGAGTCATTAGAGGAAATCCCTGTGGTATGGTAAGCCACGGTGTGATGGGAGAATTAAGGTTTCCTACGGATTATGTGATCGAAGGTATTTACTGTGTAATTCGTGTGTTGTACCAGTGTTATAGTATCTGGAGATGTATTAAGATAACGCGTCTACCTGGACCTGAATTGATAGGGAAGTGGTACCGTCCGTTATTGATTTGCTAGAAGAAAGTAAGACATAATCTCGCCCCACTTCATATTGGAATATTATTTATACAGTTTTATTTAATTCAACCTATCTTAGTCGTATAACGTATCTCGGTTCAAGAACTGACTTCTAGTTCTACTTTCATTATCAGAACTAACTCAGAACTGACTTCTAGTTCTACTTTCATTATCAGAACTGACTCAGAACTGACTTCTAGTTCTACTTTCATTATCAGAACTAACTCAGAACTGACTTCTAGTTCTACTTTCATTATTAGAAGTAACTCAGAACCAGAGACTATAGTCTAATATATATCCAATTGACTGCGGCTGCGGGGGAATGCGGCTCGCCAAGCGTTTGTTGTATTCAACAAACGTTCGCATACGCAACCTATTATGTACGATGACGGGCCGCCAGACAGCGTATATATGGTATTCCGTAAAATCTCGAGTCCAACTCCAACTTGGCAGCTTATATTTAGTAGCATTAGGACCCAGATAAAAGACTGCATCATAATCAATGGTGGGTTGTCGACCTAATTAGTTCGGTGACCCAATTACAAAGAGGAATCGCGTGGCGATCATTTGACGATCCATCTCATTCCATCAACAGACTTTGAATGCGGAGAGGTTGCAACTAAAGAGTTTATTGAAGGCCGGGCAATACGCATAAATACAGCCAAAACACAGCCAAAATCAAGAGTAGGTCCCGTAATCAATGGATTACCCCATAGCTATTGATAGGCCTCATCATTCTGAACAACTTTCACTATGACATCGATTTGATCAGAACAAACTTTGTCTTTCATTCCTCCGTACAAATCAACAGGCCGCTTGGCCCTAAATGTATCAGAGATGTCAAAAATAAAGCTGCTCTGATCAAATCGGTTCCACAGTGAATGTTGTTTAGAATGATACGGCCTATCAAAAGCTCCGCCGCCGCGCCGGTGTTGTCCATTGTTTACGGGACACCCTGTATACATAAGGTATTGTTTGTATTGGTATTGTTCTTTCGGATTTGGCGTGAAATTTGTGTCATTCCTAAATTAAGAATAAATGTTAGCAAAACCCAAGGAACTCCTTCAAACTTGCTACCTATACCTGAGATATAAGTATTACGTAAATATTGAAGAGAATAGAGATCTGCAGGATTAAAGTCGATTACTAAATCCGAAATGATAAACTGTCAACTTCAAGCCTTTTCCCATGTTTCATGGTAGAAGTTCAGGTTTTAACAAAAAAACAAAGGTCTCATAATGGGTGACCAAGTCACAAATTGTTCCCACCTGTCGTCAATACTTTAAGCACACGTTCAAGCCCTGATTTAGTAATATTAGGTATTTCAGTTCCAAGAATAATATTGCTTTTACCTTGTAGGTACTTGTACCTACTTCAGTCTAATTTTGAATGGTACAAAGAAAATAAACGTACTGAGATATTTATTTTGGTAGTCCGAAAACACTCGTCAAAGTCAATGAGTGTGTCAATAGCATTTGATTGCAAATTGCTGACTGAGAATATATTTATTTT
Source organism: Argyresthia albistria (assembly GCA_963457715.1). NCBI lineage: Eukaryota > Metazoa > Arthropoda > Insecta > Lepidoptera > Argyresthiidae > Argyresthia > Argyresthia albistria. The sequence continues at coordinate 1,206,145 of OY735256.1, forward strand.
ACACCACACACACCTTTGAGAAACAGTTATATTGTGGAGCAAACTAGAGGGCAAATTAGATTAGAATAATTATTACGTATATGATTCTGTTTGTAAATAATAATAAATATAAATCTAGAAGTCTTAACTGATATACACAAGGTAATTCAAAAAGAAAGCTGCTTAATCGACGGACTCAATGATAGAATAGTACCTAGTTGAAGTAATAATCAACATATATGTACCACATACTCTAGAAATTATCCGAATGTGTAACCCTCCTGAAATTATTTCCCCAACACAAAGTTTGAAAGTAAGGCAAGTAGAAATTGTGTGACAAAGCCAATACAACCATTAGGCCTAGGGACGAGAAAACGCGAGAGCGATTCTCCTCTTATTAGGTTACTTTATGATTTCATGAATCGTTTATGCGAGAGGCGAGAGGAAACTTCACATAACTAACTTCTGAAGAGGGAACATGAGTTGGCTTTTATAACATTGGCTATGGATGATCAAAGACGAGAAACTACGGATATGTAGGTACACTTAGTTTCTCGACAAGGTTCGGGTTTCGCGTTTTCCCTCGAACCAGGGGAAACGGTGAGAGGTGTGAGGTTGGTCCCCATAGACATAGCTAATTGTTCTAGGACAGAAAAGGAAAGCAGTCGGAAAATTATCAGATTTTCCTTAATCTTGCTTTTATTTTGTGGGTCTTACAGTCCGACAGTAGAATACGAAGTAGGCTGGCGTCAGGCTGGCGCTTGTGAATTGCGATTCTGGTTTTATTAGAATACCAAATGCGTCGTATTGAAGCTTGTGCCAGGCTTGTGGTATGCTTGTGTACAGTAGAATTCGGGCCCAGATCGCTGCCAAACATAACTAAAAACTAAAAACCACAAAGATAACTTTGATATCAAAGTAACAACACAAACATGCAGTCTTATAAATCGGCGCTATTCATACTTTTCTTTACTTTATACTTTATTGCACAGAAAAACATATCAGAGACACTTAATATTAAAAAAATAACCGGCCAAGTGCGAGTCGGACTCGCGCACGAATGGTTCCGTTCCATTATCAATAAAAAACCGCAAAATAAAAACATGTTGTGTGGGAGCCTCCCCTAAATATTTATTTAATTTCAATTTAATTATTTATTTTTTAAGTAAATAATATACTTAATATGTTGTGAACATTTTACAGACAGACAGACAGACAGACAGACGGACGGACGGACGGACAGACAGACAGACAGACAGCGAAGTCTCAGTAATAGGGTCCTGTTTGGCACCCTTCGGGTACGGAACCCTAAAAAACATGTACAAAGGCGAGCGTATCTCTAAAAAAAGGTTTCTTCCAGCAAACCTAGGATGGAGACGATAATTTATTAAAAGTTAGACCTACATATGTGCGCAACGATAAATATTATATTAATAGACTACTTCTATCTAAATAAAGAATCACCGGAGCTATGCGTTCTGTTCGACTTCTAGTTCTAGTATTATAATTTATAGCTTATGTTAGCTTAGCACGCAATCCGCCGATGCCTGCCACCGAGAAGCCTAGCTGATCGTAAAATAATTGCTACTAATCGCTTTATAAAGCTATTCTTGACTACGAAGTACCTAACCTAATGACGTCACAAAAGGTCCGTTTAAATTCTGATTAGTGTAACACTGACTGTAAAGAGTGTCTATAAAATTCCCAAAATTTTTTTTTTTAGGTCTTGCTCGCACTTATTACGAGGAAGACCTAGAAAAAAATATTTTGGAAGGCTTTTTCTCAGCCACTATTGGGTCTACAGTAACAATTCTAGATTCATGTTGTAGATAATTTAGTCTTCTTTAAAAATGTACTTAGTAGGTATTGGAAAAACTCGCTAAAATTTTAAATAAAGGCGAAATAAAAATACGCGGTTCTTTCGCGCGGTTTTTTTGATTTTCCACAAGGTTGTGTTCGGACTTCGAGGTCACAAACTTGTATTTCAGAGCCGCTACACAGAATTGGATACGACTTTACACTTAACACTTCACAAAACAATTTACATTTAACACATCTCTAAATGAAAACGGGCTTTTAGATTAGACATATAATTCACTTCATATCGTGAACCTCTCAGTCAAACCAAACAGCCGCCTACTTCGCTCACTTGAAGAGATGATAAGCGAAGTACCATTGCCAAACGGAGGCTATATCCGGATGCATCCACACCGGTGGGCATGATAGGATTATGATATGACATGTGTCAAGCAAGCGGGTGTGTGACACAGTGCGACGTCATTGAAGTATACTCGCCCTACGTTCTTTTGGCGTGTGAGTGACGTTTACAGGGGGGCGACACTTCTACGCAACCTCATGCATTGATCCTGTCAAAAATCGACAGTTTCACCTGTCACCGTACGCCAAAAGATCGTTGGACATGTAGAGCTCGTCTAAGCTGGGCCCGAATTCTACTGTACACAAGCATACCACAAGCCTGGCACAAGCTTCAATACGACGCATTTGGTATTCTACTAAAACCGGAATCGCAATTCACAAGCGTCAGCCTGACGCCAGCCTACTGTCAGTCGACAGTAGAATACGAAGTAGGCTGGCGTCAGGCTGGCGCTTGTGCTACCAAATGCGTCGTATTGAAGCTTGTGCCAGGCTTGTGGTATGCTTGTGTACAGTAGAATTCAGGCCCTGAAATGACGCGCCCCACTCCTTGGTTTTGTATGACAAGTAAATACGAAACCAAGGAGTGGGGCGCGTCATTTCAGCTTAGACGAGCTCTATTTGTGTACGATTTCCAGGATTGGGTGAGTGACGTGTGGCGCCTCTATGAATCGATTTGAACGTGGGCGTAACACAGAATAACTTGAGCTCCTTGAAAGTGATCGGGAGATAGGGGGCGAACTAAATCCTATCTCTCGACTCGATGTCTCAATGGTACCTAATAGGACTTGTAATTTGATTGAAATTGTATAATGTTTCAACTGCATAATTTGCGATTTGTTCAACAAACAGTTGCAAGCTTAATCGCGATGATGGCAACATAATGTGACATATTAGGGCACCACAGCGTGTTTTGATTGACAAACCAAATATATCATTAAAGAAAAAACGCAGTAGTCTTCAAATGTCTTGATAAAGTATACTTGTAGGTACCTACGCTCAGTATTTCTGACATTATTAGGATGTTCTGTCAAATTGTCTGATCGACAATCTGAACATCATCATTATAGGTACATCATTATTTGACGGAAGCTGTCTTTTATTTCAAGTTTGCTTCTCTGCGTTTGCGACCGTTTCCCGTGTATGCGTTTGCGACCGTTTCCCGTGTATGCGTTTGCGATTGATATCAATACACAGCCACTAACTGGTCGAGTACCCAAACATTCATACAGGCCCCCAATTCTCGCGCTATCTAGATAAACTTCATAGTCGAGATATCGGTTTAGTACTGCATATCTCCGTCGAAAACGATCTTAATTCATATCTATTTCGATCTAAAACGGGTTGAGTGAGATATCTCAGTTGGTCGAAAGGCGGATCGTGAGAATAGTTTAATTTCGTTTTCGATACAAATATTTGGTATCTCAAATCAATATTTCGAGTTTTCGACCATGGAGATGATCTCGATAGGGCGAGAATTTCCCCCTGGTATAACACAGTCTACATTTTAGATAAATTGTATTTGCACAAAGATCTTCTTATCTTACAATAGGAGCCCATGTTGTTATACTGAAGCCGATTGTTTTTACAAGAACCGCATTTTTATAAGAATAGGATTTTACGATCGCGAGTAATATTCGAATGTTCCACGATTCGTCATATTTTAATATATGGACAATGCGTCATTGTGATAATATTATTATGCAAATTGCAAAGAAAAGCGTGTGAGGATAGGTGGCGGTCCAGTCTAGAACAAAATGTAATTTTTTGTGCACTTATTGAAAGAAGCCTGATTTTTTTACCTTCATATTTCGAAATTGAGGAAAGTCGGATTCGACCTGAGAGGTCCGTGAGGGTCAATTCAAAAACGAACCCCGCGCCACATATGGGAAGTCTAGGTGTGACACGCGATTTTTGTATGAAGGCTAAAATTATCACGTTACAAAAAAGTAAAAATACGCTCGATAAAGACAACCAAAATGGATCAATATTTTTTATAGGAATAAACATGAAACTGCGAACCATAATCAATCCAAAAGTTATCAAAATAAAATTTTATATGGAATTTATGGTACTTGATAGGTGACGGACATATTTTTTTTCACCAAATGTACAATTTTTGGCGGCCATACCAGCAAACCTATAGGCAGGACAGGAATGTGGATGCATGAGGACAGTCCTAGATCATATCCTTAATTATCATATGGAAAATTAAAAAAAATACAAGGAAGTCGTCGTGCCGTGAACTTCAAATCGAACCTTGATTCTGTCATCTTTTCCAAAACACCGGACAAGTGCGAGTCTGACATACATAGAGGGTTCCGTGCAAACTTATTTTAGTAAAGACTGGCAGGTAGGTACCTACCTACTGTAGTAGATTAGGCAGTTGACTAAATGTGAGGTTTTAATAATTATGAGTACTTATGTACACATTCCTGAGAATAATTGTTTTCACAGACACATACAGACACCTGATACAACTAACAAGCATTCCTGAGAAATTGTTTTAGTACCAACCTATTGTCAAATAAGAGAGACAGCGAATGCTTTTAAGAAGCAGGCAACCCTAATATTGTTAGATACATTTTTTGCAACCACAAAACGTGTTATTGGCTGAGCTATGCAAAACATAGAAAAATAAATACAAAAATGTTGGCTACATCATAAAAGCGGACTATCCACTACCTGTTTTAATAGTTTGCTAGCCCAGATATTTCATCTCAAAATACCGCGCAATAGTCTGCAAATGTTGCCATCACTTATTTTCTATTCTATCTACCTATGTACATTATTGACCGAGCGAGCGAAGCATCCAGTTTCGAGATTGGCCAAAATTGCGTCCCTCTGTCTGTTCTCGATTATTGATTGGGAGAGAAATAAGGGGGAAAAGGGGGAATCGTCGTCGGTTACTGAATGGTTCCATGGGCTCGCGAGGTCTACTGTTACAGAACTAATAGTAATATCCGATACCTTACTGTGCCCTGCCTGTGTACAGGATATTCAAAAGTAAGTTCAGATTCGCCAGTCTCACCAGCACGCGAATAAAATAGTCTAGCAGAAGTCGCTATCATCGGAGACGACACGATACGACCAAGAGGACATCTCGCACTATTACGATACGATGTACATACTTATCATGGGCTCGTGACTCTACCATACCTTTGATGATTCACGTGATGTTGCAGCCAACACAAACACTGTGTTCTGTTCTATGAACGTGAAAGTTAGACAACATTGCAACCTGTTTGCTCACAATCGCAATATTCCAAACACCGTATTATGTTACCACGTCAAACAACTGATATGTATTGTGCTTAGCTCAAGGTGCTTGGCTTGATAGCAATTCACATCCGCTGTTTTGTGCGCACACAACTCGTTTTGGAACCAACCTTGGCGCATTTGTGGCATTGTAGAACATCGCCGCTTGCCGCTTCATGTCATCCGAGACAGTGTTCAGCTCATTCATCTTTACTTTCACTTGCACATTGGTGTGAGAACTCAGCCGTGTAGGCGTGGGAGTGAGGTTTACGCGGGTGGCTTAGGCCAATGGCAATGGCGTCTAGCCGTGAACTGAGTGGGTTCGATTTGAGCGTTTCGCGCGTTGTACATTCACCATCGCCCCCCACTTTAGGTGGGTGGGTGGCAGTCCACAGGTTGACGCGACACGGCAAGATAACTGTGTAGAATAATAACAGGTGCAATGACCCCGAGGTGTTACTGACAGAAGTAGCCGTAATAGTAGATCTTGCAGTGACTTTGCTGAAGATACGGTAACAGAGTCAAGATAATTCAAGTCGTAGATAATTTCGGCCTTTGTGATTATGAATTTAATGATTCTATGAAAACTTAGCGTTTAGTAGGCATAGACAGGTAAACCTAGATAATCTTCATCTGCAGAATACATAATAAGAGGGATGCAGGATTCAGGTAAAGTAAAAAGTAAAGGTAAAAATAAGTTTAATACCGAAAAACAAGTCCTTAGCAGAAGGTTTCCCTGTCTCCCAAATTAGGGTAACCTGTGTCTTGGGAGACAGTTTCTGAGACAGTAAACTAGGAATTATCGCATCGCATATCGCATATCTAAATCTCGTGAATCTAAGGTAGGTACCTAGGTACCTATATAGTGAATCATACGCCCAGAATTTAAGTAAAAGTATAGTGTTCCATGGAAACAGACTTTTATCACTCTGATCAGAGAGTGGGGTTCCTCGAGTTAGTTATGATTGGCCGATAATAATGGGTTTACTTACACACATTAAAGGAAACACTATAAAACTTTTGTGGTTTCTCCGGCCAGGTTAGTATAGTTGCCATTAGTTTCGGTACATATAATATTATGCTCAAAACTCTCAATATACTATTAGATTTATAGGTATATCTACTTGGTCTAGTCTAGTGGGTTTCACGCTTGAGACGCTGGTTTGAATAATTATATAAAACAAGATACCTATATGCATAAATGCCTTTGACTTTGATAATTAAATTAGGTAATTAGTTCGTTAATACCTAATTATTTGAACCTCTTTAAGGTTCCGTACCCGAAGGGTGCCAAACGGGACCCTTTTCTAAGCCTCCGCTGTCCGTTCGTCCGTCGTCTGTCCTCCATCAGGCAGGTCCTACAGCACGAACCGTAATAGTTAGAAAGTTGAATCTTTCACAGAATGTGCATATGTATCTGTTGCCGCTACAACAACAATTATACTGAACTAACTACCTTAAATGAAAAAATACGCGTGTTCAGAATAAAATTGTATTAAGTCAATTTCAATACAATAGCGCCTGACTTTTTGGATAGCAAAATTACGAGATGAAAATATTCTCGTAATAACTGCCAGGCACTTGAATCTATGGGAAATATCCACATTCTTGCTTCTACATTAATTAACTACATAAAATTTTGAACAAATCGTAACATTTTCATTGTAGGATCAATACTTTAAGAGAATAATGGGTCCAAACCCAAAGCTATCAAAATATATTTTCAGTATCGTCAATGTTCAATACTCAATAGTTTATTTGCATTCCCTATTAGTGGTACATTTGGTCTTAATAATTATAATAAATTGTCCCACATTATGGATATTATTAACATTATTATGTAATATCATAATTATTACTATTAATAATATTTAATTTGATAAGATTTAATTATGTTAATTATGTATTAATCACATAATTATGTTTCCAATTCCAACAAATTATTAAAACTACTTATGTTTGCCTTACTGTCATTCAGAATGATTAATTGATTAGGGACTTGCACTATGAACCCGCCGCCCCGTGCAGTTGTGTTTGGGTCAATCAACTATTTGACCCACACTTTGCTGTCAACGCACGCACTCCCTCTGAAAGTTCTTCGAGGACTAGCAAGCAGCAGCAGCTCAACGGCGCTGTCAAAGGACACCACCGCGCCATGCGAGCGAAAGCAAACACAAACGAAGCTTCTTATGGCAAATAGCGCACTCTATGTGTTTCCGGGTGAAATTTACAAGGGTAACTCAGTATACACATTCTTGTGAGGGACAGTCTAGAAAAAAAAATGAGGAAATTATTAGGGTTATTTATATTTTCTCATGCACGTGATAAACTATAATAATATACTAACTTGTTGTTCATAATTTAAACTTAAAGTTTACATGGTGAATGTGGTCTTGGGATATTAATATATTGCAGAGACATTAGAATAGACAATATAGCAGTGATGACAATGACAACTCTTCTGTTATGTACTTCAACTGAACAATTTCAATTCTTTCCAATTGTTTTGGTAACATCCCTAGTGTTTAAAAAGTGGATTTTAGGTTAGCCATCAAGTTGCTTTTAAGGATGGATAGACTAGTGGCTCTGTGAGCTGTAGACCTCGCGAGTATGTCGGTGGGAAAGCTGAACTGCTAACACACATAAAAAAATAACCCAAATAATTTTCTTTCAATTACACATACAAACTTATGAATGTACCTGGTTACGTACATGCAGTATGAAAGTAGCCGCACCAATAACTTTGTAAACTACATTTCGCGATCTTTAATACAACCTATTGACTTTTTATTAAAATTATATAATCTGTTTCACTCTCATGGTCTTTACGAATCCAACGACACCTCATTTGTTAATATCCATCGAGCCGTTTGGGTTGTAGCGATTTTTTTACATTTTAAAACCCCATATCTCCGCCATTTTGAAAAAAATCAAAAAACTGGCTCGAGTAAAAAATTCTATTTATTTTTCCAACCTGCTCACAAAATTTCACGAGAATCGGTTCATAAATGCGACCTGTAGAGGAGAACAACCGGACATACGAAAGCATTTTTGCCCAAACCTGAAACGGAGACGCTTCACTCGCTCGGTCAATAAGAGAGGGAAAGATGGTTAGAGAAATATGATGTTACAAAACATTGATATCTCCATAAGATTTAAATATCAAGGGTATTCTGGCAGAACCGGGTAAGTGCGAGATTTTTTTTGCAGTCATACAGTTTTGTTGGTAAAAAAGCAGATGATTTTGAGTAACGGACTTAACTTTTTTGCTAACTTGCACTTATTTGCCAGAACAACCTGGATATACAAGTAATTTGGATGTGCTGCTTACCCATTTTCCAGGGGCAGTGCTGAGTAGCTGTAGCTGTATCGTTGAGGATTAACCATGGACAACTCTTTACTAGCAATGGATATGATATGAGTCTTGTAAAACCAGAACTAACTTCTCCGTTTCTCGATCAGCCTCTTCAAGAGTAGACGCAGGGGAAATGCACAAAGGGCCTGCTTAAGTAGGCCAGTTACATGCACTTAAACCTTCTTAGTAATAATGAAGAAGACAACTGTTTACAAGAAGTAATTGAGGGTCAAAATGGAAATGGAACTGACGCTCTAAAGTACAGATACTTCACGGCGTGGCGGCCCATGAACTTATGCGGCTTGTATCGCAACGTAAAGAAGTAGAGAAATAATAAGTTTGGTATGATCTAAATCTTGCAATTCAATGTTTACATATAGCTTAGGTTAGAGTTAGTTACTCAGTGTGGAACGGCTTGATCTCGAGAGCATTTCACTGGGCACTTTATTATTTACTTGTCTAAGTCACAAACTATTTAAACTCATCAATTCAACACGTTAATTATATTAAAATTATTAAATGCGGGACAAAATTCATAAATAAACAAACAGCTGTCGATCGACCGACTGACATGACAAGTTTTGACAGTTCTAACGTCATGACGTCATCGACCATTGTCAAAGTTCAAATGTTTCATAACAGGCAAAGATTCTATATGGTCAGCCTAAAGATTTGTTCCACAATTTGGGGTGAATGGGGTTTGAAACTGAAGCAGTACGGTGGAGTGGAATGAACCGCTATAATATTGTCTATTGGTTGCATGCAACAAATAGAGTCTAAACAAGACGAAGTTACGCGACCGAAGTTCCGCGGCTGATTTTACGTTCCGACGTATTCAGCTGATGTGATGTGACACACCCACCATAAGTAGGTGGTGGGTGGTAACTTACTGTGCGATATAAAAGAGTATTGCTGGTTTGTCGGCCCAGAACGGCGACAATTTCACCATTATTCGGTACGTTGTGGCGCCCCATGGCGCCATTGTGGCGAAGCCTGGGTGGAGACGACCGGATCTTCGGTCTTAGTCTTTACGCCACCGCCGCTCGCAGTCGCTACGGAGAGGTTGCTTCTGCAAATTTGCATTTTGTGCCTAAAACTCGGCAAACAGCACAGCGCCAATGCGTCGGGCGGCAAATTGTCCATTTATCGAACTTGGGGTCACCAATATGGTTTTCGTCTATCTTTCTTTGTAAATTTAAGAGCAAGGACTCTGATATAGATTTCTTTATGTACGAATTTTAAGTCAATTTTACAGAATAGTAATTTTGCAAGAGACCATAGACAAGAGAGGAACCACTGACAATTATGACATGACTGCACCAGCGGGCATCACTAACTCAATGAATGTCAATGATGATCCGTAAAAATTAAGAAGTTATTGGTGTCGTTCTATTATCGTGTAACCAAGGATATCAAAATAAGTCGGCTAATATTATCCGACTTATTTTGATATACTTGAGTGATTGATCATCTCATCACTGAGCTAGCCAATAAGCCCGCAGACACCCCGCAGATTGCGCACAGCACACGAGCAAAACGCCACACCCTGGAGTAACGGACACCTCGGAGCCTGTACGCGCGTATAGTGATGGAAAGAGATAGAAATATATAGGTCGCGTAAATCGGTTTCATACTAAAAGACAACTCATTTTGCGACGCCCCCGTGTGAACCAAGCAGGAGTTTTGCATGAAACCGAGTGCAACAGAAATTACGCAACCGAAATTCTGCGACTCACGACTCACAAAATTACGCTAGTCTGGCTTCACCCTAAGAGTTTCTGTTTATTAGAAATGCAGGTATTCCTAATTAGGGCACTATTCCAATTTGGTTACTTTCCTCAAATGAAGAATTAATGTTTTATCGTTTTATCTATCTATCTAAATCATCAATGTACACAAATATTCTTAGTTGCGTCCGGTACTTCTGCCATCCTGTGTGGAAAAATCGGCTTGAACGGTTTTCCTTCGTAACATCGTGAGGAAACCTTGATTACTCCATAGCTGCGGCGATGGGCTAGCCCCCTGTCACGCAAAATGGAGTATTGAATAACTGGCTAAAAGTGGACACATAATTCATAATTCATAATTTCTTTATTGCACACAAAAAACGTTAACAAAACACGGTAGGTAATGTAAAGTGTACAATGGCGAGCTTATCTCTAAGAGATCTCTCCCAGCAAATCAAGTTTCGATGAGAGAGGTTGATAGCTGAGCGGGGGTAGACCCATGTGTACAACAATAAATTTAAAAGGTTGCATACGTAACTATATAATATGCATACACAGTTGTGCTTCTTCGTTTATTGTGTATCGATAATTTTCTTGTAGTTTTGTTATTTTAAAGTAGTAATATTCTTCAAAATTGCCTCTGGGAAGTAACTGTCTCCCATGATACAGGTTTTTCCTACTTTGGGAGGCAGGGACCTTAAATCTGTAAAATGTTACTATTTTGAACAATAAATTATTCTTATTCTTATTCTTGTATCTTAGGTGGGTATGTATGTGTGTTTTCCATAGCAGTTGAAAGTTGAAGCTTTTTCTTCGACGTGCGACCCGTACGGCGACGCTGCTTGTTTGCTTATTATTATCTTACTTACTCCAACCGCAAGTTAGCAGCAAATCTCCGATCATGCACTATTCTTAGTTTTCTCACTCATAAATGTCAGGCGTTCTGCTCTTGCATTACACACTTCTAGAAGTTATTGTTCTAGTCGTAGTGTAGCATGTCGGAAAAGTAGCGTTTATTTGCTTGATGTAATGTACTGTACACCTATATTCAAACAAATAAACGCTACTTTTCTGCCATGCTACACTTTGACTTAACTATTGAGTAGCCGTTTGTACATTTAGCAGATGAACTTGGTTAGAATGACCTCTCTAGGTAATCCCTGTGATCTCGTATCCACAGGTAGCCAGGCAGCACTTTCATTCACAACAGGGGGGTTAACGAAGTAATATAGGGGAAAGGGTAGATAAAGAGAGTTGAGGCTACCATTTTCAGGCTTTTAGTAAATCGGTAGAATTTCGCCGGAGCGTATGGGTATGGAATAACTAAAAGATGGGCCAAAACCAGGGAGCACTTATCCAGTGGAGAGCGCATAGATACATTTTCCTTTGAAACACAACTCACCAATTTACGGGCGGCGGGGGACGAGGTAAGAGAGCTGTGATTGGTCAGCCGCTGCGAAACTGTCTGGCGGCGGCCCGTCATCGTACATAGGTTGCGTATGCGAACGTTTGTTGAATACAACAAACATTTTGCGAGCCGCATCCCCCCGCAGGCGCAGTCAATTGGATATATTATAGTCTCTGGCCAAAACTAAGGTAAGTAAGTAGGCACCTAGTAGTTTACACTTAATATTTTATTTTTGAAAGTGTATTCCTACTTTCTGTAGTATGATGGATAGAATACGAAATAGAGGGAATTTAGATACCTAGTAGAAGCTAGTGGATTAAGTGCTTTAAAAGCTCTGTCAGTCAGTATAAGTATATGTAAATACAAACGTAAGTATAATGTATTTATAATAGCCTTGTTTCGTGCCAGTCGAAATATATACTTTTGTTCTTTATCTAGTGTTAGGAGGCTAGAACCCAGGGCGTTGGGCAAGCTCCTTATTTCTCCCAACACAAGTATTCTTATTACTTACTGGGAAGTCTTGTTTTGTGTTTTGTAACAGTTTTTAAGAAATAAAATTACTTTTTTACTTAAGTATTTCGTCTTTAGGGTTCCGTACCCGAAGGGTGCCAAACGGGACCCTATTACTGAGACTTCGCTGTCCGTCCGTCCGTCCGTCCGTCCGTCCGTCCGTCCGTCCGTCTGTCACCGGGTCCGCCTGCACGAACCGTAATAGCTAGAAAGCTGAAATTTTCACAGAATGTGTATATCTGTTGCCGCACCAACCACAAATACTGAAATACGAGAGATATTACAAATTGAAAGTGGTCTCGGTACAAGATACGTCTTCACAACACGCTTGAAAAGTTTATACCAAGGCCATTTTGTTTTGGTAGGTAAGCCTTCTTTTAATGAAACTAAATTTAAATGATATGGCAATGTCGTCCCCGGACTTCTACAAAGACTTTAAATATTAATTGATGAATTACGACGTCTCTATTTATTATGTAGAACTTTTAGAAAATAATTATAAAATTAATAGTTTTTAATTACTTTTGTTTTCATACAAATCTCAGAGCACAGAAATTAATTTTTTCCTTTTGGCCACTTCAAGTTTGGCTGCCAGTGATGTTTTAATTAAATACTCTTTGGTGCGTTGAAATGATGTTTTGCAGTCTGCATGACATTGACATAATGAGTGAGTGAACCTCATTGTACGGAAATTGTAGATGGGTGTCTCACGTTTTCCAGTAGGAGTAGGTTGTAGACAGTGCTGCTTACGGCGGCGTTTAGTAGGTACTAAAGGCCCTAAAAGCGCGGCAAGCTTTGAATCAATTCAAATGTTATTTTTCAACTAGCTACAAAGTTATTCTGACATAAGATGATAATTTGAACAAAACTTTTTGGGTATTTCATGAAAAATACAGTTACAGATCACACATATACAGGGTGGAACAAACGAATGGGCCCTGGAGGGAAAGTACCTTAAAATCTCAAGATATCCGTCCGTCCGTCTGTCTGTCACCAGGCCGTATCTCATGAACCGTGGTAGCTAGACAGTTGATATTTTCACAGATGACGTATTTCTGTTCCCGCTATAACAACAAATACTAAAAACAAAATAAATTTAATATAAAGGGGGCTCCCATACAATTAACGTGTTTTTTTGCGGTTTTTTTAACCGACTTCCCAAAGGAGGAGGTTTACAATTCGTCCGGATGTTTGTTTTTTTATTGTTTTTATTTTTTTATGTATGTGCCTCGATAGCGCCTAAACGGATGGACCGATTTGGAAAATTAGACCGATTAGACCTATAGTGATTTTTGTGTTTTTCATAATAACTCGTGCAAATGCACATGGTAAGCATAATATTGTGATGCGGAACTGCTGATGAAGACCACATATGGCCACCAGATCTGCTCAATACTAGGTACAAATACAATGCGTGGCTGACGGGCAGGCAACGCATAGCCTAACAAAATTAATTCCCCTGGGGGGGGGGGGATAAGGGGTTACAGTTAGTATTAAACTCAATCTAATCATATAGGGTTTGTGGAAGTCGGTTTTTTCTAAAGTTTACTTTTTGTTCCAATTATATAGATAATGGTACGGAACCCTTCGTGCGCGAGTCTGACTCGCACTTGGCCGGTTTTATTTGTTGTCATTTGTAACAAATATTTTAACTTGCCTAGCTCAGTGTTAGGGAGTGGGTAGATTGATGGCTTGGCAGGATGGCGAAGAAAATTGTCTAGAGTGAGCACCAAAGATACAAAATGTATAATACCTACAACCGCTTCCCCGACCTCCCTTACAAATAGACTTTGCCATTTGTAACAAATATTTTAACTTGCCTAGCTCAGTGGTTAGACAATTCGAACCTTGCCTATCAAAAAGGTTACAATCAAAATGCCGCAAAGTAAACAAACGAATAATAATGGTTTATTTGTTAGAGTGGCCTTCCATGGACCCCCCCCCCCTTATAATCCCTAAAATCCCTATTAAATTTAAGCTATAGTACCCTAGAGATAACGCTATTTTCAAAATTACCCAACCAAGCCGCAAATAGAGGGAAAGTGCTCATAAATCTTTTGGTTTAGGTACCATCATAAGGCGATACTTCATTGTAGGATTTCAGAAAGTGTACACAAGATTTTCCCCTGTATAGTAATCAGGACCGTATACTTTACAATAAGAATTATATGATAACTTTGTAATAAGCACAAACTGCGTACAACCTACTTAGGTATTATGACGAAAAACGTAGATCTATGCTGCAATAATTGCAAAGGAAACCTCTTACAGTTAAAGTAAGCTGTAAGTTAACTTGCAGTGAATAATAAAGTGAATATTGTGAAATCAATTGGAATTATCAATTTCGTGGAATTGTAAAGTTGTGATAAAGAGCCTCTATGGTTTTCTTGGCCTCTACAATTTCTTTTAGGATTTTCCGCTTAGCATTTCGTTTTTTTTTGGCAGCAAATACGAGCATGAGGTGGAGGCACATCTACGGCTCTGTGCACATGAGGAGGAGGCACATCTACGGCTCTGTGCACATGAGGAGGAGGCACATCTACGGCTCTGTGCACATGAGGAGGAGGCACATCTACGGCTCCGTGCACATGAGGAGGAGGCACATCTACGGCTCTGTGCACATGAGGAGGAGGCACATCTACGGCTCTGTGCACACGAGGACGAGGCACATCTACGGCTCTGTGCACATGAGGACGAGGCACATCTACGGCTCTGTGCACATGAGGACGAGGCACATCTACGGCTCTGTGCACATGAGGAGGAGGCACATCTACGGCTCCGTGCACATGAGGAGGAGGCACATCTACGGCTCTGTGCACATGAGGAGGAGGCACATCTACGGCTCTGTGCACATGAGGACGAGGCACATCTACGGCTCTGTGCACATTGAAGAACTGGTTTTGCAAAAGCGCTAAAGTATAATTTCAACTAGGTACATTATTAAGTAAGCAGGTATATTTTTTGTACATGTAGATCTAGACTAGCAGTACTTTTTACTATTCTTCTAAAAAAATCATAACGCCCGCCCTTCTTATACCTACCTATTATGTTTGTAAATAAGCTGTTTTTATTTTATACTAAGTTTAGGCAGAGACCTATGTTGAACTGACATCATACTTCAAAAGTTACATTAGCGCAATAGCACAAGACAGTAACTTAGCAAGTTACTTCACACGGAACCCTAAAAATTAATGTGTCGCGCGCGGTAATTACACTGTTGTGTTAAAGCTGAGAGTAGGTACCCGTGACGTATAAGGCGGGATATTCATATCAGACAAGAATTCCCTAAGAGCCAGGTTTATGCGATTCACTTAAAGTCTAAAATTGGATCCAGATTCCTGAATTACTCCTAAAACCTCCTGGGGGACTCTAAATATAAAAGCCTATTGGAATCATATGGTAAGATCCTGACCGCCAGAAAATAGCGTGTAATAGTAATGGTACATATTCGGGTAGCCAAACATCTCGATTCTGTCTAAATACTGGCTGACATAATAATATCAGAAGCATCGCTTGATAAACATAAACATTTACATACAGGTACATACATATTGCTTCTGGCCCCACACTAGGATACCCTGTGTCGTGGGAACCAGAAACAGCGACATCACAAACATGTAAAATTGTAAACATACAAGACCTGGTGGGTTTTTTTTGTCCCCAGCCGGGATTCGAACACGGGACCTCTCGCATAAGGAAATTATCTTGTATTAGGGTGTATTCTGGTCGAACGCTGGCTACCAGCGCCGACTGCCAGCGCTTATCGGGGCCGGTCGGCGCAGACAACAGCTACATAAAGAAAGCAGGCAGAAGCTGACTGGCGCAGTCTCTCTGCGTAGCACGTAAGATACAAAATAGCCTACCAGCGCAGGTCTGCGCGTATCGGCGCTCTGGTCGCCGCTTTTCGGCGGTGGTCGGCGCGGTTCGGCGCAAAGTATAGAGAATAGAGACTGCCTGCGCCGACTACCTGGGCGGACCGAAGCCGATAAGCGCTTGCAGTCGGCGCTGGTAGACAGCGTTCTACGTGTATACGCACTAAGGGCGCAGACAACAGCTACATAAATAATCGGCCAAGTGCGAGTTGGACTCGCGCACGAAGGATTCCGTACCATTATCTATAAAAAACCGAAAAAAAACACTTTAGTTGTATGGGAGCCCCCTTAATATTAAATTTATTTAGATTTTTTATTATTTATTGTTATAACGGCAACAGAAATACATCATCTGTGAAAATTTCAACTGTCTAGCTACCACGGTTTATGAGATACAGCCTGGTGACAGACAGACGGACAGACAGCGAAGTCTCAGTAATAGGGTCCCGTTCGGCACCCTTCGGGTACGGAACCCTAAAAACTAGGATAATCAAAGATCTGGAGTAGGTACCTGGTTCGAGTTCGATGGATCGAACATTACACAAATTAAATAAACAAATTACACTAAAATATTAATTTCGCTCAAAAATAAAAAAACTGTGTCAAATAAGAAAATCTAATAAAATAAATTAATATGCCCACGTTTCTACAAAAAGAAGTGAAATCCCACCAAAAACATTCTGTAAATAGCCGGCCAAGTGCGAGTCGGACTCGCGCACGAAGGGTTCCGTACTATTATCTATAAAAAACGGCAAAAAAAAACCGTTAGTTGTATGGGAGCGCCCCTTAATATTAAATTTAATTTGTTTTTTAGTATTTGTTGTTACAGCGGCAACAGAAATACATCATCTGTGAAAATTTCAACTGTCTAGCTACCACGGTTCATGAAATATAGCCTGGTGACAGACAGACGGACGGACGGACAGCGAAGTCTCAGTAATAGGGTCCCGTTTGGCACCCTTCGGGTACGGAACCCTAAAAAACTAGCCAAGTCTCGATGGAGCTTTTGATTAACAAACCAACTACCTATGTCTAGAAAAAACACAGTAGTCTTCAAATATTGCCATCATTTGAATGTTTAGAAATTCTTCTCATACTTATACTTTATTGCACAAAATAATACATTTTACAATGGAAAGTGGACAACACATGAAAAAGGCGAGCTTATCTCTATTAAGAGATTTTTTCCAGTAATCCTAGGATGGACAGGAAATAATTGAACAACCAGGTAGACCCAAGTGCACAACATTAAATAAGTTAAAACAATAGACTACTTAACAATACGTACATAAATACCAGACTTATAGATATAAATTATGTTAAACAAATATACCTAAATAAAAGTACTTAAATTTAATATTGTAGAAAAAGATAGTGTTCTTTCAACCGACTTTTAAATGTCGGACCTGACGGACTGTCTCTAAAATAGCGTTGGGGAGTTTGTTCCAGAGTTTTATGGCGCGAAGTCGGAACCCATGTTCGTAGGTAGTCGGCAGTGTTGTGTTGCGGAGTTATATAAGTAGCGACCGAGTGTGCGATCTCCGTGGCCTATCCGAGGACAGAAATTCGAAACGATCACGTAACAAACCAGGGTACCTAGCGAGGATTATATAAAATGTTGAAGAGGCAAATGAGGATGTGGGAATCCCGATCCCGACGGAGGTTTCTTCACAAAGTATACTCATAAATAAATCTAAGTGAGTGCACATTGCAGTTCTAAAACTCCTATCAATTTTCTGAAATATTGCAAGCGCGTACCGTTGACCCAAAAAATACGGGGTCAAAAGACCCTAATCTTTACCGGTTTAGGACAAATCTATAAGACCCTCATATTGAGACTGTTGATTCCAATATCAGCTCTGAAAGGATACGCTGTTATTATCCCAGCTTGAAAGAATCAGGCTAATGGTAATGGTAGACTAAACCCTTTTTAATAGAACATCAATGGGTTTTCGGTTCGAGAATCATGATGAAGCCTATTTCTTTGATGAACACAAGTATTTAAATCGTTATTAGATGATGAGCTTATATTTTTTGTAAGCTGTTTTATAGATCTTCCATGCATGCTATTTTATTACCTTCTTTATACCATATTTATATTGAGTTCACGGTGTATTTCGAGCGATCTCGGACTGATACTTACTCTTGATAGAGACCATTTACCATTTAATATTTTACACCTACAAACTCCATGCGGTTGAAGATGCAATCTTTTCCATATTGGGTATGTAGTACAGAAACGCCTGTTTTGTTGCACAAATATGGTGTACTTAGAACATTTATCATTTTCTATGCTACAAGAATTATTTAGGACATGTCGTAAATAAAATATGGTTCCATTACAATAACAGCGATGAAAGGCAGCCGTTATGATTTTACGCCGAGCGTAGTAGGGACAGCATGCCATGCATACTGACTTTGAGTGACCGAACTTTGGCGAGGGGTTTGCCCAAAAGCCGCTACAGCTACCACACATACCTGCTCCTGCGGCGATCAGGTAGGATGTCATTTTCTCTGTCGAGCCCGAGATGTCTCGACGTGTCTCGCCCCGGACGCGGGAGAGGGAGCCGGACGACCACATTATAGACATGGTAAGTACTTGTAATTGTAAGTCTCTCTCTCAACGTCGAGAGAGAGTAAAACGTCCCATGCTAAGCGTACAGGACTGCTGCAACATCACGGAGGTTGTCGACGGAGTAGGTGTGTGTTCCGATGCAATGCCTACCATCGTCATATTTAGTTTGGTTAGTGGTTAGTTTGCACTTCATTTAGTTTTTTTTTAGTAGAGATAGATTAGTAGTGTGTTGGTGACAACGCCATGTCACAGTCAAGAGAAAAAACAGTCTTTATTCGAACTATCGTAAAGTTACGAAAAAGAGACTAGCACGTGTAGTGTGTATACAGCGTAGGGTAAACCGATTTGAACAGAGCAACTTTATTTTTCATTGCTCCGATATTTGTTATGGTCCGGGGGCGGTCAGCTGATTTGTATAGAGAAGTGAAAATTGAAGTTGCTCTGATCAAATCGGTTTCATAGTGAAAGTTGCTCAGAATGATGTCCCTAACAACCCCCTAAAATATGACTAAACCTTTCTGTTAGACCCTGTATTGTAGCCGTAAAAGGCAGTAGGGAGTAGAGACCAAACCTGGAGATGATTCATTCGGAATTTCGGGCTGAAACATATACTCGGATTTGAGTGCGGTTCAAGGCGCGTGTAACGAAACGGTAAAATTAGCAACTGGATAAGCGGTAGTTGTTTAAGATCATATTAAAATAAAGTTCATAAAAGCTCACATCACGTTGCTCGAATGCTGCCAAATCGTTGGGCTAAGAGAGCCACAGACTGGCTCCCAGTAAATGCAAAAAGAAAGCGTGGCCGACCCAGGAAGAGATGGAGTGATGAGTTGAGTCTATGGGATAAAGAGTGGACTAGTGAAACTTCACAGTATTAGCAGTTTAATGATTATATTTGATTGAACTACTAATGCTGAAAAGTTTCACTAGTTCAATCCATTGTACTGTTAATTGAACTAGTGAGAATAGACGGGAGGGAGACCGCTCTGGATCGAATAGAGTGAAGAGGGGAGAGAGGCCTTTGCCCAGCAATGAGACATTAGAAACTCGTAATAAATAATAATAATAAAAGCTCACACTGCAAGATGGCTGTTACGCCATTCGCTGCGGTAGTACAGTGCGAAAAAAAGTTGTGTTTATTTCGAATTAAATCGAAAATAAATTTTTGAAAAACCATTATTTCTATAATAATTAGGTACAAACACTATGTTTCAAGATATTTTGAATACTAAGGAAACAGGTAGGATCTGGGAAATCCTCTCCTCCGCCTTTAGGAGGAATAACTGGTCATGTGAGTGGAAATGGCACAAACGGCCAAGTATTTTTATAGGTACATACACTCACTGATGAACGGTTTCATACTCATCTCTAATTTCCTGAACTAAGGACAGGGACAGTATCAGCACGACTTTGAGTGTCAGTAAAAGATTGAGTTGTTGATTGTGCGATGTGCATCCCGCAGTTAGAGGTGCAATTGCTCACTCGCGCATCAGTTATTTATTGCGGTATGAGCCGGTCTAAATGGTTTGAGGAAGGCCGCTTTCACACGCTTGCGGTTTTTGCGGTCGGGAGATAAATGTGCCGGTCGGGAGTATCTAGATATTTTCAAATTGAACACCACAATTTATATTTTACCGAAATACTAATGGAAAGACTAGTTACCTATTTATCTTCAGTAACTGTTCCATGGCTCTTGAGTTTTTTTTATTCCCTCCTGAACTAAAATCTGTATACTGAAAATGGATGAGTTGAACTTTTCAGAACGAAAACTCTTGTGATCGTCAACGTGACTTACATGAAAATACGTGAATGATATTAGAAAATTGCAAATTCAACGTTACGCAGAACCAAACTATGAATCAATATTTTTAACCGACTTCACAAAAGGAGGAGGTTTACAATACATCGGTTTTTTTTAATTTTATTGTATGTGATGTGCCCCGATTGCGTCTATACGGATGGACCGATTTAAAAAAAAAACTGTTTGAAAGGGTTTACCTTCCCATTGGTACCATAGACATCAGGTCAGGATCTGTTGATGGGATCCTAGAGAAATCGAGGGAACTCTTCAAATATTATTGGCAGACCTATAGTGATTTTTGTGTTTTTCGTAATAACTCGTGCATTTACTCATGTAAGCATAATATTGTGATGCGGAACTGATGATGAAGACCACACATGGCCACCAGAATTGCTTAATACTAGGTACAATACAATGCGTGGCTGAATAGAATAGAATAGAATAGAAAAGTGTTTATTTTTTGTCATTTCACATACAAGTTTTGTCCGCCAGGCGGGCAATAGTATTTATAAGTACATATGTCTTAAAGATCTCGTACATTAATATATGTTTGCTTATATAAAAAATAATATAGCATGACATTACAATTTTAAACGTAGGTATAGTAGACGCCAAACATCTTGAGCAAAATGTGACGTGGTGGGGGAAAGTTTGCGCATGTACACTTACGTGCCAAAAAAACGACGCACTTAAAATTCTCAAAACAAATCGTACCTACAGTATACTGCATGAATCTTAGTGCACAATACTATATACTTACTTAGTTCAATCGATAGAAAATGAGAAAATATACTGTACCATTTGCATGAGGGACTGAGCGGTAACAGGTGCACAATAACTGTTTGAGACACGCGAAGTAGGTACTTTTGCTGCAAACTATACAGATTTAATGGTCTGTGGATACGAATATCAAAATAAAACTGTAAATTATTTAGCGACATTTGTCGTCTTTATTGGTGTCTATTAACAAAGAATAATGATTTGACAAAAGACAAGATTTTTTATGGGATACCTACGATTGAAATTCCCTAAAATTACGTTTTTCCACGTACACCTATAAAACATAATAATATCTCCATCGATAGAAAACTCATCATATACCATCTTTCTGGCTTGCCTTTTTAAAACTACGTCCGGACGTCGAGGCATTTTTTATCCGTGATTTCACTGCACGCAAGTGTGAACTCAAAGCGGGAAACGATGTTTGAATGATCTACCAATAGCGTGGCTAGGCGCGCTTGATACGATGCTCCTTCCGCACGCCGCCGCGTCCCGCACCCCATACCGTGGTGCGCAGTATCATATATCAGATGGTTTCTGCGCATGCAAGGTCATTTGTTCAAGTTGTTTGGCGTTACCTATATGTAAATGTAAACGTAAAACGTTTTATTTTAACATCGAGTGTCTGCGAGGGACATGTCGCTTGCTGACACATTTACCTCTGTCCATCTTGCTGACGTACTGCACGTCACCCACTCTGTTGCTGGATAGCATGGGGTTGAATTGACCATACCTTGTGTACGAGGGGCCCGGTGTAGTCAGTCCTTCTATGCACATGCTGTTTAGTTTGACAATCATGCCGTGGTGTAGGTCGTGAACTCGCAGGTGCCACGGGTCTTCATCAAGCATTTCCCATAGGATTCTGCTGGGTAATGACTTTGGGAATCCTCCAGCTGACTTCAGCGCCATTCTGTGTGCGTGGCTGATGGATAACCTAAACCCGGTGGACTTAGAGCCATGAAACTTTGTACAGGGGTTCCTTATGTAGCGTAGCGTAGGGTAGCACCAGATACTGGTATCCAACTGACTGCGTCTGCGGGGGAATGCGGCTCGCCAAACGTTTGTTGTATTCAACAAACGTTCGCATACGCAACCTATTGTACGATGACGGACCGCCAGACAGTTTCGCAGCGGCTGACCAATCACAGCTCTCTTACCTCGTCCCCCGCCGCCCGTAAATTGGTGAGTTGTGTTCCAAAGGAAAATGTATCTATGTGCTCTCCACTGCGATGGGATTTGACGATTCGAAATAGGCGTTACAGTTTGTATTCAACTCAAAAAGCACTAATGGTTTCTAATTAAAAAGGGTTTGTGGAAGTCGGTTTATTTGAAGTTTTACTTTTTGTTTCAATTATTGTTGTTCGGCATATTCTAAAACCAGCCTTACTTTCACTGCAGCGGCGCCACCGAACGCCGTTTCAGTCTAAATGCGTTCAGCAATCATACTATACGTATATTGTGCATATGTATAGATTAACTTGTCTGAGGCAGATTTCCTTTTGTTTGCTTGACTCCGACGCGACGGTTGTTGTTCACATTTTGAAATACGCGCTTTAGAGCACTTTCGCATAATGAGAAGGCTCACGCAAAGCTGTTTAGATGACGTCAACAGAGTCTGTTGAGTTTTAAGCTTTGGCTGACCCTTTATTTTATGTCCCTTGGACGAATCACTGGAGATGATATTTCATACAAGCAGAACGATGGCACTATAAACCAAAACAAGTATGTTAAGAAAAGGACTGAAATGGGCTGGCCCAAATAGTAAATTAGTATGCCAGATGCAGCTGGTCCAGTTATTTGATGTGGGTACATTGTCATGACTTGTCTATGGCAGATTTCCGCATTGAATCTGTTTTGGATTACGATTCGGTATTGAATAAGTACAAGCTGAACTCGCGATACACAACAGGTATCTAACATGACTTGGTCATTATTAGAACTGCTGTGCACTACGAAGGATGCTTTCAAATTTATGATCAATATGATCATTCAGATAGGGTCAATAGTATTTTACCACCCGGTCAAGTTAACTTGAGACCTCCCTGACATGTAATTGCATTAAATGACGTCACGAGTCCGGTGTCAAGTTAACTCGACAGGGATTTACATATCATCTACGCAGATTACAATTCATTATCTTTGCATGTCACTAGATGCAATGCCACTTTCAGATGCCTTGATATTACGTGAATTACCATTCTGCGGGAATTGTACTTCTACAGTACCGTGTATACTACAGGGACTCTCGAAGAAACACACTGAGCCAAGTTTTGAACCTCTGTTAGTAATTCTGTGTGTAGAATAACTAAGTACTACAATACATTTTGGATTCTTGATTAGCAGAATTTCTGAAACAGGGCCAAAATGTTCTAGTTCCTGTCAAACCTTTTTAGCTCGCTATACCTCCTCATAATTCATAATTTCTTTATTTCACGCAAATAATTTAGAAATCAAGAAGTACATAATATAGTGTACTAGGCGAGCTTATCTCAAATAAGAAACAATTATGTATACTATGTATGTCTAAAAATTTTTTTAGACTAAGGGCCGTCGCCGTAGATTTGGAGTAATGAAAGTTTCCTCACGATGATTGCACGTTCACGTTTTATAATAAGCACGGAGAAATGTTGCCAACCGACGCACGTACGTACGATGCTGGGATAAGCTCCATAATACGTCTTTATTATAGGAGATATCTCTAGTAATCTCTGCCTGCCTACGCAGATGCCTCATCTACCGTGTAGTAAGTACGATTCGTATATGAGATGATGCGCCGAGGACTTGCGAGCTGGAGAAGTGATAGTCACTAGCTATATCGCTTTGGTGAAGAATACATACAGTACGGGGCCTTTGTTTGGACACGTCGGGTCTTGTCTCGCTCTTTATCTCTCTCTCTCTCACGCTAAATCAAACGCCGAGTATCATACTCGTGGCACCCCGGGTCTCGAGTCCCGTCCCGACGACGACGTGCCAAAACAAAGGCCCCGTACTGTACTTTACTGAGCCGACGACATGGTCATGGTGAAGTACAGCTCAATTTAATCCGTATCTGTGTAAAAGCCTGTGACTACTTGTTTAGACTATAATGATTTACAAAATATAAGACACAAAATAATAAAAAAATATGGGCAAAGGCGAGCTTATCTCCGGAAAGATAGAGCATGAAAGCTAGCTAAGTCACCTGTTTTTTTGGGTCTAAATGTAGTCAACACACATGATAAAAATAACACAGAGAATTAACTTTCTTGTGACACTGGCTTTGTAGGTTTGCGAGCTCACTGATGAAGCAAACGCGAATTCATCTACAAGAGATCTCTTCCAGTAAACTGAACCTCTTGAATTCAAAACTCGCAATTCCGTGGCTATAGGATATCTTCACTTCCACACATGTGTGTAGTAAAATAACAGTAAACACTATACTGAACTTTGCAAGTAATTTATTCGCTCTAAGAGGAAAACCATGAGCTTTGTCTATCTTGTGGGAAGATCGATCTTTGGCTGTCGACATATGTGTCTAAAGGAAGATGGTCTAAGTGTATGTACACATGAATATTTCTCAAAGTAGGTACAGGAAATGTGAATTGTATTGACAACAAAGGAATCGGATTGATATCGTAATTTCTTTATTGTACTCACATGACAGTAAAAATAGCTTAACATAGAAAAAAATATGTACAAAGGCGAGTTTATCTCTAATAAGAGATTTCTTCCAGCAAACCATGTTGGGTAGGAGACGGAGATGATAGGTAAGGAGAAGAATTGCGCGTACAATAAAACTATTCTAGTACCTATAATACATAGATATTATTATTACACATAGGTACATATAAGAACCTATTGCTAAGGAATAGACTACATACACGGTTACATAAATGCAGCTTCTGCAATCTTCCTGACTTTCGTGATGCCGATGCCGTATTGTCTTCAATCAATGATCGAAACGTATTGTACCTTATTAAGTGGTTCATTGAGGAAACGAAACCATGCTTTCTCTTTTGTACACTACTGCTGCCTTTGTGTACAAGTGAGAAAGCATGATCTTTATTGCTTTCATTCGATTCGTTTCTTCAATGAATCACGTAATGATAAAATATATGATAGAAAGACCATATTATTATGTCGGCTGCCGATCGTAGAATTGGGCACATCATGATGTGCCCAAACGTGAAATATAATGAAAGGTTCAGGTTCAGGTTCAAAATTTTTATTGACCATAAAATCATACATTACTTAGTCAACGTCAATATAATATTAATATTTTTGTATACTACCGCCCGTTCGGAAGTTGGGGGCTTAGGGATGGAGCGAAGAAGGGCAAGAAACTCCCCCGTACCTCTTTTAAAATATCAGAGCCTTAAAAAAAGGTTGTGACACATGGACAGACAGACGGACGGACAACAATGTGATCGTATAACTGTTCCTTTTTTCGGATCGGATCGGAACCCTAAAAAATAAAAAGTTATCCATTCTGTTCTGCACCAGTCACGCAGTAAAACCAATCGCGCCAGTAACTGTACCAGTGAATGGATGGGTTCCGTACGATGTCGAACCAAATAAATCTACACACATATAGTGCACTTCCATTAGGTTGCCATCGTAAGTTTTTATTATACGGCAACCACTTTCTGCGGTGTTATTTTCATGGAAAGGTGGTATGGTTTGTTGCGATCCGAACTTACAGATTCTAAACGATCCGATTATACGTAACAAAAGGGTGAAGAATGGCAATGAAAGCCCAATAATGACCCCATCGAGGGGCGCAGGCCTTTACCCCCATACGAGTAAGATTGAGCCATATTCCACCACGCTAGCTCAGTGCGGTTTGGAGGAGGGGTGTCGGGCTAGTGCCCGTACTAGTAGTAACCTGACACAGCTTACGACTACTACCAACGAGTCACCCGAAACACGGAAGCGCCGAAAAAAATGCCACATAGAAACGGTCACCCATCCAATACCCGATTCGGCCAGATGTTGCTGTACCCGCACGATCGTTTCCGATGCGCGGCCACGGACACTTCTGGCTAGTACAAAACCATTTGTAAATATTGACTTGTCTACAAAAGTAGGTACCTACTTGTCTTAAGACGGCGCCTTAGGCAAAAACAGCCTTTAGCAAAACACAAATCACTCGAAAGTATTATTGCTGTGCGTTTTTTCACTAGCTTGTTTATCAGCGTGATTTCGTTTTCCCATAAACTTAATTTTTAACCGACCGACTTCACAAAAGGAGGAGAGTTACAATTCGTCGGGATATTTTTTAGGGTTCCGATCCTTAAAAGGAAATTGCATTTTCATAGTAATCGCAATGGACACAAAACCTATAGGGTACTTCCCGTAGGCCTACAATCATGGAATGTGGCACAAAGCAAGGTCTTATAGCACAAGTAAAGGGAAAAATCTGATAACTGCTTTCTGTCATTCCAAAAAACTAAATCAAATTGGTTTACATGGACATCATACTTTAGTTTTTTTATGTGGAAACCTTATTTATTACACATGTAACGCTCTCCTAATGTGATCGGAACCCTTGGTGCGCGAGTCCTACTCGCACTTGGCCGTTAATGAAGTGGAAGGCCGGCAAGGCTCAATCTCGCATCCAAGGCCCTTGCAACGCGGATTGAATGTCATAGTCCCGTTACTCTAAGCTTCCATTCTATTACGGGAAACTTCAAAACTTCCTCTAAGTAGATCTGATTTCCAGAACTTAAGCTATGAATGATACTGTTCTAATGAAATTCTCAATCATTCTTGAAAGTGAATGCTACGCAAATTCACAAACTAAAATTATCGAAATTGTAAAAAGGCTTTTGAGGAAAAATGGCCTACAAATGACGGAGAAAAAGACTTTATAAATCGTATCAAAGCTTGTAATCTGATCTGAAGGGGTAGTTGATGGGAAAGTTTTGGGGTATTACTAATTTAATTCATTCTTTAAGTAGGTTTTTTGGATTGCTGAATCCGAATCTGAGGTTTGCGGACAAAATTTCGTGACGCAACATTGAAAAATCGCAAAGAAAGAGAAAAATTCTGCTTGTTTCCAGATTTTGGCTTAAAACTCGAAAACTGTTATTTTTAGTAAATGGTCTGTTTACAGAAATTAAAGTCCTTAAAATTCTCTACAAATATCATTATTTAGTATTTTTTTCAGACGAAGAGTTCGGTCTCGAGTGCGAGTTTTTCAATGTTGCGTCACGAAATTTTGTCAGCAAACCTCAGATTCGGATTCAGCAACCCAAAATACATATGGAATGAAAGCATCGGTACTACCCCAAAACTTTCCAGCTTACTGTATCATACCTTTTCGTCTTTAGTTAGCGGTTTCATGCCGCGACAATATAATTCATAATTAATATATTACATAAATATAGAAGAAGAAAAGGTGCTGAAATATAGACCGTATCGTTCATATAAGATAGGTAGACTTATATAGTTTGAGAAGTCCAGGCTCAAATGCCGGGCCGAGAAAGAAGAAAAAACCCGGTTCATTATACAATGGTCCCATTACCCTTGTTGGGAGTAACCTTGCCTTGTGTAGACCCCTAAATAAAGTGTGTTTTATTAAACTTTTTACTATGGGACGAGATGGCGGTCGGTCCTACGACCTACCGGAAAATCTGTAGTATCTAATGAAATTGAATAAAGATTTATCCAGTAACTCTTTTCTTTTCCTTTTGTCCATTTTTAGGGTTCCGTACCCGAAGGGTGCCAAACGGGACCCTATTACTGAGACTTCGCTGTCCGTCTGTCCATCCGTCCGTCCGTCCGTCCGTCCGTCCGTCTGTCACCAGGCTGTATCTCATGAACCGTGGTAGCTAGACAGTTGAAATTTTCACAGATGATGCATTTCTGTTGCCGCTATAACAACAAATACTAAAAATCAAAAGAAATTTAATATTAAGGGGGGCTCCCATACAACAAACGTGATTTTTTTGCTCATTTTTGCTCGATATTGACAATGGTAGCAGGTAGACGCTTAAAATGTTCACAATATATTGAGTATATTATTTACTTAAAAAATAAATAATTAAATTAAAATTAAATTAATATTTAGGGGGGCTCCCATACATTTTTTTTGCGGTTTTTTATAGATAATGGCACGGAACCCTTCGTGCGCGAGGCCGACTCGCACTTGGCCGGTTATTGAAAATGCATGCAAGTATTTTACTCATGAAAACACTGCCTTTAATGTGTTCATGTGTTTGTTCTATAGTTAACTTGTGAAAGTTTCTTATTGCGTAGGTACAGGTATTAAAAAGTTATGGGTTTTTACCGTCAAAAGTTAAACAACTCGTTGAATAGATAATAACTAGAGTATCATCCAAAATCCAAAGAAAATACAGTTACTACCAAGAACCGTTGTTTTCTACCTGACATCCAAACCCAGATTCTCTGAAAGGAGAAGCAGCAAGAATCAATCAGTTACAAAGAGTTCAGTGGATTACACTCGTATATCTTAATCAAGATGACAAGTCTTAAGGTCGACCCAAATGTTACTTGTTCGTTGATTTGCCAATGTACGAGTTTACCCGCGCCTCGCGCCACCCCATTTACGTCCTTTACGAATCCGTTTGTACAGGATGGATTCTTATCATAGCAAGTGAGGAAATAATCAATAGCCGCGGCGATGGGCTAGCCCCATGTCACGCAAAATTAAGTAGGTATTGAATAGCTGGATGAAACTGGGCACAATTGTGCCTCTGCTACCCGGTATGGGAAAAGTGGGGACGCTGTTATGTTGTTAATTTTTATCAATTCAATTAAATTATTGTTAGAATAGGCTTGTGGCCAAGTTAATCCAATAAATCTAGGAACAAGTCTTAAGTTGAAGCATTATGTACAAAATGGCTTGACATTCTCAGAATTGTATATTTCCAGCAGATGTATTCTATAAAGTCAATTTTGTGAAAAAAAAGCATCATTTGATGGCAATCTTCCATGACGTCATTCTGTTGTTATTTCATAGATCTCAGGAACAAAAGTTCCGTTTTGACAGTTCATAAAAAGTATCTATTATGACTTGACAGGCCACAAGCCTAGAGAGACATTATAACCGGCTTCTTGCGCTGTAATTTCCCATCTATGACGACAGTGATAAAATGAGTTGTTGTTTGTGGATGTGAATCCTTGTCTCTTGCTAGGCCACTTGTCGATTTCACTTAGCAAAATCACATCCTGTATGTACATGGATTGAGTGGGGTCCAGTAAATCCTGCCCAGGCTTTGGTGTGTTATTCATAAGTTTAAAGATATTCACATGGTGGAACTAAGCTATTCACATGGTGGAACTAAGCTATTCACATGGTGGAACTAAGATATTCACATGGTGGAACTAAGCTATTCACATGGTGGAGCTAAGCTATTCACATGGTGGAACTAAAATATTCACATGGTGGAACTAAGCTATTCACATGGTGGAACTAAGCTATTCACATGGTGGAACTAAGCTATTCACATGGTAGAACTAAGCTATTTACATGGTGGAACTAAGCTATTCACATGGTGGAACTAAGCTATTCACATGGTGGAACTAAGCTATTCACATGGTGGAACTAAGCTATTCACATGGTGGAACTAAGCTATTCACATGGTGGAACTAAGCTATTTACATGGTGGAACTAAGCTATTCACATGGTGGAACTAAGCTATTCACATGGTGGAACTAAGCTATTCACATGGTGGAACTAAGCTATTCACATGGTGGAACTAAGATATTCACATGGTGGAACTAAGCTATTCACATGGTGGAACTAAGCTCTTCTTGCTGAGCTCACAATGTATACAAAATAAGGGTACTATATCCAGCCAAAGCTATTTTATAAACACGGGCCTTACTACAAAGATATTATAAACACGGGCCTTAATACAAAAAAGTAAACTCCCGTTCAACGCACAATGCTGAGTTAGGGCCTTTTGCACAGCAGAGGGAAAGAACACACCGCGGCACTCACTACCTACTATGTTCTTTCTGTTGTGTAATAAACGCCATTTCTTTCTTTCTTTCTGTTTAAAAACAAAAATGTATGGGATTTGACGTTTCTTTTGAGGTTAAACTACGTCTAATATTTTGTGTGTTAGGATAACAGAGGGTATGTTCCTACAGCCACTTTCCGATTTATAGAGCTATTGAATGTGTATGTATGTAGAGCTCGTCTAAGCTGAAATGACGCGCCCCACTCCTTGGTTTCGTATTTACTTGACATACAAAACCAAGGAGTGGGGCGCGTCATTTCAGCTTAGACGAGCTCTACCTAGTATATGTGGTGTTTAAAAGTTTGTAAACAAAGGTGAAGTTTTGCCGATTCCGCAGGATACTTTTGACGATATTTACTTGTCTTGTTATATCTATGTATAGCTGTTAGCTCGATTCAAATAAAAGTAGCACGTGGTAGCACGCAAGTGGTACTGGCCAGTATTTACCTTTTTGCTGCTAGTTTAGTTATTCTAGTTTATAGAGGTGATAAGTTGCTAGATCTTCAGTAAATTAAATTCAACCCATATTTGTATATATTTTATATTTGTATATTTTTTGTATATATTTATTGCACATAAAAGACAAAAAAAAAAACAGAAAATACAGAGAAGTAATTTACAAAGGTAAGCTTATCTCTAAAGAGAGATCTCTTCCAGCAAACCCAGGATGGACAGAGAAAAATAAAATACAGAACAGGTAGGCCTAAGTATGTGCTCAGTTAAGAGAAAAATAAAACATAAATAAATCATAATATTACTAATCAACTGAATATACTACATAAAGAAGTACATGAATATTACATAAAATAAAATTATATAAATCTAACATAAATAAACTAATACATATTAAAATACCTTCTATATTTATGATAGAGAGAGATAATGCTCCTTCAACCGATTCTTGAATAAAAAGAAAGATGGACTGTCCCTGATGGCGCAGGGAAGCGCGTTCCATAGAGAAATAGCCCTCATTCGGAGCCATATAATCATAAGGAGTCGATAAGACATACTCCCGGACTTTTTAAATACCAAATAAATTATTCAATACCAGCAGGGCTACCAATAAGGCACGCCACTCACCTCAGTCGCGCATTTTGTCACAATTTAATGTCAAAATCAATACTCTCAAGTACCTTGTTATTGTTCTGAGCCCACAAGTATGGAGAAACGTCATTGTGTCGCGAAACTTTACATTTATTGGCGCGACTGAGGTGAGTGGCATGCGTGCCTCATGGTACCGGTGCAGCTCAAAATATAAGTCTCATAATCATAAGTGTCTATCGTACCCTGGGAGTACGATAGATGACTATAGGCGACTCTTTTTAACCCACTTCCCAAAGGAGGAGGTTTACAATTCGTCCGGATGTTTTTTTTATTTTTTTTATGTCTGGTACCCCGATAGCGCCTAAACGGATGGACCGATTTGGAAAATTATTTTTGATTTGAAAGGGTTTACCTTACCATTGGTCCCATTGATACCAGGTCAGGATCTGATGATGGGATCCTGGAGAAATCGAGGGAACTCTTCAAATATTATAGGCAGACCTTAGTGATTTTTGTGTTTTTAGTAATAACTCGTGCATTTACTCACGGTAAGTATAATATTGTGATGCGGAACTACTGATGAAGACCACATATGGCCACCACAACTGCTCAATACTAGGTACCTACAAATACAATGCGTGGCTGAAGGGCAAGCAACGCATAGCCTAAACTGGTGGACCTAGAGCCATGAAACGTTGTACAGGGGTTCCTTAGTAGCCTGGGGTAGCACTGATATGGGATTTGAAAAAATTAATAACCCAAGGGGGGGGGATAAGGGGTTACAGTTTGTATTAAACTCTATCTAATCAAATAGGGTTTGTGGAAGTCGGTTTTTTCTAAAGTTTACTTTTTGTTTCAATTATGACTTGAACGAGAAGAGATGTATGAGATGAGAAGAGAGTAGCAGATGCTAATGACTTGATTCAAGTATCAGCTTGAGCATCCGGCCTTCTCAGACACGTTGAACAGTCCAAACTTAATCAACATAAACTAACTGAACTCATAAACAGTTATCATAATTACCAGTATGACATTAAAATAATTATGCACTTTGTAATTTTGCAGTCGCTAAGAGGTTAGTATCTAAGATAATAATCAACTCTGAATAAATTATAACTCATAAAGGCTGTTGCGAACTCGTAATGTGTTTTAGACAAGGTTGAAAAGCCACAAAAAGGGCGTTCTTATGTGTACCTATTAATGTTTAATGTGGCCGTATTTAATCAGTGTCAACCAGGTTTATAGAGGGTAAGTAAATAGGTACCTTATAAAAGTGCACAAATTACAAAATAACAGGGTCTGTCAGGGTGGGCACATTTACTTATAATTATGTTTGTCACGGCCATGTGGATACGAATTATAATATTATCAGACCAGAATAGATTTCTTCGTTCCATTGAAATATCATATATTATTAATTAGTCTCACGGTTGGGCACATTAGGGAATTATATATTTTACGACGACGACGACATGCCTGTAAGTAAAAGTAGCTTACAATCGTCCATGAAAACTGATACGTTTATTATAATATCTGCGTTAGCATGCACTGAGCTGACTAACGGCACCGGTGTGGTGAAGCTGAAGACAACTGAAAGCCTGCGAGTGATATCTACTCAAAGACTGGGGCATGATTCTCGCGCATTCGATATTCGGATTTTAAAGCGCCTGGTAATGCTAAAATTAGCAACTGGGTGGAAAATTGCACAAATCATAACAGAAAAGTTATAAAATAAAGTACATAATGGCGTAAACTGCAGCGCGACACTTTACGTTCGCGCAAAAAGTGCGAAAAGTGCAAAATAGTGTGTTTTTTGCAAATTACACAAAAACCGCTGATGATTTCAAAAATGTTAAACACATTTTTTACATATTTTGATTACCGATTTTTACACAGTAGAACTCCTGGAATAACTCATTTTAAGTAAAAATAACTATTAGTTTGTTTTTTAATTTAGTTTTAAATGACATTATGTATGATTTTTCAATCACAAATTTTTTACCCAAGGGACGGTTTTATAAAATATATATTTTTTGTGGATTCTGGAAGTATCTCAAACTGCTGGAATAACTTTTTAAAGATGAGCATTTTTCTGGACAATCGTCTTAATTTCAATTGTTTTGTTTGGGAATTACTTGATAGCTGTCGATATCCGTATATCGAATGTGCGAGAATCGTACCCCTGTCGCTATTTCTCGCTCGGAAAATGGTAGCGTCAAATGATATTTAGACGACACTTTATTTGAGCAGCAGCTTGTACATTCAGCCGAAACATGTCATCCTATGTGCATTCATAAATGTTAATTGGAAGTGGCAGTAAACATCGCTGTATAAAAATACATCACCATTATTGAACGACCATTTCCTAAACGCTTTTTCCTTCGCAATTATAAATAATTAACACGTAATTTTGAAGTTATTTGTCGCTTACAAATTGTCTTTCCTAATAATACATAAGTAGGCTATAATTTTGTGTGAGTCCTCGAACTTGCAGCGCCTTGAAAGCGAGTTCTCAAATTGTCGGCTCACAGTAATAATAAATACTTAGGTACTTATAAAATCGATACAAGACATTCTGTTGTGTCCTCCCTCCATCGTTTTATGGTAGGTTCTTTAATTTAAAATAGGATAATTATTCCGCAGGTGATTGGGCATTTTCGACCCGGTAAAAATAGGCGTCCATTTATGAAATGTTGTTTTTATTCACTGTTTGGGGTTGACATTTCACGGAATGTATTTATTTTAATGCAAATGTATGGGAAAAAAGTTATATGGTTTTCAAGTTTGTTTGGGGATTTACCTCGAAAATAGTATCTAGATATATTTTTTTAACCGTTTACAAAAAAGATTTTTTCGTATGAAAGAGTAACGCAACAGTTAAGTCCGTTTTTTGGAAAATTTGAAATTGGTACAGTATTTACCGTTCTACATTACAAAAACTGAAAAATATGATGTCATCCAGGTAAATAAAATAATGTATTTTTGACCTTCTGTGACTTTTTGGCGTTTACGGTTACGGTGTTGTGAGATTAATTATAGATGATAGGATCGTTTACTCATTTGTTTGTATCATCTAATAATGTCAGTCAGAAACTCAGAACTCAGAAGGCAGATTTCGTAGGCTTTTTTCGACATTTGTTTTAATAATAAAAATAATTTCCCTTAATTTTGAGGAAAGCATTGGGTAGTATTCATGGTCTTTAACATACTCCGACTAGTTTCGCTATTGGACCCTGGTGGGTCAAAGGTCCGAACAAAATGTCCATTAACCTTTATGCGCGGGATTCCGCGTTTACGGGATTGGATTTCCTATGTCAGTATGACGGCTATTTAAGCAAACAATAGGCTTGTGGCCTGTCAAGTCAAAATAGATACTTTTTATGAACTGTCAAAACTGAACTTTTGTTCCTGAGTTCTATGACGACGACAACAGAATGATGTCATATGTAACAGTGCTATCAAATGCTGTCTTTTTTTCTTCACAAAATTGACTTTAAAAAATATATCTGTTGGAAATAAAGAATTCTGAGAATGTCAAGCCATTTTGTACATAATGCTTCAACTTAAGACCTGTTCCTAGATCTATTGGATTTGGATTACCTTGGCCACAAGCCTATTTGACAAAATTGACAACCACAAGCCACCGCCCCGCTCCAGACCCACCGATTATTTGTAAACCTTCTGTAAAAAAAAAACTGGTGAAGAAAACTTTCAAGGCACCACTCAATAAAACAAAGTATCCAAATTTCATACCCCGTAACGAGCAAAGGAGAGGTAATTAATCAAGACTAGTTTATAAACCCTCGTGAACGCAAGCGTGAGTTTAATCAGCAACAAATACCAACGTAGAACACGATACTCGACACAATGTTCTTGTCTATGAAACAGATTACGCATCGTCTCGCCATTTAAAATGAGTTACGGCGCAGGAGATTCGGTGTATCAGATTTCCATTTTAATCTAATATTTTGGCGCGAAAGTGACCTTTACAGGGGAACGCCACTTAGTGTCGCCACACACGGGCTTCTGGCCACAGCCACAAATGCCGCCGCGAGAAGCTAGAAGCGGCCACTAAGGAAGCTGAAGCGCGCGTCAGCCACTTTTTCAACACATGCGCGCCGTATCATAATAGACATAAGGCAGGGAATTGCGCGATGTCCTTTAGCGGCATTTTGAAGCGTGTGGCTGCCATCGGCGCTCGATTCTTGTGGCCGCCACACGCTTTAAAAAGCCGGCCACACTTCATCGTGCGATTCCCCACCTTATTTCTGTTATGATACGGCTTGCATGTGTTAAAAAAGTGACTTATCGAGAGAGAGAGAGAGAGAGATAATGTGCTTGAATTCGCTGTTTTTGGTCTCAACGACTTGAACGACTTGGGAATCCTAGTGGACAGGACATGAAACATAATTATTTATAAGAACTGCAAATTCTCTATAATTTTCTGTAGATTTGAACTTCAAAGGGCGCGATGAGTAAGGAAAATGTGAAAAGTGACGAATTGAAAGAAATAAGGTTTTGCTGCTGCAGAAACAGCCGACCCAAAATAACATGGGAGCAGCAGTGCCCCCGCCAAGTAGAGGTTGACGAGCACCTAAAGTGATGCCATGCTGTCACAATGTCATTGAATATCATTAGGTGAATTCACTCATCATCAGACTATTCCAGAATTTACTATAAACTTACTTCTCTAGTAAACTTTTGGCTCTCTGTTTTAATTATATAAATCTAAATTGCGGAGACGTATATGTAGTGACATTGTATATTACAATTACAACGTATATTTGTATTATAGTAATTTACGCTTGCTCTGTCATGTTCTGTTTACTGTATCGGGGTTCAAAAGGAAGGTTGTAGCTATTGAAATCCTATTTTGCATGTGCATAGAGCTGCCTTCTATATTTGGGTATTGTATTTGTTAAAAAAATCATCAACTCCCGTCTCACCTAACTTCAACTTATTTATAACTGCAACTCACACTTTTGAGACAGTATTTTTTCTAATTCATAATATATATAATATACGAGTACATATATATCATATAAAGGGTGTAACAGAAAGGGGTGTACAAGCCGAAAGAGGGTTGTTCGGAACATCATTCTGAACAACTTTCACTATGGGACCGACTAGATCAGAGCATCTTTATTTTTCACTCCACCATACAGATCAGCTGAGCGCTAGGCCCGAAATGTACTGAGAAATAAAAATAAAGTTGCTCTGATCAAGTCGGTCCCATAGCGAAAGTTGTTCAGAATTATGTCCCTAACAACCCTCTTTCGGTTTGTACAGCCCTTTCTGTTACACCCTGTATATTATACTACTTCACTAAGAAATTTATTGTAACACAATTTTATTTATTTAATTGCTTTGGAGAGAGGCCTTTGCCCAGCAGTGGGATATTACAGGCTCATAAAAAAATGCTTTAAGATAAATTGGTCTCCTGCTGATACTGCGAAACACGAGCGGATTCGAATATATATTCAATTAACCGTACCTATCTTTTACTATAAAGTCATACAATTAATACAAAAGCTAGAACAACAATCTTAATAAATTGATTACTTAATGCCAATAACTTTCCATTCATTTTAATCATCATGAGACACACTTTCTGTAACCATTACTTTCATATTATTTGTAAGTTTAATACTTTTTTAGAACCAATCAGAGTTCCTAGGCAGAAGGATAGGTGGCCCGGCATAATTGCTGTTCAGTGTAGTTTTTATACATTTCAGAATAAGGTCCCCAACATACACTTATTACTTAGGTTTTAAACCTAAGCCTCTTTGTCGGGCATTACCTACTATTGCATTTCATTTACACGTGTAAACAGATCTCGGTCTAATTTCGGATAGTGTTGTAGATGTATCACTAACACTTTAACAACGAACATTTGCAAACACATACTCGTAGTTGCCCCGGAAATAATCCAGGATTCGTAGATATTCGTATTTGTCTCTAAAATGATCCTAACCTCAATTAATTCTAATCTGGCTGCCACCCGTTCGTTTTTGTCAGGCTTCAGACTACACTATGTCACACTCGGTGTCAACAGCATGTTCAGAAGCCATCGCCACGGGATAAGCTTTCAACGAAGTCCAAAGCTGGGGTTTTTATTCGCCAAGCAAGACTTCATTTAGCGTCATATCGCGCTACGCAGTGCACGGCTCCATTGATACGGCGCGCTCGACACTCGCAGTTTGGCAGCGCGCGAAAAAGTATTGGCACGCTGAAAATAGCGCCAAAATTTAAGAACAATATAAGCTTGAATTTGGAATTTATTTCAAAAGTATGAAGAAAACTGGCTGGAAAGATAGTCTCAGTTGTGGAAAATAAAAACTTTTTGTAGTAGTTTCGCGAGTGCGTTCGTGTTTTGTTACTTTTTGTATTTCCTAACTTCTTGTGCTCGTATTTTCGAATGACAATGAAGTGCTGATAAGAAGAATGGGAGGTTCCGGTGCAAAATGATGGATTCAAGGAGAGGCAAGATAGTCTAGGTGAGTGCCTACGTTGAGGTCATTACTGATACATAGTAAATTACTATGGCCTGTTTTGATTATACGGTACCTGTTGGTTACATTATAGTGGCCCTGAAGTTACTGTTTTCTTATACGACATATTACATAGACTTTAGTACAAAAACATTGATTAGTATTTTGTGTGAAATCATTTTATTAACACTAAGAAAAATCATTCAAGAGAAATACTTTTTTAGGTTACATAAATTTTGTGTTCCAAATACTTGTTACATAGCTAGTTTATTTTTAGTTTAGTTTACACAGTTTACTGCTCAAATGTCTTTATATACTACAGTCGCCACATTGTTTTGTTTGTTTTATATAGGTTCAAAACATTTAAACAAAAACCATTTTCAAAGTAATGTAATAGGTACTTATATACCTTATCATTTTCATTGTTCCCATTTTGGCGGAAGCTTGTAATACCTAGCAGATTTCATTTCAGTAGGAAGTTGCCGCAAATACAAAAACCTATCTGAGTAGGTATTTCTAAAACTATCGGATTAACTTTGATTAGTTTAAGTTAGTTTTAGTTAAGAAATGCGAACAAAACAACGTCTAATCTATTAGTCACAGTAATTCACCCAAATTGTTCCAAGTTGGATTAGAAAATCAATGTAAAAGACATTGGGAACATTACTATGGAAAAATTAATAATACATATATGAATTATGGCTTACTATATAGCCTGGAGACATCTACTTGTTATGGACTAAAGCAAATTATTGTGGGTAATGGGGATCTTGGGATATAATGGCTTAACCAGTTCATACAAACGTCTCAGAATATACTAGTTTAGCTTTCGAAATTCATAATTTTTTCAACATTTCAATGAAATACGAAAACATAAATTGCACCATTTTAAAGGACGTCAAATTACCCATAAACTCTTGACTTTTTTTCATTTGCCTTTATTTCCCTTCATTTATCAATATTTCTTACTACGTCATTTATAACCTGAAAGATTCTGAAAATATTTAAAAATCAAGTTAAGATAATGAAAGGTAAGCAGGTCAAATCATTATTCTATTTCTATTTCTATCAATCCGCACGTACCTACGAGTTAGCGTAAGATTTTCCGAATATGAACTACGAGTAGGTAGGTATGTAGTTTCGATATAATACGAAACATTTGAGTTTGGTACAGTACTCTCTTGTTTGACTGCGATGTCTGCGAAATGGCAATGGTCCGTGCGTGAGTATACGGCAAGTAAAAAAAATCGGTTAAGTGCGGGTCGGTATCGCACACGAAGGGTACCGTACCATCGTACAACAAATCAAAAGCACTCAAAACAATATAAAAATAAACAAAAAGAAAATTTTAAAAGTTTATGCCTTCACGAGATTTGAACCGACGACCTCCGGATTGAGAGTCTACATCATACCGGCTGAGCTACCACAACCATGTGGATAGACGCGAAATATGCTATCATATTTAAATGTGTAGTATATGTGTGTATGACATGGTTGCTATGACAATAAATAAACAGTTTCAGTCAAGATCTCCATTTTGAAATGCGTAAGTGTATCTAAACACGTCTCTTGTATCGGGCCCCCCTTTAATTTGCAATATCTCTCGTATTTCAGTATTTGTGGTTGGTGCGGCAACAGATATACACATTCTGTGAAAATTTCAGCTTTCTAGCTATTACGGTTCGTGCAGACGGACCCGGTGACAGACAGGACGGACGGACGGACGGACGGACAGACGGACAGCGAAGTCTCAGTAATAGGGTCCCGTTTGGCACCCTTCGGGTACGGTACCCTAAAAACTGAAAATTTAGCCCATTAATGTCCCCACCGATGGGCACAGGCCTTTACTCAGATACGAATAAGATTGAGCCGGTGGCCGTTCGAAGGGAGCATCACTGCGTTACCCTTATTTACTGGCGCAGCGCAGTGACGCTAAAGTGGCGTCTCAGTGCCGCTGTGACCGCCTTTTGGGCCTATTAGACTACGCTGTCGGCAGGGCCCTGTCTGACTCACTGTCTCTTTCTAGTCGTTCCATATGAGTGACACGTCTATACAAATCGTGCCCTGCCGACAGCGTAATGTAATAGGCCCATTTATCGTGTCGCTCGCTTCGAAAGCCTAGCCTATATAGTAGTCGTGAAAACGAGATATTTTTATCGATATAAAAGAAAGCTAGAGAAGAGGCCTATGCCTGTTCTGAAAAATATAAATGTATAAAAATATCTCTTACCACATCAATTTAAAAATTTGTTGAATCGGTTTTAACTCTATTTGTCAACCAAGTTCGTCGAATTTACAATTGTTCACGAATACTTTTCGAATCGAATAATCGTTTTAGACCCAATTGAAAAAAAAAAACTTTTAAAAATAATCCTGCCGCAAAAGTTCCACATACATTCCGGCATTTATAAAAATCGCCCTTCCCTCATCAATAAATCACAGGTAAAAAGAAATATCAAATGTAATAATGAGAAAATAAATGGCGGTGAAATATTTATGAGTTTTTTTATTACACTCACCTTATTCGCGTATACGTATCAGTAGTAATAATTCTTTTGATCGGATGAATACAAATGAATTCTGCTACAGGCATTCCGAGTGTCAAATCAAATCAATCAAATCAAATATATTTTATTACAAAAATGAAATATACAGCAAGAGCTTACAACAATTTAGTAACAAAGGAATTAACTAAATATTTTAAGGGTATACGTACAAATAAATAGAAGAACTTTTTGTGGTAGGTACATTTAGAATGTGAGACGAGGGTATCCTAGCTAGATTATGTAACAATCTGTATTAAGGAATACCAGGCCCAGCCCCTTACACAGGGTGATTAGAACGTGTTTATATCGTATCTTATTTTAAATCTCCTTTGCCCAGTTACTATTTCGTAATTTCATGACAATAAAAATAGCTTAAGATATAAAAATATGGACAAAGGCGAGCTTATCTCTAATAAGAGATTTCTTCCAGTAATTCATGTTGGGTAGGAGACGGAGATGTTAGGTAAGGGGAACAATTGCGCGTTTTGACTATTTATGTTTACTTAAGATTTTACTTTTGTTTATTATTACTTCAACTATAACCGTAGATTATAACTTAATTTACTATCATTTAACGTAACTGGTTCGCCGACACATCTTATATAACAATAGTTCGCCATTGTTCGGTCGTATGAGCGGTGGTCTTAAGTGAGGTTCCTAAAACCGTATTTCCTCAAAGTAAATGGTTAAAGAGACAGACCCTTCCAAAGTGGAAAAAATTGTGTCGCCCCCCTCTAACTTTTAAAGTAAGAGGTAAGAGAGTGAAAAAAAAAATGCTGTGTACAAAAACTAAAACTTTCAACAAAAATTGATTTGAACAAAATAAAATAACAAATTTTTAACTCAGCCTTAATGTTTTTAAGATATAAAACATTTATTAAAAACCGCAAAGATAACTTTGTCATTCATACAGAACACTATACTATACTATGAAAAACAAAGTAATTATTTTTCTTCTTCTTCTTTTTATTAATGGCGTCCTAACCTCTTTTGAGGTTAATTTTGCCAGTGTCAAGTGGTCAGGTTCTCATTTGAGAACCTGGAAATTATAATGTCTCGAGATGGTTTGATGACTATGATGATGATGATGATTTGTCGCTCGTTAGCACTACCCGGGAAGGACGTGAAGGGCTGTGGATTCCAAGTAATTCCTTCGGACGTGAGCGACTGCCTCCCCTAAAGTAATTATTTGCTGGTGAAGAATGATAGTGATATTTTGGCTAGGTGTTTCAGGTGTATTATGATGCTACTACGGAACCCTTCATGAGCGAGTCCGACTCGCACTTAGCCACTTTTTATTTTATTACCAGTTAGTAAGTGATGTACCTTACGTAAGCTGCAAGTAGATCATATTATACAAGGTGTAAATTAATTAACGCAAAATGAGAAACTACTTTGTTAGGGACATCATTCTGAGCAACTTTCATTATGAAACCGATTTGATCAGAGCAATTTTATTTTTCACTTCTCCATACAAATCAGCTGACTCACTCAGGTCAAAATTTACTAAACACGTCTCTTGTTTGGGGACCCCCTTTAATTTGTATTATCTCTCGTACTTCAGTATTTGTTGTTGTTGCGGCAACAGGTATACACATTCTGTGAAAAATTTAATTTTCTAGCTATTACGGTTCGTGCTCTAGGACGCGCTGACGGACAGACAGATAGACAGACAGACAGAAGGACAGCGTGGGCTTAGTAATAGGGTCCCGTTTGGCACCCTTCGGGTACGGTACCCTAAGAATGTTGTGTTCTAAGTATTTGTAAATACCTATCTACAGTTTTTTTTAATGCAAACCTGCATGGCTGGTTTTTTTTTATTAATATACATCTAACTTGGGATATAATAGAATATAACATAAAAGAATTTAAAATTTTATTTATTTCTTCATTATCTACTATTAAAATTTAATCAATTTAAATTTTACTACTAATTTATTGTCAAAAATTGCATTCAAATTGAATTCTTTACTGACGGCGACGCCGGCGTCGGCATGACATAGGATCAAGAATTCAAGGCGTAGACAGAGAAAGGAATAGACGGAGTGCATGCGTACACCTTTGAAATGGAGACAGAACTTGGTTCTCAATAAGCATAAGCTTCAATATCAGAGATTTTTCTGCCGCACATCTGTCAAAACAAGGTCAAAACAAGCATTTGACAATGCGTGGCACGATAAAAACGGTAAAATAGGAAAAACGATAGAAATATGTACATAAAATTGAATTTTTTAAGGACCTCAAATATTTTAAAAGAGGTACGGGGGAGTTTCTTGCCCTTCTTCCCTAAGCCCACAACATTCTTCTTCTTTTTATTAATGGCGTCCTAACCTCTTTTGAGGTTAATTTTGCCAGTGTCAAGTGTCTGAGCAGTACTTTACGATTCATATTTGAATTTCTTACGATCAAACTACATCTTCGTGGTAATCCGAGAATTTTCCCAATAAATGATTGTTTCTTGTGAATATTACGATTGTCAGAAATGTTTTCTCGGTATGATAGATGTTATTTGATAAGTTCTGATTGGACAAAGATGTCTGATTGATCGCGTCATAGCCTCATTACTGTGTAGCTATCGCAAAATAGATCATTCCCTTACGTCAATGAATTCTTTGAGTACCTACCTAACAGATGTGGAATTGTGAATATCGTTTGAACTTTGTTAGTATATTCTAGTAGATAAATTCGTAGATTTAGTGCGACTTGTACATATTCGGATTAGGCCAATAGGCTTAACTCGAGTAATGTTTGAAACTTAATTACTTGAATTTAGCCTTTACTCGTGTTCTACCTAGCGGCACTTAAAGGTCAGATACATACAGAGACTAGATGATTATATAAGGATAATCATCTAGTCTGTCTTTGTGGTCGCTTCTAACTTCTCGTGGCAGCGTGTGTGGGCTGTGTGGCTGTGGCCGGAAGCACGTGTGCGGCGAC
Organism: Argyresthia albistria; assembly: GCA_963457715.1. NCBI lineage: Eukaryota > Metazoa > Arthropoda > Insecta > Lepidoptera > Argyresthiidae > Argyresthia > Argyresthia albistria. The sequence continues at coordinate 1,249,551 of OY735256.1, forward strand.
ACTTATTCCACACGAACGGAAATGTCATCAACAAGAAAAAAATAATCATCAAACCTAAGATTGCGCCCTCAGTTCAGTGAGACTCCTTGGTCGAGCCTAACAGAGAGCGGTGGAAACTAATTTGAAAGTATTAACAGGTAGGTAGGCATTTTGTCGTTCCATGGTATTGCCAATAAAAATACTGGCAGTACCATATAACGTCTCGCACGCTACCATCACGCCACACGCACCATAATCCTGGATGCACTCTAGTTTCGTAGGTGTATGTAGTATATTTATCTATATCATGTAGCTATGTTTTTAAATATAAAGAAATATTGTGCTAAACCCTGCAAACTTTACGAGTAACTTGTGACTTGTAAGATTAAAGAAATGACTTCTTTTGACTTGTAAGATTAAAGAAATGACTTCTCCATACAAATCAGCTGACCCACTCAGGCCAAAATGTACTGGGAAGTGAAAAATAAAGTTGCCTTGATCAAATCGGTTTCTAATGAAAGTTTTTCAGAATTATGTCCCTAACTAGTTTCTCATTTTGCGTTATACTCGTATCATGTACACCTTGTAAAAAAACTTCTGAATTAATTTAATTCATCAAACATTAAATTCTATCAGATCTCGGCAGTTCATTTAGATAGGCTTGCGTACTGCTAGTCAAAATAGATACTTTTTAGGGTTCCGTACCCGAAGGGTGCCAAACGGGACCCTATTACTGAGACTTCGCTATCCGTCCGTCCGTCCGTCCGTCCGTCCGTCCGTCCGTCCGTCCGTCCGTCCGTCCTTCCGTCGCTCCGTCTCGCTTTTGTACACTGTTTTTTTTTACTTTTTGTATCTACTTGCAATTAATTGTGTGAATTTGTGTGCAATAAAGAAATTATGAAATGGGCATCGTAACACCCATTTTTTTTATTCTATAAATCGAAAATATAGACAAATATAAGAAACTAATTTGAATATTTTTTGATTTTTTGATGTCATTATTTTTTTATTAATTATTTAAAATTTCTGAATTTTGTAAGTATGACGTCACCACTGGCATAATTAGGTAAGTTCCTTTGCATTCAATCATGCTTTTAAAAAGTAAAAATACGTTGACGTTTGACAAATGTCAACAAGAGTTAATATTTAAATAATAAGTCGTTGTTATCCGATGTCGGTAACGAGTTATAACATTTTAATTTCTAAAATTGCCAATAACCAAGAATTGAATTGAGTTTATTGATCCGTTAATGTAAGTATTTAACAAAGGACTAAAGAATCCTTACTTCCAAGTGATCTTCACAGCAATACTGTGTGTACACCTTGAAATATTCCGCCTTAGCTTGACGACACCATTTTTGACGCAAATCTTCTCGAATGCGTACAAACAGTTTAGTTGGGCTATTTTTCGAATTGTTTTTGCAGTTTGGAACGAAGCACTCTCTAGATCCCATGATTATTTTAGTATTATTCGGATGTTTATTTGTTGCGATGCGAAGGTTATTTTCAGCGGTTATTTCTATGTTTGACACTTTTGACAGTTGTTGTTGTTGACAAATGTATTTTTTTTTAATTATTTGTAGGCAATGGAACTACCGCATTAGAGCCAACGATGACGTATTTGAAAGAAAATGAAATTAACAGTTTTTGCAATAAATATTAATAATCCGTTTTAATTTTATTTATTTAAACCCCTTATAGTAATCAGTATCCCTATTCCTCTAAATGGTTTTCACTTTACGACAATCGATGCCTCCCTGATCAATGCCCATTATGAAGTAAAGATAAATACCAGGTTGTTAAATTGCTAAGGTTTGTTTATTTTGATATTATTTTTGTAAACATCTTTATGCCCATTTCAAAGCACTCGAGCACCATCAAAATTTCACATCAAATTGAGAAATAATTAATTATAATTTCATTATTTGTAAACCTTGTCATTGACAGGTTGAGCGTACCTTACTAAAATTAAAAATAAATATGAATAGATTGAGAGACACACAGACCCAATCACCACACCACGTTACTTTGAGCTTGTGCTTAGGCTGGTTCCGTACATGATTTCGTATTCAAGCGCTGCCGCCGACTGTCACTTTTCACATTACACTTTATGCTTTATTGCACAAAAACAGAATACTGACACTTAATGAAGAAAAAAAACATGTACAAAGGCGAGCTTATCTCTAATAAGAGATCTCTTCCAGCAAACCTAGAGTAGAATCAGAGTTTTCACCATAGAGCAAGAAGTAAGGAGTTTTACCATAGAATTTAATTCATCTTAGGTTTCCATAATGTTGATATGCCGCTAACTATCAGTGTGGTAAAAGGTTCGGGGTAGGGTGAGTTGAAAGGTGTAATTTCGTAGCCAACCGCAACCGCGGACGACGTGTCGCACGTAAGTGTGTTTTGCGGTTGGCTAAATGGAATTGCTCCCAATGAGGAGTTTAGAAAAACAATAAATGACAAGTAAAGTACCTACCAGTCGTTAGTAGAAGTCGTAAAACCAGTCCATCAACTCGCACTGAGCCAGCGTGATGGAGTCTGGCTCAATCTTACTCGTATCCGGTGGGGACGGTACATTTTTTTTAAATAATATGGTTCCCTAAAAAATCACGTTACTGAGATAATTGTAAGTAAAGAATCAGTCTAAGCATTAACTGGTCACTTATGCCTGGCAAAAAACACGATCCACGATTTTCAACCCTAAGACTGGTAAGTTCAAAACTTGCGAAATAAACTTGGAAGACCGGCAGGCAAGTGAATAGTTAAGTAAAGTTTGGGCATGAGAGATCGTTTTCACTATTTGGGTACAGAACCCTAGAACTGGTGATTGCTGATTGGTTAGTTGTTGACATTATTACTGCTTACAAAAATAACTGTATTTCCACACTTGACTCGGAATTAAGTTGGTTTCTTTTGTATCATTCTATAATTCGTTGTTATTACGTCACCCTGATCCGTAAACAAATGTTTCCTCTCGATATTCGAATAACTTGTCATCAGTCATCATCACAATCACATTGCATATGTCGGCGGCCGATCGCAGAATTGGCACATGATTTGCCTCGCCATTTCATGATATGGCCAAGCCATTACTGGGCTATTTTAAAAGCATTTTTATTCAGCACTACGAGATGTTTTTTGTGTTATACATGTCAAACGAATACGACAACTATTCGGGGGCTTCGCTGCGCTCGCCCCCTTTAGTCTTCCTTTACCTAAGCTACGCAGTGTTTGCCTTATTCATCGTTTCATGATATTTCACGTTTAGGCACATCATGATGTGCCCAATTCTACAATCGGCCGCCGACACATACACTCATTGAAGGATGTCCAGCATCAAAGCTTTTTTGTTAAATTGCTAATTTGACAGTAAAATAAGTTATGAGCTTGAGCCTGCTTCACAAAAAAATAAGGACAGGGACGTAAAGATATCAACAGTACATAAATAAAACTTAATGAATGTATGTAAAAATAAAGTTAAGGTAGTTCATTGATGTCCCACCGAGGGGCACAGGCCTTTACCCGGATGCGAGTAAGATTGAGCCATACTCCACCATGCTGGCTCAGTGCGGGTTGATGGAGTAAAGTATACTGTATGACTGTAAATTGATAAAAAAATACAAAGTCACTTTCTAACTGTTAGAGTTTGTGTTTAATATACTTATAGAATTGTAGCATAAATTAAAAAATGTATTTGGAATAAGATATACCGAGCTAAACAGTAATATAAACATCAGTTGCTTAAAGGCGGCTACTGTTAGCGGTAAACAGGTGCTGCCATATTGTTTTTAAAAAGTATAAAAGGGACTGTTTGTCTTAGTCTCGGGTCAGTCCATGTACGAATTTTGGAGAATAAACAACTATTTCTAAAAGTTATGCTGGTTTATTTTGAATGATACGCCCCTGGTCTTTTATGACGATGGTTCAAAGCTGATCTTTTATTTGACCCTTCTTTATGTTCAGAAGGGATTAAGAACCGAAGATGAAAATCTAGCACGACGCGTCTGCTGCACGACGGACGCGGTGAAAGCCTTTGCAAAGATAATGAGTCTTGTTTCCGTTCAAAGCAATTTGCACTGCCTGAAGTTTGCAACAGTCAGTTATTATTTAGTCCGCAGCTCAGAACAATAACTGTCCGCAGTCTCGCTCGCCATCTTGTGATGCTCTGAAGAACCGAATATCCGGTCTTATTAGGTTGTTTATGGTTTCTGGAAGTTACGTCATAATATGATTTGTTTATGGAAACCATAAAAAACCTAATATTGGTAATAATATCTGAGGACCGAGCTTTGCTCGGCGGTTGATGGTACAAACACAATAAAATATTATTTTCCTCATCACCAGACTGCATTAACATCAATCAATTAGCTGCTCTGTTTTTAAACATCTGCAAACGAGAAACAAACAGGCATTTTGTTTCCTCATGAGTTTTAGGCTCATATATTAAATCTTTCAGCCTACACGTAGTCACGATTGAATTCTGTGCCTTACTCTCGAGAGGAAAACAAAGTGCCTGTTTGCTTAAAGCAAGCAAGAAGGATGAATAGCAGATGATGAATTTAGATTCGACCTTATTTGAACGAAACTTTTTTGTGTGTATTCTCCGACGACACGCGCCAAAAAGTGTCACGTGATGTGAAGTCGCAATGAGTAACTAACTTTTTGATTGTCATTGGAATTTATGCCTTATTTTCATGGTACTAAAGTACAGAAGAGATAAATAGTACTCCGTACAGAACGGCCACTCCCTTCCCCGCGCTGATTCAGATACCGCACCCCACTCCTGGCGTCAAAGGATTGGTATAAAGAATCAATAGACAGGGCTGAACGCCGAACGAGTGACGACGCGTATACTTTAATATCGCTGCATTTGCCGCGCCACCAGCAGCCCTAGCAAAGTTTACGCACACATTTGCACGTATACAAACATCATTTGGTTATGTAGTAGTAATAGGTGATTATTTTACGAGCGTTCTATGGAATGTCCGAGGTGTGACTAAAGTGAAATTGCCAATCCTATTGAGAAAAGCATGACAACTCGGAAATACGTGATTTTTCAATAAGACCTAGCCGATTGATTTTTTACCCCCAAACACCCCTATGTTGCAACAATCGTCGAAAAGTAGAGCGCCTTTTTCTAGAACTCAAAACATATATCGTTACTATTATAATGTTCCTCATATTAAGAGATGGTGTCGCTCGGGCCAGTCTCGGCTGCCTTCGGCACTTAGAGATTAATAACATCGCAAATAAATCTACTTCAAAGATGGAAAATGGCCCAATTGTCAGTAAAAATATATCAATCGTCTCATTTAGGACTTTTAAGAACATCTTGCAACAGCTTTAATTCTACTATGTATGTTAGAGATTTGATTAGTACAACTTAAATTTTCATATTGGTGTTAGTAGTTTTGAATTCGTGGTCCTATATTGCACGTTGTCTATACCTATTCGACAATAACCTACACAAGTTTCTTTTCACGAGCCTTCATAATTACCTTGTAACAGCGTGTATTATGGGCTCATGTAAAGTCTGTTAAGGATTTAATTGAAATGTAAGTAGTTACTGAGTAATCGTGTATAATTTTTTTTGTTGACTAAATTGAGGGATTCAATTGAAAGGGACTTTAAATATCTACTTATTATTTGCATGACTTGGCGGGGGCGCTCCCGCGCCCACAGATTTACTAGATCATTAGTACCTAAACAGAATATTGAATGAGGGATAAATGTAAATAACTCTCCCGTTTAGCTGTATAGCTAGTAATACAAGCATTTAATGCTGGAGGCTATAAATAATACGTTGTAAAAGCTAATAGATACTATTTAATATTAGCACTGGCATGTATCTGGAGTCTCCTGGGGTTCCGCAATCACGTGGTTCTTCCACGTGTAATCGTTATCTGAACTGTAGATGAATTGCCTGCCTTTCTTTTAAGATTAAAGGCCAAGGCACAGATTAATAAAGAGTTGCCAAGGGCCGTACTGTAACCTTCTTGGCGATGCTGTTTAAGTACTGAATCTGATCTTATTAGGTACCTAATCAATGCTGATTAGGTACCTAATCTAATCCGAAAGATTCTAATTGACAGTCAAAGTCATGCGTGTAATGCTTGTAATGTCTCTAGAATGTAACTACGCACTAGAGATGATATAGTGGTGTGCCACGCACGCACGGCCCTAGAACACAGATTACTAAATAGTTACTACATAACCTAGAAGTCGTAATATACGGGGAGTTTCGTAAACAAAAGATGTCCTTTGGCAGGATTGATCTGCAGGTCCAAAGGATGGATTTGTGAGGCAGGGGCAAGAGGATGAGGGGTAAAGTTAGTATGGGCAAAAATAAAATATTTGACCTATGAAGCTTTAATTTGGCAAGTAAGATGTTTAAAAACCAGAGCGTAAGTTCAGTATTTTTTTTTTATAGATTTGCCCCCACAAAGCCCGAAAACGGGGGCTAAATTTTGTGCAAAATACAAAAAAACCCGCAAATATAATGCTGTAGTTTGGCAGGTAGGTAGTTTAAAGATCCAGGACATAAGATCAGTATAAAATATATATTTTTTAATTTCCCCTCACAAGGGACAAAAAAGGGGGCTAAAGTTTTTATAGTATGTTTGGCATCGTTTTCGTATAAAAGGAATATGAATAATCTATTTTTAAGGTTATTAAGGGCCACTTTCAAACAGAAAGCCTATAATTATTGTAAAAGAGTAAATTCCTAAATTATTATTTTTTTGCCTCTTTCAGTCTACTATTTACAGAAAATCCAATAAAGCAGTCTACCCGTTTGCACGCTAGATTGCTACAATCAGATACCATACACAACACACCCTCAGATTCTGAGGCTTAGACATACAAACAGACAGGTTCCTGCTTAAAAAACTACTGTTTTTCCACGTCGGTCGGGGTTAAAAATACTGCAAAGTGCAAACAAATCTACATTCCATTGGTATTCCATGCAACTCGATTGGTTCAAGTGCTAAAGTGCTAGTATAAGTGGTCTATTTGCGAGCGAGTGCGTTGGCCTAACGCTTAGTCGCTTATACACCTTACACTGAGTCAAGTTCAATGGGTCATTATTATTTTACTGTTTGGACACGAACAATACCGACGTCTTCAGGTCATCGTAATCGGTAAAGTAGAAGGGGAAAGACCCACTGGCAGAAAAGGGAAACGAGCTTCGCAACATCAGGGAATGGACGGGAACAGGGAGCACTTAACAGTAGAGAGCGCATAGATACATTTTCCTTTGACACACAACTCACCAATTTACGGCGGGGGACGAGGTAACTAAGAGAGCTGTGATTGGTCAGCTGCTGGCTGCTGCGGAGGCAGCTGAAAACTGTCACTAAAGCAATGGCGGCCCGTCATCGTACATAGGTTGCACGAGGGTTGCACACGTTGCATACAACTATTGTTTGGAGAGCCGCATTCCCCCGCAGGCGCAGTCAATTGAATATAATTTATAGTCTCTGGATGGGAATGATCAGCGTAAAACAGCTGATGCGCTTGGCGAAGAAAAGGGAATGGAAGAGCTGACCGCCTCATGTTCAGTCATGTATAAAACATACCTTCTAGATAGTATACTAAGTACCTAATTCAAAATCATCAATGTATTTTTATCATTATTAAAACATTAAAAAACAAAAGTTGCATAGAAATTATAGTCGACCTTTCTGTATCAACAACTTGTTCCTACTTAGCTTTGTATAGCTTAACAGATAGTTAATTTAAGTTAATTATGAAGTGTGACTCCCGACCCACAGACAAACAATACTAACATTTGGTTTTGTGGGATGTATGTGTAGCCTATAAGATTTTAATGCAATAAACGTCTATTCTATTCGACGGCCTCTGTGGCGCAGAGGTTGCATGTCTGCCTACCATGCGAGAGGTCCCGGGTTCGAATCCCGGCTGGGGACAAAAAAAAACCCAGGTCTTGGATGTTTACCTACATTGTGTTGTCGCTGTTTCTGGTTCCCACGACACAGGGTATCCTAGTGTGTGGCCAGAAGCAATGTATGGTGCCTGTATAATGTAAATGTTTATGTTTATGTTTATTCTATTCTATGTAGTGGAGAAGCACTAGAAGAAGATTTATTTTAGACTAGCTGCCCGTTGCGCGACTTCGGTTCCCGGTCACAAAACTATTCGTTCATCATTTTGAAAATCCATATCGAACCGTGTTGGGCCTAATACGCATCAATTACGCTCAGATTTACGAAACTCTTTGCTTACAAACTGGGTGTCAAGTCTCTAAAGTTTCAAGCCATCGCCACGCCATAGATATAATACGGCTATACAATGGCTATTAGTTGCCAGCCGTTTCTTGCCCTTCTTTGCTCCATCCCTAAGCCCACAACTTCCGAACGGGCGGTAGTATACAAAAATATTAATATTATATTGACGTTGACTAAGTAATATGTATGATTTTATGGTCAATAAAAATTTTGAACTTTGAACTTTGAACTTTGTTAGTCCACTGTTACATTCAATAGAATATCAACAGAATATCAACAGAACATCAACAGAATGGCTCTAGCAATGACACACAGACGCAAACACACCCTCCACCACAGATTACTTTGCCACTTTCCTCTGTAAATCGATCGATCGATAGGTTTGTCTTTGGTTTTCGGCATACGTAATGCTGCAGAATATCAATTTTGACAGCCACTGCCATGCCACAGCCACCGTGGAGCCATTTAGCACACGGGACTTCTAATTTGCCACGCTATTGAGAAGCCGATAGCGTCGAAAGCGGCCATTTTTGTTTACCAGACTACCGATTCGTTTTCTGTATTTTTGAAGCAATCGCTACACCACTGGGAGGCTGTAGCGGTACGGGACTTGAGCCCCTGGATACCGGTCGCAACGTACACAGCTGCCTAACGAGTGTCAAACATAAGTTCTGGTTCCGCGAGTTCCGCTTCCAACAACGACGTTGAACGAAGTAGTTTGAGGGTTGCTAGATATATGGCTACCAACGCCATCTAGCGAAAGAGAGTGAACTTCCCATAAAAAAGTTATTAAGATTTTATGGCTTTTTCTCTACGTTTATCCTTATTTTCTTTATACCTAAACTTCCTCCGGACTGACACAAATAATATAAAATGACGAAAGTGCATAGATAACAATGGTTACTTTGATTTAGTTACTAAAATAATTTCATTTAAAAATAGTAGTTTTTCTTTTTCCATAATGTACAAAACGCCAATTTCATTATGTAAGGACCTTATATTATGCTAATAGTAACATCGATAATAGAAAACATCGTGAGGAAACTTTAGTCTCTATAGCCTCGAAGAAATGATGAAAACTTGTGATTTGCATGTTTGTGTTTCTTCTATCTTAAAAAGACATCCTACTTTATAGACCTCCAGTAGTAATAATATTGAGCCATCATTTTGTATACTGTTGTCGCGGAAAGCCCCATTCAAAGTACAATGATTACAAATGTGGGACTATTTATTACACTGAAACACTCTATAGGGTGGAGTCTCCTTGTATCGGCCCTCTCCTAATATCGGCCTCTTCGAGAAAATGGAACATAACTGTAACAATAGTCTTAAAATCAGAATTGTTATTATGCAAAAAGCAGCTCTATATCGTTACGTATAACCTCCCATATTTTGGTGCGGGTGCCTCAATATTTCAACGTTCTGTTGGCAATAGAGCGCGGACAGGTACGGAGCTGCGTCGTTTGGCGGCATTTCCGAGTCAAATCCCTGAGGCGACGCATTGCGTTGATTTGTGTTTGATATGAATTAAACATACCTAAGCCATTTCATTTTATTTGTTCTTGAAGATAAAGAGTCAAATAACCGTTTAGATAGTATATTTTTACATTTATTTGTCTTTTTTATAAAATAATCGCGGGGCCGAGATTAGGGATCTGTATTTATTTATTAAGCTCAATATCGGCCGAGTGGCCGACATTGGGGAAATACATAAAAACGCCAAATAACATTTTTAGCTATTTTAACTGTTAGCAGTAACATTGATAAGGTTTAAAATGAAATAACAGCTCAATCTGATTACTAGATCCTAATGACGGCCGCCTAAAAACGATTTTTACCAGCTATGGCCGATATAAAGGGAATCGATGCGTAATAACGGCCACCTTAATATTTGGGTACCTAATTTCCTACAACCTTACAGTAAATAGGGTCAGTGGTATAAAATGAACAACTAGGTACCATTTAAATTTTCCTCTACAGCTATGCCGAAACCATACTAAAATAGAGAGAAAGAAAAAACTGGAAAAGGAAGTAAAATACTAAAATAGAGAGAAAGAAAAAAAAAACCATACTAAAATAGAGAGAAAAAAAAATTAACACCCTGAAAAAAGACTGTAGCGATCAATTCCCCGATTTTTTATTCCCTAGTATTTTAATTTACATTCGCTTTTTCCCCATTCTCTCTTTTTACTATGCGGAGAGTTTCCTAATAGATTTTGTCCAAATGCTCAAAATTCCCAGTCGATTTTCACACCGATCGATATTCTAACCAGTCTATTAAATTGGTTATTTTTGCTATAATCTCGTAATTTTCCCTATAAGATGTATACCCCAGATTAGGGCCGGGACTCCACCAAAGCGGAGATGTGGAATATTTGTATGCGAGATGGAAACAGCTCACATCTCCGCTTCCATCGCGCAATACAAATATTCCACATCTCCGCTTTGGTGGAGTCCCGGCCTAGGGGGTCGCCTCGCTCCGCTCTGCTTCGCTCCGGCTCTCGGTTCTGCTAATAAGTTTTCAAACAGGAAGTTTGTAACCTATAATTGATCCAATCGGATTAATATCCAGAGCCGTAAAATTGATAATGATATTTTTTAGGAAGCGACTGCAATTTAATAGATTGGTTAAAATATCGATCGGTGTGAAAATCAACTGGGAATTTATAAGCATGTGGACAATATCTATTAGGAAACTTTCCGCATAGTAAAAAGAAAGAATGGGGGAAAAAAGCGAATGTAAATTAAATACTAGGGAATAAAAATTTCGGGGAATCTATCGCTACAGTGCAGGATTTGATTCCTAAGACTGAGACATAATTAGAAAAGATTAATTAATTATTTTTTTGGAGTTCTTTACTTTATTTATAGTAGAAAAGACTAATTTATGATAGATAATAGTTAAAACAGTTTATTGTACCTACCTGATTTTAAAATATAAAGCGTTATCATGTTTACTTTCTTAGTTTTATTGACCTAATTTCCCCTTTGAAAATGTATGCCGATATTAGGGTCACAAGCGGCGGTAGTTAGGGTGTTAGAGGCCGATATTAAGGGAAACCGGCATACTCAGAAAAAAACATCTATATAATCAAAACTAACGAAGAATTCGTAATTTTACCTACGTAATAAAAGAGTTTCATTATACCACTACCCAAAAAAGTGTTTGCAAGAAAGCCTAAGCTATTATTGTAAATAATTCTAGCAGTCAAAGAGCAAAAAATTTTGACACGGCCGATAATTGGTGCCTCCACCCTAGTCAGTTACATGGCACATAACTTTACGAAGGTTGGCACAGTTCTTATTTCAAGTGGCCTAAGGTCGAAAGTCATCCAGTCTAATGGTCTTATTTACCTAGAGAAAACCCGAAGTGTTGTCGAGAAAAGTTTCTTTGTGCAAAACCTGACGAATGGCGGCAATGATCATGAACTTGAACAGTGTAATCAAATCCCCAGTGATATAGAAATACCTTGGATGCCGGAACGTGGATTGTTTTTGTGACGTCGATATTTATCGTTCCCACTGAGGCAGTGTTCCTCTTTGTTTCCACTACAGAGGGTATCCCTATTAGTTAAAAACATTCAAGGTTTTTTTTTTTCATTTTTGGCAAATGCAATTCCAAGCATAGGCGATTTTTGTAAACTCTTCAAACGCAATTATATTATTTTTTTGAACTAAATGATGTCGTCTTTCAGTAAAATGTTTTATTTACTTCCCATACTTTCTCTCCGTGTGGACGTTAATTACACTATGCTTAACAATCGGTTGAACATGAAACTTATAAGAAACTTATGATGAAATCATGGTCACTTTGTGGGTTTTTGGCAGTATACTTTACCTAAAAATACTGCATTAAAACACGTGCAGAAAGTGGATTAATACACGTGGAAAGCAAACTGTCACAAACATCCATCACATCACACACAACATAGACAGGCGGTTATTTTTCAAATTGCTTCTACTTTCAGCGGCTAACGGCATTTAGTGAAACTTTTTGACACAGGTTATTTTAAGACTAATTTGACCCCACTGAACACGATCCTGCCCGGGGACCTCTCCTCCCTCCCTTCCCCCCTTTTCCCTTAAAACACATGGGGACACCATCTGCGGTATTTCCAATGTTTCTCCGAAACTATCAGAGATAATAGAAAACTGTCCATGACGAAAATAAACAAAATTAAATTATCTACAACATATCCAAGAAGCGAATTGATCTTCATACATTTACCTACAACCGTACTTACAACCTAATTTACCACGGTACGAGTATTCTTTCACGACTTTCACAAGCACCAGCCTGACGCCAGCCTACTTCGTATTCTACTGTCGGACAGTAGGCTGGCGTCAGGCTGGTGCTTGTGAATTGCGATTCCGGTTTCAGTAGAATACCAAATGCGTCGTATTGAAGCTTGTGCCAGGCTTGTGGTATGCTTGTGTACAGTAGAATTCGGGCCCTGGTCGCTGCGCAGACGTTGACCCAAGACGGCAGTTGGTAGGGAGTGTGTGTAATTATTAATTTATCAAATTAATTTTATTGACTTGATAACGTCTTATAAATCGACGAACGCCGGTTGCAAGCACGAAAAGGACGTTCCGCCTGATGTATCAACGCACAGGCCGAACCCTTAGGGCTAGAAACTTATCGCACACGTATCTCTGTATGTTATGTATGACGTAGGCATCCACTAAGGAAGGATTTTTCAAAATTCAACCCCCAACGGGGTGAAATAGGGGATGAAAGTTTGAATGAAAGTTTTTATTCCTTTGACATATTTACATGAGATTTGTATGAATTGAGTACGGCATAAATAATGGGTACTTACGTATTTCAGCGTTTTTTGAAATTCGAAAAAAAATATATCTGCAGACCGGGACATGTTTTGGGGGGAAAGGGGGGGAACGGAGGGGGGAGGGGTTTACACCGGGCAGAATCGTGTTCAGCGGGGTCTAATTAGTCTAAGGCGCGTCATTCCAGTTTGAACAAGCTATATGCACTAGCAATACTAGCTCTCTTATCATTTCTATCAATATCATTCTATCTAAATCATTCTTGACCCCATCACTATTTATTTTCTACCAAAAAGCGGTAACATCGGAACTGTCATTTTACTTGGTTATTAAAATTATAACGGTATAGATCAAATATCATCTCTAGTAGAGAAGCTCGCCTTTACTCTACGTTGAAAACATCTGAGGAGTCTTTCTGTCACACAAAATGTCTGGTGTTTTCAAATCCGAGAGTAAAAAGGAATGTCTTATTGTGCTGAAATATTTATGTTTGTATTCCGTTGTATTCCGCTGGTTTTCCCAACTCTGTAATACTGTATTATATAAAAGGCACGAAATCTCTAATAAAATTGCGACGATATTTCAATATTATTTATATAAAACCAATAATTCCGGGAATATATTCGGATGATACAGCGTGTTTCGGAGTGGATTTGACGGAATAGGTGGTTGGGAAAAATCCACCTACACAAATCCGTAATATAAAAAATATGCGCCTACATCGATGTTTAATGAAGTTAATATATAGGTCAGGGTAAAACAAGACCAATGTTTGTTTAGTGTACGTCTAGAGTGTACTTTTGATTTATCCAAAACAAACATAAAGTTTGCTTGTTGAACTACATAATAATTAACATAGTTTAGAGTGACATGATCCTTGAAAACTGTTTGTAACCTTCAAAGAGCTTCAAATTTCCCTTCTTCTTCCACTAAAGTTAATGTAACCCATAAATGTTCCTGCCGAGGGGCAATGGCATTTACCCGATAAGAGTAAGATTGAGCCAAACTCTACGTACCGAGAACCCACTCAAAAATAATAAATTAGGTAACGCAAGGAATTTAGACGCTTGAAACAATATCACAACATAACACAGCGTCACGTTTTTTCCTATACGGGTGAACAGGCACAATTGTGTTTGCATTTAGCCTGTTATTTAAAATTACAGTCTAACATAAAAAGGGTTTTATAGTTTTCGTTTTAATTTTGTTGAAACTGAACTTCAAACTACGAAATTGTATTTCATTCAATTTTCCATTATCGAGTTGTTCTTAAAGTGCTTTACTGTGAATGAATAAACTTATAATCAAACTTCCGTTGGTATTTATATTGATTTCACTACAATAATTATTTTTGTATTAGATTCAAGATTTAATTAACCGGGTCTGGAAATTTTGCTCTCCGCTTACGTATAAAATGTTTGAGCACCTAAAAGTTTGTACAATATATTCTGTACTTGAATTAATTATTCAAAATCCCAGGAATGGCCATGTAATTAAATGACCGACACCGTATGTAAATTATACGTTCCTTTGAGACCTGAATTACTTTAATTGTGAAACAAATCGTTTTAGGTCTCCCCTGGCGTGTTTACCAGAAGCAATTTGAAGTTTGATTCCCTGTGTGCTCTGTAAATTGAAACGTAGGAATGGTCAATTTTGGCCATTCAATTCAATTCAATTCAATTTCTTTATTTCAGACTTCTAGGTCCATAATACATTAAATGTAAATCCATAATACATTTTGTAAATTAACTGATTTTACAGAAAGTAACTCATTTTATCTTATAATAGCACACATACTGCAATATTTTGATGACAATTATTATGATATACAATCACTAATAATAATAATAATAATAATCATTATTCATTAAAATGGTACAGTACTTATTTATTCATAAGTTATTATATAATAATTATAACAATGGGTGAGACACTACTCCCTAAAGAAGGGTGAACCCTGTGTTTTAGGATGAGTAGGGAGCACTTCCTCTAGAGTAACACCCCGGTACTTAACAAGTTTTTATATTGTTGACAGACAAGCTTGTTATGCGAATAAAAAAATAGGAATAAAAATATTATCCTCATCCGTGAACCTCAAAAGGCGAAACAAGAAGAGGAAAACTATCTGGAAGTTCTGTCTGCTCTACTCTATATTCTTCCACACTACTTCCTTCTGCTTCTACTACCTGCTTGCTACTCGGCGGATCTCTGCCACCGCTCCACCGCCTTACCTGCTCCTGACTATTTGCTCCTGCTTGCTGCTCGGCGGATATCTGCCGCCACTCCACCGAGTTTCTTGCTCCTGACTATCTGCTCCTACTTGCTGCTCGGCGGATTTCTGCCGCCACTCGACCAACTTTCCTGCTCCTGACTATCTGCTCCTGCTTGCTGCTCGGCGGATCTCTGCCGCCGCTCCGCCACCTTTCCTGCTCCTGACTATCTGCTCCTGCTTGCTGCTCGGCGGATCTCTGCCGCCGCTCCACCGCCTTACCTGCTCCTGACTCTATCTGTTCCTACTTCCTGCTCGGCGGATCTCTGCCGCCGCTCCTACTCCTGATTCTACCGCCCCGCTCCGCTGCTGTCTTCCACTCCCGAATTCCCCACTTGGACCTCAAGATCAATCAATCAATCGTTTATTTGCTTAAATATTAATAATTAAGAGTTTATAGTAGGTACCATTGTCCGTATATTAGTATTTGCTTCAAAGTACGATGCCGTAGGTGTGACGGTGTTGGTTCTTCTGGGACGTTTGGTTTAAACGTCTATTTCTTTATTATTTTGTAGCTAATAGGTATTTCATTGTAGGCCAAGACTTCCTATGTTGCAACTTCACTTCCCTGATCCTGAGCAATTGAAGGTCATTTCAGGTTTCATTACTTATTTGTTAGTAATTAATCGATGACTTTTGCACAGGTGGCCGCAACTCTGATTGAACTCGGTGCACCACTAACGGCGACAACAAAGATCGGTCATCAATAGGGTGTATATTTATTGTTGTAGGTATATAGAGTTAGGAAGGTTTAGGACGTATTGGGTAGCCTTTATGTTATACATATTATTAGGTAGGTTAGGTAGGTTTAACCTGTAAAATAAAATACTCACGTCTGTTTTACTATTTTCTTTTCTTTTTTCTTAATTTCTTTTTTATTTACCACAGACTCTTTTCGATTCTCTTAATTAACTTAGGTTTCCGTTACTGGGGTTAATACCTATTAGCGTCCGTAACGTGACAGGTTTAAAACATTAGAAACAAGTTTGGCTTTACATTAAAACACGAAAATCCATGTCTTAGACGATTTTTGCATTTCTGTAACTTTTCAGTCATTATCTTGTGATGAATTCTGGCTATTTATACTGAGTGGTCGTAGGCGTTTGTGTATGTGTGGGTGGACTGGGATGTCAGGAGACAAATTTTAGCCTCGTGTTTGACGACATTCATATCCCCTTTGCTTTCGGGATGCGGATAAGAAAAATATCAGACAAAGATGAAATTGCCTTGACTGAAGTTAAAAATAAAAAAAGATTTACCGAAGTTAAGCTAGCCTTTATATAACCTTCATCAGTGTAAATGGCCGAATCGGGCAGATAACAATGGAAAGCAAATTGTTACAAAGTAAGTACCCACTGATATACCTATGTATAACATAGACATAAATATTTACATACAGGCACATACATTGCTACTGCCCCACACTAGGATACCCTGTGTCGTGGGAACCAGGTATGTACCATAAACATGTAGCTAGTTGACTATAATGTTATCTCCGAATTACAGGATCTTGTCTTCGCCTTGATATAATAATTAAGGTTACTTAGTAACATACTGTCTCAACCTCAAGGGATGCAAGGATGGTAACAATCAGTTGCCTCGTCCCTACGGCCATGGAAAAAAGGTCAGCTTGATTTAATTTCTTGAACAACGTGCACTCAAACTGTAAGTTAAGTTGGATATGCACCTACTTTAAGTAAGAGGAAGTCCCCTTGTACCCTCTGTCACCCCGCATGGGAAAAGGCTTTGTAACGTGCTGCGTTTTGCAGGAAGGAAGGAAGGAAGGTGTAAATGACGCCAAACATCTTGAGCAAGACGACGTGGTGGGGAAATACGTGCAAAAAAAACGACGCACTTAAAATTCTTAAAACAAATCGTACCTACAGCATACTGCATGAATCTTAGTGCACAATACTGTATATGTAATTAATTCAATCGATAGAAAATGAGAAAATATACTGTACCATTTGGATGAGGGACTGAGCGGTAACAGATGCACAATAACTGTTTGAGACACGCGGAGTACATTTGCTTCGAACTATAGAGATTTAATTTTCTGTGGATATGACTATCAAAATAAAACTGTATACTTATTTAGCGACATTCGTCGGCTTTATTGGTGTCTATTAACAAAGAACATTGATTTAACAAAAGACAAGATTTTTATGGGATACCTACGATTGCAATGCCCTAAAATTACTCTTTTTCCACGTACACCTATAAAGCATATCTCCATCGATAGAAAATTCATCATATACCATCTTTCTGGCTTGCCCTTTTAAAACTACGTTCGGACGTCGAGGCATTTTTATCCGTGATTTCACTGCACGCAAGTGTATTGGGCAGCGACGAGATGTGAACTCAAAGCGGGAAACGATGGTTGACTGATCTACCAATAGCGTGGCTTGGCGCGCTCGATGCGATGCTCCCTCCGCACGCCGCGACCCGCACCCCGTACCGCGGTGCCCAATATCGGTTTCTGCGCATGCAAGGTCATTTGTTCGAGTTGTTTAGCGTCATTTAGTTCATGTATTTTTACTATTAATATTGTTCATTGTGCAATACAGTATATTCCAGAAGCAATGGATTCGTTAATTTATTCTGAAAAACTGCGACTTTAAAACAGGTTTTGTTTATTTATTTAGAGAGTTTTTTTACTTGTCTCTACTTTATAATAACTATTGTTACCAATCTGAGAGGGCAATTCCAGTTGACCTTGTCGTATAAAAACACTCTGTTCCATCATCTATGCCTGTTGATGGATGCTGTTTGAGTTTGTTCCTGTTTATCTAAACAGCTAAAAATAGTATCTCAAAGTAATTTCACCTACTGTTTATAAATATTTCTTCTTCAGCCCAATAGTTTTCTTCCGAGAAAACTACGAAGACAATAGCTTTAAAATTTTAAAACTTCACCACTGGCTGGTTTTCAAAAGATTCCTTTAACCAAATCCTACCGGCTTGGAAAATGGCACGTTTTGGTTTCGTAAGACGCTCTCTAAGGAACGATTGTTCATTCGAAATATCAATAAATTGGTAAAATCTTAGGTTTTAAAGAAAAATTCAATGTTACGTTGAATAATTTTGGTAAGGGGTAGACATGGATAGAATGGGATTAAAGTTATCATAAGTACTAATAATGTACTGCATAACATTCCTTTCCCCACATTTTATACCCGTGTCATGATTAATCGCTATATTGACGACCTCTGTGGCGTAGCGGTTGTGCATCACCAAGCGAGAGGTCCCGGGTACGAATCCCGGCTGGGGACAAAAAAAAAGGCCCCAGGTTTTGGATGTTTACATGTTTGTGATGTCGCTGTTTCTGGTTCCCGCGACACAGGGTATCCTAGTGTGGGGCCAGAATTCTATTCTATTCTATAGCAATGGTTAATTAGACTTATAATAATTCACCAAGTTAAAAACTTAAAAAACCGACTTCATGACCTATTATTAGTTAGTCCTCCCCGCTTGGTATACAAATGTCGTCTATAAACTAGAAAACGAGCGTACGAAATCTGTCTCCTGACAGTGAGATCCATACGCATTACATAGTTTAAACAAATATATATGATCCTCAGCCAGAATGTATCTTGTAACACTGACTCTATACACAGAAAAGGGACGGAAAGGTTGGATGTATAATGTCATCCAGGTAAAAACAAATTAAAATTCACAGTTTTTCCAAGTACAAAGCTAACTACTGGAAGGATTTCTGATTTTCAACAATGGGACCAAACTATTGTATCGTATTGGAAATCGGTTTATAAATAGTTCCAATGTGGTGGTGGATAACATTTCGGTTGTATTTTTTAATAATACAACCGAAAAGTTATCCCTCCACCTTTTTTGCAGTCGGTTAAAAACAGCCTAGCACACTAGACTGGACATACAGCGAGGAAAAGGTGCCTGATGCACGATCTCAAGTATTGGTGTCGCAGGATTTGATGTGAATGAGAACTAAAACGAGACGTAGATAACAGCAGAATTTTGAAATCTATGTTTTATTTTGTAGCGACAGCAAACTCAACAGAAAATTGAAATGAAACAAAAACACATTCAATATATTAATTATTTTTAATAAATAATATATTAAAAAAAAAAATTTTAATAATTAATATATTGAATGTGTTTTTGTAACTCCATAAGCCTTAGATAAATGGTTTGTCCGACAGTTTTGTCATTAGAATAAGAATAAGTATAAGGATATATTTATACAATACAAGTTATCGTTTATCCAAAAATAATATAAACAGGAGTTTGACTGCGGCCCCTCACTAAGCTGAGCCTGTATCGTGGGTGCCATCGTATGCTTAGCAGAGTGGGAATTGTTGTGCTTAGTAATAATTTACAAACAAAAAATAAAAGTTAAGATACTGAGACATTTAAACAATTAAAAATATACACATTTAAAATATACACTTTTAAAATAAACATGAATTAATTTAGATGAATCAGATGAAAATTCATCTAATGGATAATTGATTTACTTTTTAGGTACGATGGCGCGAAACCCTCCGTTTGAGAGTCCGACTCGCACTTGGATTATTCTTATTGGTTAGCCTGAATTTTCGAACTTTGGAAAAAAAATAGGTAATGGCGTCCTAAATGTATGACTTCAGTTGACATAAGGATGACTTGCTGTAAACATTCTACTATGAATATTACATAACTTTAATGTGTGCGCGTTTTTTGCTGTTATTTAAATAAATATTTCATTCATTCGTTCATCAATCATCTTTTATGCATCATTGTGCGAAATCATTCACATCAACATATTTTCTGACACCTATATCATTCGACAGCGGGGATCTTTTTATACCTAGTGCCGTTCTCTCATTCCTCGGATAGCGTTTATCTGTCTGTTTATCTGGAACTTTTGACATACAAAAAGTGTCAAAAAAGTTATCTGACTGTTTATCCGTCTCTTGAGAGACCCGGGCTTAGTAAACCAATTCACCGTACAAAAATGGGTGATATAATAATAATATGTCTTCGCTTTATCAACAAAATTACGCTTCTTACAAGTGACATATTCCATTACGCTGGAGTCTCCCGTGGGTTCCAATCTATGGCCTCAAATAATATTATTACTAGGTATGTCAATGCCAATAAAGCATACATATTCATGTTTTTCTTGATGCGTTACATGGTTTTTCCTGTAACATTTATGTCGATTTTTGTATGTCGCTGTATGTTATTGAGTATTACTAGCAACTCAAGAAGGTACTCGTAATAAGAATAGGTTTTGAAAATAAATACCTGCAAACCGACCTATTTCATGGCAATTTTAGCAAAATTTTGACGATCAATTAATGTGGGATGAGTTACATTTCTGTCTTGTATGTCTTATACTTATAGCACAACGGGAAAAATCTGCAAACTGCCTTTCTGCAAAAATATGTAATTTTGTTTGACATGGATGATGAAATCATTGATTATTTTATGTAGAAACCTAATCACACCAGTTAAGAGGTAACAATCTTCAAGTGTGATCGTTCTTGGTCTGCGAGTCCTTCTCGCACTTAACCGTTTATTTAGACAAAGAGATCTATCTCTGTAACTGATGGCAGGTCTTCGACTCCGGCAATATTAGTCCATTTCCAGAGCTATAGAGAACCACTCTGTATTTCTTTTTCCTTTTATTTAACGCTAGAGGGACATAGGAAAGTACTCGTTGCTAGAACCCAGCTCAAGTTCTTGCCATAAATCAATAGAAAATGGTTTCGGGTGTCGACAGCTGCGAAATTGTATCGGAAGGATGTATGGGATGGTATCAGGCATCAGCCTTTTGACACTGCTGATATTTTGGTCTTTACTTAGAAAGTTACTAATTATTACAACATGGTAACTATAATAAATTATAATTCACCAAGATAAAAACAAAAAAAAAAACCGACATAATGATTAATGACCTATCAATGCGTGGGATGCGAATGTCGTCTATGAACACGATGCACGACACAACGACGACACAAAATTAACAAATATCGGTCCTCACTGCCAGAATTCATTTCAATGGCAATTAGCGTAAACACCACAAAGTCACTTATAGGCAAAAATTCGTAATTTTGGTTACCTGGATGACAGTGTTTTCAATGTAGAAAACTAAGTACTGGGACAGATTACTGATTTTCAAAAACAGTGACACACGGACAGACGGACAACAATGTGATCCTTTAAGGGTTCCTTTTTTTCCTTTTAAGGATCGGAACCCTTAAAAATAATGATAATAAATAACACAACCGAATTGATAACCCCCTCCTTTTTTGAAGTCGGTTAAAATAGTTAGTATTAAAATTTTAAAATTACTAGTTAACTATGAATGAAAGACCCTATAGTCGCGCTGTACAATTTGCGTTTTGACTTTTGTCACTTTAACGTATTTTTAAATTTTTGTGCGCATTCTAGGATAGGAGCCCATGGAAAACGCTTCGCAGTTTTATGACAGTCACTCTCCATACAAAATATCTGCGCCCGCCGCCGACAAGTTAAATCTCGGAGTTAAATACAACATTTTGCGCCTTTGGGAGCAATGTATATACCTAGCTAATCTCTGGATACCCCAGTACGCTTAGTATGCCACGCTCGAGAAAGGCCCCTGTCTATGTCTATGCACAAATGTCATTTTCTCTGTCGAGCCCGAGATGTCTCTCTCGACGTATCTCGCTCTTGACGCGACGCGGGAGAGGGAGACGTACGACCATTATTATAGACATGGCAAGTAGATACTTGTAAGCTACCATGCCAAGCGTGGTCTTGGATCTTTACATGTTTGTGATGTCGCTGTTTCTGTTTCCCACGACACAGAGTATCCTAGTGTGGGGCCAGAAGCAATGTACGTAAATGTTAATATTTTTTATATGCGTTTTCCTTATATCAGAGCCCCAGTTTTCCACTGTACAACAGATGTACATTCCGGACGTGATCGTCTTTCGGTTGCTTTATCTCTGCAATGTTTCATTTCATTCCAGTATCTTGAGATCTTGATGTAAAGGAAGAGTAATGGTGTATGTATAAAATACATAGATCTAACACAGAACATAGATCTAGAACAAATTCGTGACGCTGCATTATAAGTTATAAGTGATGTGTAAGTAGTTTGCTTATGAACAGATAAGTGTTACACAACTAGTCATTTTCAAAATCAACATTGTATGTGAAACAACCAAATTTTTACTATAATAGTTTTACCCTCACACGAAGGGTTCCGCACCATCGTACAAAATAAGTACAAAAAATCATGTTTGTTAATATACTTTATTGCACAAAAGAATACTTTTTACAGTGGAAAGTGGAGAATATATGACAAGAGATTTCTCTATCAAGAGATTTCTTCCAGCAAACCTAGGATGGACAGGAAAAAAACAACAGTTAGATCTAGTGCACAACATCAAATCTTATTTAACAAATAAACTACTTACCAATATAGTAAACATTAGTAGTTTACATCATCCGAGCTCAGAAAAGAGGTTTTGCAGCTGTCAAAACAGTCCTTGAAAGTTCGCGTTTCCGAAGCCGGGCAATGAAAACTAGAAATCGTTCCATTTTCAAACATATTACACACCCATAGAGTTAAAACGGCTAAACGCGGTTTCCCTATCAATTTATGAAAAAAAAACTGGGTCGTACGTACTACGTATCGCCACAGTGTCAAGCATAGTGAGTGGTAGTCTGTGTTAGGATCTTCGTCATGACATGAACCATTATACCATTAGAGTCTGTAATAAAATTGAACATGGAACGGTTTCTAGTTTTCATTGCCCGGCTTCGAAAACGCGAACTTTCATGGACTCTTTTGTAGCGGCAATAGTAGATATACATTTTGTTAGTTTTTAGTCATTTTAGATATATTTCTCGTAAGAGCCGTTTTTCCATCGGTGGTTTATCAAACAAGCCGTAAAAGTACTTTTAAAGTGAAAATATTATCATACGTCAGACACAAATAAAGGTATGACATTTTTAAAGTTAAGTAAAATCATACAATAGTCACTCTACGAAATAAAAACACTAAATACATCAAACTTTCATTAATGAAAATCACAATCAAAATGGTAATTTCATTACTTTTTTCTAGATATTAATCGAGTTGGTTTAGAATAATTACAAACTATTTTCAAAATATTATTATCAACGAAGTGAATTTCACTTATAGCTTAAATTATCGTGCATTATTTTTGTAAAATTGTGGATCGTGCCATTATCTACAAAAAACTGTGCTACGGAAATGGTAGAGCGTAATTTGAGCATAGGACAATATAAAACCGTTTGGCGTTGACAGTAGAAGAAATGAAATCATACGCGGCAAAGAAACTTCAAGGTATTTTTTATTTGTACGGAGGAAAACGGCGGAAATATGCTGGTGTCACGTGACATATAAAAAACCTTCTTCATGTTCCGACCAAAGTGAAATATATGAAAGGTGTTGAAAGATAGATGTCGGTAATCGAAGTCCGTTTATTGGTTATGTGTGTACTTATATACCTATCTTAATGCTAACACAGCACTACGTACATTATGTTGTAGTTCACTCTAACATCTAGCCTATTGCATGTACGACCATACTACACCTCCCCTTTAACTTCCTTCACCCTCGGGGTAGTGAAAAAAAAATAACTTCTTTAACAAAGAAATTATTTTTCAAACCTAAAAGGTATGATAGTACGTGCATTACAATATTGTGAAATCCTACTCTACCTACATCCATTGTATAAAAGTGCAAGGCAGAGCTATTGCAAAAATGCTGACAAGTTTCCTAGTGTTAGATTGCTGTATGCTATGGACAAATACTTGAACAAAATAATGACCTAGATAATTGCTAATTACCTGTCTTGAAATTTAATTTTGAATGAAATAGGTACACTTTATTTTCCTATAAGATACACACACATATTTATAGCTGAAAAACATGTAATTAAAGATCATTAATTTCCTGGATAATATCTGTTAAATCAATAAAATAAAATATAACAATTTATACATTTTTAATTTTGAAAACACATTATAAACTCAAATTCACCTATTAAAACGAATAAACACATCAAAATACCTTTTTAATTAGTATCTCCTATTCTCATGAAAAAGAAAAGTAATTCATTTTATCCTAAACAAAAAAAAAACACAATTTATACATTTTAATTTTTGGAAACACACCTATAAACTGAAAAATAAACTATTGAAAAACGAAAACACATCAAAATATCTGAAATCAATATTCCTTATACTTTTATACCTTTTAAATTCTTTATTTATTTCCACTAAATAAAACTATTATAATCATAATAATAACACAACACAAGACATGTACAGAGTGATCCTATATTCTATTTCCTCGGTTTATATATTTTTTATTTACGAATTTCCACAAATTAATTTTACACTGAATTATATTCCTGTTCTACGTAAGTAACTATTACATTTCACAAAGTAATTAACCTGCATGTCTATTTACTCATTAATTTATTTACTTGCAAAGAAAAATTATTACCTACCAAGTGTCACGTAAATTTGAAATCAATCGAAAAAATTAATAATATATGTATATTAAAATGTGAATGCAATTTACCTGAAATCTTCCTATCGTGGTATCGGTACATTTTCCACATTCATACACATTTTCCAAACACACATTTACACTTTTGGTTTTTAACCCATTTTGAACACCCTGTGGCTCTCAGTTAATTACTCTGATTACCAACAAAATATACTCTGGGAAGTAAGATTTATCGTAACTCCTGGTTAATTATTCCTTTTGTCAGTCAAATCTCCTTAACCTTTCGTGTCTTCGATCATTCATTCTTATCTTGTTTACTATTTCCACTAATGCCTTACTACTTCTAATAATTAAGTCTTCCACCGAGGGCACGACAGTCCACACTATGGTCAAGAACATAATTCTCCTAGGGCTGTAACTCTACACCCTTTATCTACATACATTATACATACATCCTGTGGGCATGGTCACCCTGCACTACATATCATATTTTCATCTTGTGGGCATGGTCACCCTACACATTGGCATATCAGGCCACCTATTTTGTGCACCTGTATAATAGAGAATAGAGCCGCTACAATTTAAGGCAATGGCCTCCAATCTGTCTGTATGACTAGAAGGAATAGCTCCCTATCTCATATTTCTATATCCTACTATGTACCGATCCTTAAACTTTTCTAATTCGAAACACAAAAAAAATATCATTTACTTATTAATTCATTTACTCTAAATCTCTCTATTTAATTGTCATTAGGTCGTCGGTATTTTCCACTTGACCTAGAAATTTTTCTGCAGTCATTCAACTCGGATTGCATTGTATTAGCAATACCTAACTCGTATGCTATTTTTAACTTTACTTTGATTTTTAAATGATTATGAATTTACCAAATATTTACTCAATGACTGTGACACTAGGTATTACAAAATATGTTAGATAAAACTATGAAAAAAAAAATTATCTACGTTCCTAATTCTGCCTGAAATAATTAATTAATTTAACTCACAGTACAACATTTCGTCGAAGTAGGTTGCTTGCTTGTCATTGTCGCGTGGATGGTGATGACGACAACTGGGCGAACGTGACGCACGTTGATACCGGATATTACACGAAGATGCACGTAGTTGTCATCTTCTTGAGCTGGACCGGGATAACCCTGGATACCTCTTGATCGAGTCGGGATACCCTGACTCCTCGTCCGGTCGCAGTAAATCTTCAAACGAGACGGGAAACCCCTGAACTCCCCGTCCGGTCGCAGTAAAACTTCATAAAAATCGGGATTCACTCGTACATGTTCATTTTCTTCTATTACGTCGTCTTGTTGTGTTGAACGACGGCGATGTTGACGTCGTTGTTGTGATGCACGTGTAACATTGTGCAATCACCGTTGAAGCGCGTGGTCGTTGTGGTGGTCTTCATGATCTCCTCTTGGTTTCTTCTTTAAAACCTTCTTACTGCCATTCGGCACAGCACTACCTCGCGAGAAGTAGGCTGGCCTGGCAAGGTCTTCTTCGGAGTAGTCAGTAGATTCTTGTGGCTCAAGGCAAGGTCGCCATGAAATATAGGAAGGGTGTTGAAAGATAGATGTCGGTAATCGAAGTCCGTTTATTGGTTATGTGTGTACTTATATACCTATCTTAATGCTAACACAGCACTACGTACATTATGTTGTAGTTCACTCTAACATCTAGCCTATTGCATGTACGACCATACTACAAAAGAGGTTTGAATTTCTTGCGAGTTGCTTGCTTGCTACTTGCTACCAACGCGGTCTCGTGGGATAAACAAACTGCTACAACAAAAGCAAATCTATTGGTCGAGAAAATATGTTGTAGTTCTACAATTTCACTTCAGTAGGTATCTAGGTTTCAATTCAATAACAATTTGAATCACTACAGGAAGCGGTACCTAGTGCTCATCCCAAACATTTGGAGGTAAAACTTAACCCGTTGAGTGTCCTAGGCGCGACATCTGCACCTAGTCAAATCTTTTGTTCTCGGAAACGCGGACATTCAACCATTTATCAAATTACAGAATCATCGGTACTTATGGTATAATTCGTATAAGAAACAATACCATAGTCAGACAATAATATCAACCAGCCATGTTAAATGCATGCATGACCCACGATTTGTAAAAATCAATACCAAACCTTTGACCCACGGATAAAGTCCCATAAATTAGCACCCAGCATTTGGCAGCAGCTTCTAATACTAGTCTACCGATACTAATACTAATTACTATAATATTCTGTGGCAGCGGTATAGAATATCACACGATACGATTACATATTTTTATCTGTTTAGAACACAATATCCGCTAAATGATGAGCCAATGACGCACGCTCAGCTATCTAGTCGAGTTAATCCATGACGTGAAATGATCCATAAAAATTGAGCTGTAAAAAGGTAGCACTCAGTCAAGCTTATCATGGAGACCGCACCCAAATATCGCCATAGTTAAAATCATAGAGTATCTTTTATGTTAAAACTACGTATCTGAGCAGTTCTTCTCGAGCGTAAAAACTCGCGGCGTCTCGTCGGACATTCATTTATAACATCAAAAACTTGAAATGTATACCATGCTTAGTACCAACAGTTATGTACCTCGAGAGCATAAACACTTTAAGATATTAATAATAGAACATAAGAGAAAAAAAATCTCAAACTACCAAAAACTTAAAACCATGATCTGGGTGCACGGCAGTGCACCACCAAGTCGAGCAAGCACAGCCGTACCATCCTTTTCTCGAAGCAATTCAGGCCATATTCGACCCCCCTAAAACTTCGTTGTGGATAAAACAAGAAGCCTGATTTTTCTGTTACTAATTAGGCCTTATATCAACACGATATATTAAATTTTTTATTCAATTTGAACCAGTAGTTTAAGAATTGTAACATGTCAAAGTTTCCTCATTTTGTCACTGACTGACTGACCGATCATCAAAACTCCCAGGCACTTCTAGCAGACATAGAACCTTCAAATTTGGGATATAAATAGTAATTAGTATTCTTATCAAGGGAAAACTTAAACATTTCAAGCTTATGTTATAGTTTTCCAGAAAACCCATCTGCATCAATAACTTTGTAATCTTATATAAAATGTATAGGATTACAAAGTTACATTTGCAGTTTATGAATCATTGAATGCCCCTAGGAAAATATGCCTTTACAAACAAGATTCTATAAACATATTATGTAATACATACATAATATCACGCCTGTTTCCTAGAAGAGGGATACGTACATCCACCAGGGACCACCACTTACCACGGTCCAGGCATACATCCCTCGTTTCCTTTGGTTACCATTATGCTTAAATTATATATTACTAGCTGACCCGGCAAACGCTGTTTTGCCATATAAATAATTATAACACTTAGGGGTATGAAAAATAGATGTTAGCCGATTCTCAGACTACGAAGACAAACACTGTGACACGAGAATTTTATATACAGGGTGTAACAAAAAGGGTTTAACTCCCGAATGTATGTGGTTACTATGGGACCAACTTGATCAGAGCAACTTGATTTTTCACTTCTCCATATAAATCAGCCGAGCGCCCAGACCGAAATGTATGGGGAAGTGAAAAATCAAGTTGCTCTAATCAAGTTGGTCCCATAGTAAAAGTTGCTCAGAATGATGTCCCAAACCACATACATCCGTGAGTTAAACCCTTTTTGTTACACCCTGTATATATGTATGATGTACATTCCCGACAAAATGCTTCAAATATAATAAAACTATTCAATCAATAGAACAAATTGCGTTCTAATGCGACGGGAGTGATAGCAGATTAATCCAATTGCTCGATAGATGGCGCTGCCTGTATTTTAACTCACGCTATGGTTTGAAACCGTCGCTAGCTTAAGTAGCGGAGTTGCTCGCCAGCGATTTCAACTAGTTGTTGATAATTTTTGTATCTGCATTAATTATTATATTTACTAACTATTTGGATTTGTTCATCTAGCACATTTGCCAGAACTAGTAGTCGCAATGGATTCGGAAATAGTGTATGTGAATGACCAACCATGCCCACACCGGATTGTACGGATACCTGGCGATGGGTCGTGTTTGTTTCATTCTTTGTCATTCTCTATGTATGAGAATATTGAGTCGTCGTATGAGATTAGACTTGCTATAGTCGAGTATGTGGTAGCACATTGGGAAGAGTTCCAAGTTTATACTTGTGACGAGCACGGAGACCCTACATTAACTCTATGTTTTTTATTGTTATTGTAAAAGTACCAAAGGTACCAAATTTTAAAAAGTAGAACTTTACAAAAAGAAGTGAGATCCCATCAAAAACATCCTGTAAAAAATACCAAGTCTCGCAGCTCTGTGATTCTACCGTAAAAAGTTGTG
Source organism: Argyresthia albistria (assembly GCA_963457715.1). Lineage (NCBI taxonomy): Eukaryota > Metazoa > Arthropoda > Insecta > Lepidoptera > Argyresthiidae > Argyresthia > Argyresthia albistria. Next base: position 1,278,693 of record OY735256.1, read on the forward strand.
AGATCCATGTTATACCAAGTCGGTTAACTGATTTAGTCCCTACTTAAGGGGCCTTCTGTCTTAAGTTAATACGTAAGATATTTTCATATCTATATTCAAATCTTTTACTTTTTAAATAAAAATATCGACTTGGCCATCGCATGCTTAGTTTGTTTAGTCCTTTACAACCAGGGTCTGCTGGAAGAAATCTCTATTTAGAGATAAGCTGACCTTGGTACATGTTATTTCTGTTTTTATGTCCTGTCATGTATCGTGTAATAAATATATACAAATACGTTATCTATCACACAGAACTAAGAGCCAGAAACCTGGTTTTTCATCAAATTCCTTCCGAATGCATAAAGAAGTGAAAGGTACTGGAATTTAATGGACTGAAAATAACTAGAGCATTAGTAATTTTGTTGCACTAGTCTTCCATTTTCTATTGTTGCCGCTTGTTAAAGGTATACATATATTAGTTTTGGAACCAAGTTTTAATCGTGTAGAACGCAATTATACTCTAAACAACCTAATATAATGTAGATATGATTTCGAAGATACATTGTGCCTTCATGCGATGGCCAAGTCGATATTTTTATTTAAAAAGTAAAAGATTTGAATATAGATATGAAAATATCTTACGTATTAACTTAAGACAGAAGGCCCCTTAAGTAGGGACTAAATCAGTTAACCGACTTGGTATAACATGGATCTCACAACTTTTTACGGTAGAATCACAGAGCTGCGAGACTTGGTATTTTTTACAGGATGTTTTTGATGGGATTGTCTTGTCCCCAACGCAGAATCGAGCAAACATAGCCTTATTTACACAAAATTGAAACGAGATATTACAATTTTGACTAAGCTCACATAAAGAGACTTAGTTGACGGATATAATGGTGTAATCAAAACAATATAATATGTCAAAACCAAGTCACAATGTTTTATCTTCGCGTCCCGGAGTTGCCTCTCAGATCCATGGCAATTCAAAACCAAGCTGTAGGTAAATATTTTATGAAATTCATCGTTCGTCCAATGCTATTGGTCAGTTGTGGCCCAGATGATAGTCCAGTAAGAATAGTGCCCTGTTGCCGAAATAAAAAATATCGAGGTAAGTGTCTGGTATTCTGGGTTTAGTACAGGCTTTCTTCTTGGTTTCGTGTCCAAGATGTATCCTTTGTAGATATATCTTTTATTGAAACATGCATTGCTGTGTCAGAATTATATTTACGGATCATTTTAATTTCAATTGTTATTTACTTTGGAGTAATCCGAGGATATGTTTAGGTTTCTCACTTTCGTGTGTTTCACTTTTAAAGATTTTTTTGACTCTCGTGTTAATAAAATGAATCTATAATGTATAAATTCAATTAATCAATTAATTAATTAATTAATTTGACTACCTACGGATTACGGATCTCTTTAACAAAAAGTGAACTTTAGAAAAAACCGACTTCGATTCTTGATTAGATTTGAGTTTAATACAAACTGTAACCCCTTATTCCCCCCCCCCCCCCCTTGGGGAATTAATTTTGTTAAATCCCATCTCAGTGCTACCCCACGCTACTAAGGAACCTCTGTACAAACATGGCTCTAGATCCACTGGTTTAGGCTATGCGTTGCCTGCCCGTCAGCCACGCATTGTATCTGTACCTAGTATTGAACAGTTCTGATGGCCATATGTGGTCTTGATCAGCAGTTCCGCATCACAATATTATGCTTACCGTGAGCAAATGCACGAGTTATTACTAAAAACACAAAAATCACTATAGGTCTGCCTATAATATTTGAAGAGTTCCCTCGATTTCTCCAGGATCCCATCATCAGATGCTGACCTGGTGTTAATGGGACCAATGGGAAGGTAAACCCTTTCAAAAAAAAAAAAAAAAACCAAATCGGTCCATCCGTTTAGGCGCTATCGGGGTACAGACATAAAAAAAAAACATCCGGACGAATTGTAAACCTCCTCCTTTGGGAAGACGGTTAAAAATAGACACGTACCTGTTTTATATAATATTTAAAAATTCTATTGCACCACATTGGTGCTATTTTTGCCTGTCACTACGTGGCTAGATGTGCAGTGCCGATAAATGTTATGTTACCACCACATCTACGCAAAATAAACATATTTGTATTTGTATTTGTATTTGAAGTGATTCAAAACTTGCCGAGCTTTTATTTAGTACGTGACCTGAACGCCGCCGTAAGCAGCACTGTTTACGAGATACTAAAAAGGTGAGACACGCATCTATTTCTGTCTATACATTCTAATCTATGCCACGCCCATTCTTCTTCTTCTTTTTATTAATGGCGTCCTAACCTCTTTTGAGGTTAGTTTTGCCAGTGTCAAGTGGTCAGGTTCTCATTTGAGAACCTGGAAATTATAATGTCTTGAGATGATTTGATGATTATGATTATGATGATTTGTCGCTCGTTAGCACTACCCGGGAAGGACGTGAAGGGCTGTGGGTTCCAAGTAATTCCTTCGGACGTGAGCGACTGCCTCCCCTTGTGGACAGAAGCAGAAGAGTCCTTTGACTTTGACAGTGGGTATACCAAGACGTCAATTAATGTCTATTGCAAGGGGATGGGACGGATGGGAACTTGATTTCCCCATAATATCAATTACTTAGGGTTCCGTACCCGAAGGGTGCCAAACGGGACCCTATTACTGAGACTTCGCTGTCTGTCCGTCCGTCCGTCTGTCCGTCCGTCTGTCTGTCACCAGGCTGTATATCATGAACCGTGGTAGCTAGACAGTTGAAATTTTCACAGATGATGTATTTGTGTTGCCGCTATAACAACAAATACTAAAAATCAAAAGAAATTTAATATTAAGGGGGGCTCCCATACAACAAACTTGATTTTTTTGCTCGATATTGATAATGGTATATAGCAGGTAGACGCTTAAAATTTTCACAATATATTGAGTAGATATATTAATTATTTAAAAAATAAATAATTAAATTAATATTTAGGGGGGGCTACCATACGATATATATTTTTTGCGGTTTTTTATAGATACGGTTTTTTACGGAACCCTTCGTGCGCGAATCCTACTCGCACTTGGCCGGTTTTTTTTCCTTTTCGGCCAGGAGAATGACAATCTCTTGACTGAAGGGGGTAAGTTTATTATACTCTTTGTGAAGGGGTTCTATGTTTTGAGTTGTCAACCATATATAATATAGTCTGTGGTGTCAACTGACAATAAATCACGATAATTCTGATAATTTTATATCCAACACTTTACTTGATAAACAATTCTACTGAAGCCTCAAATCTAACGCTTATCTAGTAAACCAGTTCTATCGAAGTCTGGAATCATGGGAATAATAAAACCTAAAAAGGTCGTTTGCAAGCAAATTCCGCCTGAGCGCAGGCAAACTGCAGAATTATTTTTCAACGGTCCCGTGGAACTTTCTATGGAGAAACAAATGAAATGTCGAGGCTGTAGAAGAGCGTGTATGTCTATACTGTACATTGTGGCTAATATTATGCTTGGCACAATTTTGTGGGCCAGCTGGATTTTAATAACTATGCAAGGTAAACTTTTAACAGCCTAGAATAGTAGACTATTGTAATACTAGTGGCTCTGTGAGCTGTAGACCTCGCGAGTATGTCGGTGGGAAAGCTAAACTGCTAACACACTATAATTTTCTTTCAATAACGCGTACAAACTTATGAATGTACCTGGTTACGTACATACAGTATGAAAGTAGCCGCACCAATAACTTTGTAAACTACATTTTGCGATTTGAAATACAATCTATTGACTTTTCACTAAAATAATATAGTCTGTGTCACTCTCACGATCTCCACAAATCTAACGACACATCATTTGTTAAAATCCGTCAAGCCAATTGGGCTATATCGGTTTTTTTTACATTTTCAAACCCCATAACTCCGCCATTTTGAAAAAAATCTAAAAACTGGCTCGAGTAAAAAATTCTATTATTTTTTCCAACCTGGTCACAAAATTTCACGAGAATCGGTTCATAAATGCGACATGTAGAGGAGAACAACCGGACAGACATAAGAAAGCATTTTTGCCCAAACCTGAAACGGAGACGCTTCACTCGCTTCGCTCGCTCGGTCAATAAGATTAGTCTAGCGGTCAATAGTGGGCCTTATTAGCTTGGTTCAGGTGTTGCATCACAGCGAGGAAGGGCAGAAAAAAACGGCGGTTTTGAATGTCTATGCGTTTGTGAACTGTGACGTCATCGCTTTTTCTTGTTCTGACGTCACGGTATCCTTGCCCAATGTTGATAGGTACACCGCTCTCAGCTCCGAGAGGTGTCTCAGCTATGTCACTAAGATAGTATTTTCATGCGCTATACGGTAGCTGAGAGTTGCCGACAAATAAGGTACGTGACAGACGGACAGACAGACAAACGGACGAACAGACAATCATATAGACAGTTAATAAAACGAAGTGATCCTGAGTATAAGGGTTTCTTATTTTCCCTGAAAATGGACTTAGGCTGAATTTTACCCACAAAAAGTTTTGCGAAGATAACTATCCCGGGGATAATGTATTTATCAATGACAGTTCAAAATAAGATCATTCTGTGAATAATTCACCAAGTTGAAAACTATCACTTAGTCCTCCCCGCTCGGCACACGAATGTCGTCTATAGACCCGAAAACGAGCCTACGAAATCTGTCTCCTGACAGTGAAGTCCGTGAAGACGTATTACATAATATTATATGAACGAATATACGATCCTAACAGCCAGAATCTATCTCGAGACAATTACTATAGACACCAAAAAGACTGGTTGTTTAATGTCATCCAGGGGCCCGATGCTGCTCTGAGAAACGCACTTATATTGGATCTCTATAGCGTAGCGTATACGATTTGCTTGCAATCTATTTACGATCTATTTGCGATTCTTTAGGAGCATACCAAATGACGCCATTTTGGGTGTTTTAGATGCGAAAGCGATCCAATATAAGTGCGTTTCTCAGAGCAGCATCGGGCCCCAGGTAAAAACAAATTAAACTTCACAGTTTTTAACCGACTTCCCAAAGGAGGAGGTTTACAATTCGTCCGGATATATTTTTTTTTTTTTTATGTATGTGCCTCGATAGCGCCTAGACGGATGGACCGATTTGGAAAATTATTTTTTTTGTTTGAAAGGGTTTACCTTCCCATTGGTCCCATTGACACCAGGTCAGGATCTGATGATGGGATCCTGGAGAAATCGAGGGAACTCTTCAAATATTATAGGCAGACATATAGTGATTTTTGTGTTTTTCATAATAACTCGTGCAAATGCACATGGTAAGCATAATATTGTGATGCGGAACTGCTGATGAAGTTCACACATGGCCACCAGATCTGCTCAATACCAGGTACAAATACAATGCGTGGCTGACGGGCAGGCAACGCAAAGCCTAAACCGGTGGACCTAGAGCCATGAAACTTTGTACAGGGGTTCCTTAGTAGCGTGGTGTAGCACTGATATGAGATTTGACCTCGATTTGACAAAATTAATTCCCCAAGGGGGGGGGGATAAGGGTTTACAGTTTGTATTAAACTCAATCTAATCAAATAGGGTTTGTGGAAGTCGGTTTTTTTCTAAAGTTTACTTTTTGTTTCAATTATTTCATGTAGAAACCTAACTACTGGACCGATTCCTGATTTAAAATCAGACCAAACTATTGGGCTTCGCTTTCAAACAAAGAATATTTTTTTTGAAATTGGTTCATAAATAGTATCTACCAGTTTCGATGTAACAAACATTAAAAATATTAATGATGATAAAAAAAAAACATACAACCGAATTGATAACCCCCTCCTTGTTTTGAAGCTGCTTAAAAAGTAGAAGATACTTTTGAGTAAAAATTTACTCTTTGTTGGTAAAATTCGCTCATGATGCTCCTAAACGGGCCAGGTTTTGCTGAAATATGTAGGTGTCCCTCTCTTACTCACGTGTTAGAAAAAGAGATCAATAGTTGCCAGCCACATATTGCAGGGAAAATATGGCCCGTTTAGACCTAGAGATAGCCCTTAGCCGTCTTACTTTTAGATGCTCCTTTGTTTTATCCAAATCGCGTCATCGGACTTGATTTTTAAAGAATAAGAAATATAGTTTTACTAGCATAGCCGCAATCAGCGGAAAAAGGCAACAGAGTAGAAGATTGCAGCGCTGCCTGGTGGTGGTCGCTGTAAAGCAATTGGCTGCGTTCCTAAAATAACTATCACCTAGCGATGTTTTCTACAGAACCCTTACCAATTTACAAGACCACTCCGAAACCTATATATAATACAACGTACACGATTACGAGACCGCCAAACTACCCGGCCGATCCAGAGGATACGGATGCACCAGACCCCAACAGGACCACCAAGTGGGCTCCTGCCCCACCTTATGCACATGTTGTTGCAAAAAACATAGATCTAAGGTTTACGATCGCTACCCTGCATCATTCCATGTGTTCAGTTGGTGTAAGTGCGATGTCGAAAGATTCATGATTTCGTATTTGTTGTGGACATAATAATGTAGTACTACATTACATATTATTAACTTTATCTACCTCTCATGTCGTAAAATTCAAATACCACTTTTTAATATATATTTTTTAGGTTCATCACTATAAACCCGGTTTTGGTCTGTAAGTAGTACAGTTAATTTGTATGTTTAGTAGGAAAGTTTTGGGGTAGTACTAATTTATTTAGTTCTGTGTGTATTTTGAGATTTGCTGAATCCGGATCGGAGGTTTGCGGATACAATTTGACGCATACATTGTGACGCAACATTGAAAAAATCGCAAAAAAAGATAAATTTTTCTGACTTTTTCCAGTTATTCGCGCTTATTTCGAAACAGTCCATTTAAAAAAAAATACTGACTTCTTTTATTTACTCTGTCTTCTTTGATTTACTTCTTCTCTCTCTCCTCTATATAGTTCTTATATGGAGTGTTTCAAAATAAGCTTTAATAACTGGATATTTTGTCCGCAAACCTCAGATTCTGATTTAGCACCTCAAAATACATATAAAAGTAATAAGCTCTCCTTTGTCATGTGTTGTCCACTTGCCATTGTAAAATGTATTATTCTTTGTAATAAGGTCTGTGATAATGATAATAATAGAATTAAATTAGTAATACCCCAAAACTTTCCCACTAGGGGGTAGACCACCTAGAACAAAATATGACACCCCGGCTTAAACTGAGATGCTACGGAAGCTTCTTTAGTTCGAGGCCATTATCGCTTGGTGCAGCACCATCGAAAAATTGCAAATACCACGAGATGGTGCTAAGATGTATAGAATTTGTTCTAAGATTAGCGCACCTAGAAGTATGTTAACTGAAACCATGGCGTTCAAAGTACAAATCTTACTCCTCACGCCATCTCTTTTTTACGAAGGATTACTTATTTTAATTTGTATGGGATGAGCACCCTGTGGACAAACGAAGATCTGTTCTTAGGAACCATGTCATCAATTTTAATAAGAAGAAAAACTGCATTCATACATTCGTGGCTAAAGTTAACCACGCTGTTTACCTTTTTAGTTCGTGCTGTTCTGCTGCAGCGGACTAATGGTAGTAACGCCACATCTTGGAGCGACCAGAAAAAGTGCCCCATATGATCGAAGATACGAGCACTGGGTGTTGACTTCATTTGGTATATTCTTCATAACGATTGGATCCTTGATATATGTTGCATCTCAAGGCGCGCATCTTACGAAACATTTTTCAGCCGGTAAAGTTTTGATTATGTTTTTTAATCCGTTTCGGCTTTTAATAACATGTCTCTACACCGTTCCAAGACTGTCGTGTGCTATGCGCGCATGGTATCCGCAATATAACATGTCTCTACACCGTTCCAAGACTGTCGTGTCCTATGCGCGCATGGTATCCGCAATATAACATGTCTCTACACCGTTCCAAGACTGTCGTGTGCTATGCGCGCATGGTACCCGCAATATTTAGCATGTTATTCTCGCCGATAATTCGGTATTCTCCAAAGTAATTACAAAACGGCTTTGACAGTATCATAATTGTACAATTCTAGCCGCTGTATTTTAGAATTTTTGCATGAAAATAAGATATTTCATGTATAGTCCAGTCAATATCTACATCCGTGCTTGCTTAAGGTCAGGTCGTTCTGAAATTTTTATATGTTAGGGCTTAGACCAGCATTAAAATACCAGATTTGCAATTTCCCAAGTGCCGTGCGAGCGAGGGATCAGTTGCGAGTGCGAGAGTTCTTGGATAATATGTTTTAAATCGGTTTAGCCGTTCAAAATTTATTGACTAAAGCCTAGGCTCATAGAATGGTGACGAGCCTACTTTCGATGAACTGAACAGTTACAGTTTGCATCCTCCTTTCTGCCTTGGGGAACAGATTTAATGCCAGCGAGCGAGATGGATTCATTTTATGAATAGATTTATCCCATAATATATTTACACACAACAGCGGAACTGGATCTATGACTTTTTCGATATCGATAAAAACTCATTGCTATCGACTGTTATGCACAACACTATTTGCTTGCAAACTCACACACTGACAATCCAATTCTGGTATCGCTGTTGAAGCTTCATTGTCAATCTTTATATAATATTATCTATGGTTGGAACCAATAGCTGTAAAGAGACCGCCATGGTTCTTTACCTAAACTGTAGAAAATTTAGACTACTTAAAGGGGTGTGTGTGTCTGTAAAAAAGACGATGCGCTAAAGTGGTCCAAGAACCTCGGTTACCTCCCTAGATTAGATTTACCTCAAGCGATAGAGCACAGTTTTCTGTGTATGAATCACAGATATTATAACATTATACTAATATGTTATACTAACACATAGAACAAAATATAACACTGACAATAAGTTTTTATCGATATCGAAAAATCCTAGTTTCCTGATTATGTTCTTTGCAGTTCAGATTTGAATCTATATAGATAACTAGGAGGCAGTAAGTACTTACAGTTTCAATTTGCTTGTCTGTAACGGTGTTGTTGTGTTGTGTTGTTTGTTGTTGGTTGTTCATCAAACCTATATGTGTGGGGGGGGAGTCTATATAGATAGGTCTTTGAAAATGACGTTGAGGTTTTTTAAACCATTTTTCCTCAAAGTCAAAGAGACAGACCCCTATAATTTTAAAGTAATAAAGTGGCCAAGTGTGAGTCGGACTCGCCCATGAAGGGTTCCGTAGTAGCAAGTATTATATGACTGGATATTTGTGTTGCCTTTGCGGTTTTTAATAGGTAAATGTTTTATATTTTGTTCAAACGAATTTTCATCGAAAGTTTATATTGAGATACACAGCATATATTTTTTTATAGATTTATCACTCTCTTACTTTAAAAGTTAGAGGGGGGGACACAATTTTTTCCACTTTGGATGAGTCTGTCTCTTTAAAGATTGACTTTGAGGAAAAATGGTTTTAGAAACCTCCACTTTATTTTTGAAGACCTATCTATAGACACCCCACACATGAGGTATGATGAAAAAAAATATTTTTTGGTTTCAGTTTCATGTATGGGAGCCCCCTTAAATTTTGATTTTTTTCAGTTTTTGTATAAAAATCGTAAAGCAGTTCATAGAATACATCTACGTACCAAGTTTCAACTGTGTAGTCTTAATAGTTTTGGAATAAAGTTGCTGTGACATACGGACGGACGGACGGACGGACAGACTTGACGAAACTATAAGGGTTCCTTGTTTCTCTACGGAACCCTAAAAAGGGGAAAAAAATATGCTGTGTATCTCAATACAAACATTCAACGAAAATTGGTTTGAGCAAAATATAATAAGCAGTTTTTAAGATGTAAAATATTTATTAATAAAAGTGGCCAAGTGCGAGTCGGACTCGCCCATGAAGGGTTCCGTAGTATCATGTAATTATTAGACTGGATTTTTGTGTTGTAACTTTGTTTTTCATAGTCTTTGTATGAATGACAAAGTTATCTTTGCAGTTTTTAATAAATGTTTTATATCTTAAAAACTGCTCATTATATTTTGTTCAAACCAATTTTCATCGAAAGTTTATATTGAGATACTGCCTCCGCTGTCCGCCCGTCTGTCTGTATGTCTGTGCTTGTGGGCTGTTTGTCAGCGGGCACTATCTCACGAACGGCAATACGTAATAGAGATATGACATTTTAAAATTTCAATATTTTTTACCAATTTCAGGTTTGCTGCTAATATTGCTGTCTCTTTGTTCCGTGCTCACTGGTTGGTCTGCTAACGAAGTTATATTAGTAAGCGGAATATTCCCAAAATTATTAAAAATGATCCACAGCTCATTTGGCATCGTAGCTTTCCTTTTTGGTCTTTATTGCCAACTAAGTGGCATGCAAATGAACACTTACCACAAATCTATTGCATTCAAATATGATGTACACGCCACCATGAACAGATTTCTTCTGCCCTTGGTCGTAATATTTGGTGGACTAGTGGTCTTTAGGCCTTTGGTAACGTGCATAAGTTTGAATTTGCTCTTCACTACGAGACATGAACCTTGCATTTGCACTAAGGGAGTGAAGACAGTGTGAATAGTTTTGGAGTAAATGTTGCAATCTGAATAAGTACCTAACTATCTCCATTATATGTTTGAGTATGTAGTTAGTCGCCTTCCATGACGTATGGTGCCGAGCCGAAACATGGACGCTTACAAATAACTGTTGAAACGAATGAGAGTTAATTCCGAAGCCTGGTCTTCTCCCCAATGTTCGTAATGTGATCGACTGGCTGGCTGGCTGGCTGCTGGCTGCATTGGAACGCAGGATAAGTTGGCAATAGTCAAACTAAATGAGTTGAACGTACTAAGGCGGCCAGCACCGTTGCGAAAAATAGGAATTGTACTAATGGCCCAGGAAGGACCACAAGGAGGAGGTTCATACCGAGCAATGGCCCAGGAAGGACAACAAGGAGGAGGTTCATACCGAGCAATGGCCCAGGAAGGACCACAAGGAGGAGGTTCATACCGAGCAATGGCCCAGGAAGGACAACAAGGAGGAGGTTCATACCGAGCAATGGCCCAGGAAGGACAACGAGGAGGAGGTTTATACCGAGCAATGGCCCAGGAAGGACCACAAGGAGGAGGTTCATACCGAGCAATGGCCCAGGAAGGACAACAAGGAGGAGGTTCATACCGTGCAATGGCCCAGGAAGGACAACAAGGAGGAGGTTCATACCGAGCAATGGCCCAGGAAAAACCACAAGGAGGAGGTTCATACCGAGCAATGGCCCAAGAAGGACAACAAGGAGGAGGTTCATACCGAGCAATGGCCCAGGATTCAGACCCACCGTATATCACTTGTTCAATTTCGCCCTGCGGGTCGATGGGGAGCAGTATTTTGAATAACATTAGTTAGGAGAAAAACTATCCATTGTCGATAATTATGCACATTTTTTTTTTCAAAGTTTGTGTTTTGTATTTGTATTTGTATTTTATCTATTTATTTGCATCAGCGCACACACACACAATATAAAACATGGACAGGGACTTCAAAAACGAAAATATCACATATTTCTTTGAACTTTACGATATATACATTTTTTATATTTTTAGCTATAACGCTTTTAAAAATAGAATAGAATAAAGATTACGCTTTTTGGAGTCTTGCTGCAACCTATAGTTTGAGAGGAAAAAAAAATATATTGTTTTTTTTTCCTCTAAACTATATCGATCCTGGAAATATTTTTTTATTTTAAAGCATGCGTTGACATACCCTCTATGCACTTTAAATATTTCAAGCACCAATCTAGAGTAACTTAGGAATTATTAAGATTTTTTTTTTTAATTGTACATTTAGGTTTTGTCAAGGCAAAGTTCATACATCGATTTTTAGTTTATTTTTGCATATTTAGATTCAGCGTATTTTTCTGCGTCGAACTAGCTTACTTTCAGAGCCATAGGAGCCTTTTTTAGTCCTATTAGTCTATTTAAAATGACTAAGAATTCGATGTTTTTGATTTTAGGGTTGACTAATAAGACAAAATATCGACCTGTTTTTACAATTTCGCATAGGTATTAGGTAACTGGGTCAATCAACTATTTTACCCACAAAGGTAACATCCCTAGTGATTAAAAAGTGGATTCTATGAAGTTTTAGGTTAGCTGTCAAGTTGGCTGTTATATTTACTTCTTTTATCATCTCAAATATATTTTAAATCTGGTACTGAACCCATACATTTGTAAGTGCAGGGTGATTTTTTTTAAAGAAAGCCTCGCTAACGGTATAAGATCACCTTGCATCTAGTCCAATAAAGAAATCTGTAAACTATGATTCTGATCTAAGTCATACCTAGTGGTCTATTTCCAAGGTAAGTTCCTAATAAATTTTCTTACTATACTTTATTGTAAATGTTATTATTTACTACCAATACATTATTATTTACAATATTATAGCCCGACCAGGAATATAAAAACCCTGGCCTGGGGGCGTTAAATAAAATAACTTTATATATAGCAATGCAATACTAAAGTATACCCATGCAAATTGGCCGCTTCGCTAATTGCATAACCTATTTTATAATTGAACTTATTAGAAGTTACATTTTAAATATAACTATTAATTAACTATCTTGGAGAGCTTACGATATGTGCAGATAAAGTAGTGTGTACTGTAACTGTAGATGATTAGGCATTTCATTAAGAAAGTCACATTAACTACCTACTTTTATTTTATAATATTATGAAATAATCTTCCACTAAAGTAGGTACCTACCTATAATCGGGTTATAATAGAGAAAATAAAACCATTATGATTATGAATTATATATAATATTTTACTTATAATTAGTTAAAAATTAGCCAGTTCACATTGCGCATACTATATGACGTGCCTACCACTCATGTTGACAACAAAGTTATAGTCCTAGAGGTTCACAAAATTTAGCTGCAAATGGTGTTAAAGCTATGAAAATCGGCACGATTGATCTTTAGGCCAAATGAATTAATTTGACCCGTAGTAGCACGAAAAAAAAGGAGGCGAGTTATGACGTCATCTGTTTTTTGTATGGAATTTAAAAAAGAAGTTTTCTGAAACCTATTGTGTGTGGTGTCAAATGAAAGAACTTATAATAATTATCACACGCCAATAAATATAAACAGCATATTGAGTACGGTTCCACCCATAATAAGTCTAGTAAAATATTGAAGTACATCAATGGAAGTCTCACTCTCTAAAACAGAAAAATTAAAAAAAAATAGTAAATGTAAATATTTTCATAAATACTTTTTTGGGGTTAGATACGAGGATAATGTGTTATTGAGGTAGGTATATTTAAAAAAAAATATATTCTACAGTACCGGGTCTGAAGGAGCCCAAACTTGGTATGTTTTGAAAATTATTTTGACTTAATGTCATAAATGGACTCTTTGACTTTGACAGCAATAGACAGATGACATTTGACTTTTTAAACAAAAAAGAGTTGCTAGTTGAAGAAAATAGTTTCATAGGTTTTCCCTCAGGGTTTTCCGCAACATGGCGATGTTTTTATATTCCCGAAGTTTTCAAAGACTATTAAAAAGTAAAAAAATAGTACCAGACGTCTCGACAGGTGGCTCACCCTGCGCAAGCGGTGTCCATAATCTGCCAAAGAGCGACACAGCCTCTTCTGAGCGTACGTACCTATAGGTTCCTAGCTCGATCAATTAAACTCTGTCGCAGGCAAATAATAGAATCGGGCATTCAGCTAAACCCCTGGGGATTTCGCTTCTAATCTGGGTAATTTTTTGACACCGCTTGCGCAGGGTGAGCCACCTATCGAGTCGTTTGGTTACTTTTTTTTTTGAATAGGCGTAATTCATATATTTCAGTTGTAACCTAGCTAAAATAAAGCTTGTTTTTGTCTTTCTGTATCAATAAATACCCTGTATAATCAAACCATTTTTTATTAAGAATCTACATATAGGTTGTTATAGTAATTAGTGCTACAAAGTTATACAGTTATTAGATGATATTTTGGAACAAAGTATTTTTTCATGAAATAACCAAAACATTTTGTTCAAATATCATCTAATGTCAGTAGGAACCCTATAATTGGCTTTATCTCGTAAGTCTTTATATTAACATTTTTTGTAAAGATAAATGCTGTTGGCTTCCTGAATAAATAAATAAATAAATAGGTATAACTTTGTAGTAAGTTGAAAAAAATCGAATTGATTCAAAGCTTGCCACGCTACACCGCAAGCAGCACTGTCTATATGTCGGCGGCCGATCGTAGAATTGGGCACATCATGATGTGCCCAAACGTGAAATATCATGAAACGATAAAATCTCTTAAGGCAAACACTGCGGTAGCTTAGGTGAAGACTGAAGGGGACGAGCGTAGCGCAGCGAAGCCCCCGAATAGTCTTCGTGTTTGTTTGACATGTATAACACAAAAAAACATCACTTAGTGCTGAATAAAAATGCTTTTAAAAAGACATGTTTTCAACCCCCAAACTAGAGCCATTGTCATTCTCCAAAATTATATAAAAAAAAAACATTAAAATTAGTTTGACAGTGGGTACCAACGTCAAAAATTAGACATTCATTGACGTCTTGGTACCCACTGTCAAAATAATTTTAATGTCAATTTTTTTTTTATAATTTTAATGTCAATATTGTTCCAAGGACTCTTTTGTCCTTACGCTACCGTGGGTGTTAAAACCCGCCACATCATGATGTGCCCAGCAATTGCTTGGGCATATCATGAAATGGCGGGGAAAATGACACGGCACATCATGATGTGCCCAATTCTACGATCGGCCGCCGACATATACAACCTACTGAAAAGGCTGAGGAAAAAGGTGAGACAACCATCTATTTCCGTATTTACATTTTAATCTATGGGTGTCACCTCACAATAAATCACGATATATACAATAATTTTATATCTAACACTTTACTTTTGATAACACTTTACTATTGAAGCCTGAAATCTTACGCTTATTTTGTAAACCAGTCTATCGAAGTCTGAAATCATGGGGAAAAAAAATAAAAAGGCCTGCATCCAAGTGCTGCGTAAGCAAATTGCAGAAGTATATTACGATGGTCCCGTGTCACTTACTTTGGGGAGACAATTAAGGTGTCGAGGCTGTACAAAAGGGGTTGGCTCTTGTTTTTACATTATGGCTAATGTAATGCTTGGCATAATTTTGTGGGCCAGCTGGGTTATGATTTCTATGCACGGTAAATATTGAACAGAGTACTAAGTAAGGTACTATCATAGTATAAATAAGAAATAGTAAGTTCACTAGGCCCCTGTTCGCATGATAACTACCTGCTCTTGCTCAAACGGCTAGGGTTGTCGCTTAACACGTGTCGCCCGGCGCCCCGCCCCGGACGAATGACGTTGACTCGTCGCATGCATAGCTTGCATAGCCCTGTCTCGTAGCAAGCGAAGGAGGCGAGATTCGGCAATGTGTGCGTGTGGCGGCGCGTGCTGATTGATACGGAATGCAATGTAGCTGTGTGTGCGCGGCTGATCTCGTTGATTTGTTTGAAGTGAACCTGGCGTGGTACTATTCTAAGATTACTCTAGCGGTCAATATTTGGCCTTATTAGCTTGGTTTAGTCAGAAGTTGCATGAATCACAGCCAGGAAGGGTAGAAAATAGCCGGCCAAGTGCGACTCGGACTCGCGCACGAAGGGTTCCGTACCATTATCTAAAAAAACCGCAAAAAAAATATATTGTATGGGAGCCCCCCCTAAATATTAAATTAATTTTAATTTAATTATTTATTTTTAAAAGTAAATAATATACCTAATTGTATGGGAGCCCGCCCTTAATATTAAATTTCTTTTGATTTTTAGTATTTGTTGTTATAGCGGCAACAGAAATACATCATCTGTGAAAATTTCAACTGTCTAGCTACCACGGTTCATGAGATACAGCCGGGTGACAGACAGACGGACGGACGGACGGACAGATGCGAAGTCTCAGTAATAGGGTCCCGTTTGGCACCCTTCGGGTACAGAACCCTAAAAACTGCGGTTTTGAATGTCTATGCGTTTGTGAACTGTGACGTCGTCGCTGTTTCTTGTTCTGACGTCACGGTATCCTTGCCCATTATTAGTAGGTAAACCGCTCTCAGCTCTGAGAACTGTCTCAACTGTATATTATTATGTCACAAAGATAGTCGTATCGTATTGTCGATGGTATTCGTCATATTCATAATTTATAATTATTTCTTTATTGCACACAGATAATAGTTAACAAAAAGTAAACTTTAGAGAAAACCGACTTCCACAAACCCTATTTGATTGGATGTAACCCCTTATCCCCCCCCCCTTGAGGATTTAATTTTGTCAAATCCCATATCAGTGCTACCCCACGCTACTAAGGAACCCCTGTACAAAGTTTCATGGCTCTAGGTCCACCGGTCTAGGCTGTGCGTTGCTCGTCAGCCACGCATTGTATTTGTACCTAGTATTGAGCAGATCTTCATCACAATATAATGCTTACCATGTGCATTTGCACGAGTTATTATGAAAAACACAAAAATCACTATAGGTCGGCCCATAATATTTGAAGAGTTTCCTCGATTTCTCCAGGATCCTATCATCAGATCCTGACCTGGTGTTAATGGGACCAATGGGAAGGTGAACCCTTTCAAACAAAAAATAATAATTTTCCAAATCGGTCCATCCGTCTAGGCGCAATCGGGGCACATACATATAAAAAAAAAACTTCCGGACGAATTGTAAACCTCCTCCTTTGGGAAGTCGGTTAAAAAAACAGTTATACTAAAAATAGTGTACAAAGGCGAGCTTATCTCATATTCATGCGCTATGCGGTAGCTGAGAGGCACCGATATAAAGGTCTTGACAGACTGACAGACAGACAGACGGACGGACAGAGAGACATATAGACAGCTGTTGAAAAATAAAGTGATCCTTAGTAAATGCACTTAATCCTTATGGCCTACGCACACTGGAACGGCATGGCAAGGGTTTTTTTTTATGATGGACATTCAAACGTACTGATATAGAATTAAGACATAAATTGCTATGGTTTAAAATAATGCAGAAGCATCCCGCGGTTTCGTAAAAACTTTCCCGGTCTGAGCAGGCCTTTAGCCGTCTTACTTATAAAAAGCTCGTTGGTTTTATCCGAACACGTCATCGGACTTGATTTATAAAGAATACGTTACCTATAGCGATGTTTTCTACAGAACCATTACCAACTTATTCCGTGACGACTACGACTACAACGACGATGGCGCCTTTGAAATCACGCTCGTTTATGACGAGACCAACAACCACCCACAGGGAACCAGACGACACAGAGGAACCAGACTTGAATACCAAGCCGACTCCCCTCCCGGCTTATGCAAAAGAGGCTGCAGCAGACTTGGAACTAAGGTTCTCGATTGGTACCGTGCATTATTCGATGTGTTCAGTTGGTGTAAGTGCGCTGTCGAAAGAGTCATGATTTCATATTTGTTGTAGACATAGAAATTTCCCGACGGTCACGTGGTCCTACTGACTTTTTCCTACCGTCGGTCGACGTGTACTTTTTTCCCCGTTAGACCGATTAGTAGTCTGGTTACCAATCGGACTAATGAAACTATCATTATCTTAGAACTCGTGGTCCCACCGGTCGGACGATGTAAACTTTTGATTTCCTGTTAGTCCGATTAATTAATCGGACTATAGAAACTATTATCTGTTTTCTTTGACCACGTGGACCCACATTGTGGATTTTACAAAAAAGTGAACAAAGGCGAGCTTATCTCTACTCAGAGATCTCTTCCAGACAACATCACATAACTTCACATTCATATTATGATTTTTGACAGCTGTCATTATTTTTGACAGATGTCATTAT
The DNA here is from genome assembly GCA_963457715.1 of Argyresthia albistria. Classification (NCBI taxonomy): domain Eukaryota; kingdom Metazoa; phylum Arthropoda; class Insecta; order Lepidoptera; family Argyresthiidae; genus Argyresthia; species Argyresthia albistria. Next base: position 1,296,444 of record OY735256.1, read on the forward strand.
TTTGAAAGATGTCACTATTTTTAACAGGTGTCACTATTTTTGAATGGTGTCACTATTTTTGACAGGTGTCACTATTTTTGTCAGATGTAAATATTTATGACAGGTGTCACAATTATTGAACGGTTTCATTATTTTTGACAACTGTCACTATTTTTTAAGCTTTTACTATTTTTGACAGTCTGGTGTCTTAATTTTAGACAGGTGTCTTAATTTTAGACAGGTGTCACTATTTTGACAGGTGTCACTGAATTAACAGGTATCACATTTATGACAGATGTTAAATTATTAGCAGGTATTTTCTCATATCACGAAAACTAGTCATCATAAACGAGAGCTGTCACATCTCCATACAAACCAGGGGTCTAGGATGAGTAGTTTCCGAGATATGACCGTTTTTAGTTTGACAGCTGTCATCCGAAATGAAGATCTCACCGAGAGCTGTCACAGTTCAGTTCAGTTCAATATTTTTACTGACCATAAAATCATACATATTACTTAGTCAACGTCAATATAATATTAATATTTTTGTATACTCATCTCTATACAAACTGGGGGACTAGGATGAGTAGTTTACGAGATATGAGAAAATACCTGCCAAAAATGTGAAACCTGTCATAAATGTGATACTTGTTAAAAACAGTGACACCTATCAAAAGGACAAAGTCAGTAGGACCACATGACCGTAGGGGGACGGACAGGAATGTAAAGCGGACTAACGGAAAAATAAAACGTATGTTGTCCGATCGGTAGGACAGACAGGAATTACAAATCCTTGCAGGGAAAAAAAAGTAGACGTTGTCGTCCGACGGTAGGACAAAGTCAATAAGACCACGTGACCGGAGGGAAATACACTTCTGGACATATCTATTGGCCCACCTTGCATTTTCAGTTTCGTTTGGTCTTAGCTAAAAATTTACATTAGGTGGAGCAAAAAGTTTTTAATGCAGTTTTGAACCTGGCACATTCATAATTTCATTCAATAGTGTTTTTTTTTTATTTCGAACACAGGGTTTAAAGAAACAAAAGACAATTTGGAGCCTATTCGTTGATATCAAACAATCGAATACTAGGAAAACTTGATTTTATTGGTTTACTTGGAGTTAATTCTTGAAAGTGTGATTTTTCTCTTTGGTTTTGCAACAAACATTACTTATTCTTAAGATTAAGGTGAGGTTCTATCAATAATCTATGGATACTTCGCCTGAAGTCGCCGCTCAAACTGTGGCACTTATCCAGGCCGTACACAGCCAAAGAAATCTGAGTGCTCAACTTAATTTAAGTTGATCTGCGGTCCGAAATGTTTATCGGAGGTACCTAGACACTGGCGGCTTTGTTCGTCGCCAAGGAAGACCACGATTTCGGGTCACAACTGAAAGGCAGGATCAATTCATCCTGACGACCTGCTTGAGAAATCGTCACCTTACCTCCATTGAGATACAAAACCAACTTCGCGACTTCCACGGAGTATCTGTGAGCGCTCGAACTGTTCGGAGAAGGTTAAAAGAACGCGATTTGGTACCACACAAGCCAGCTAATGGCCCCAAACTAACGCGAGCCCACCGAACAGCGCGCCTTCATTTCGTGCGCACTCATTTAAATTGAACTCAGCAGCATTGGAGACGTGTACTCTTTTCTGATGAGTCCAAAATTACGTTACATGGCAATGATGGAAGGAAGAAGGTCTACCGACGTAAGGGAGAGCGTTTTGCACAATGCTGCTTCGAAGAGAGGGTTGCTTATGGCGGTGGCTCATGGACTGTTTGGGGCGGTATATCGGCGAGCGGCAAAACTCAACTTGAGGTTGTTACGGGACCACGGCTGCCAACATAAAATGCTGAAAGTACATTCGTGAGTGCTTAGAACCTCACGTGATGCCATACGCGAACTATGTGGGCCCAAATTTCCTTTTTATGCATGATAATGCAAGAGACCATACGGCCGGCATCGTCAGGGAATATCTTCGGGACGTGAACATCACAGTGGACTGGCCAGCCAGAAGCCTAGACATGAACCCGATTGAGCACATGTGGGACGAGGTAAAAAGACGTGTTAGGGCTTGTCAGCCAGTTGCCCAGACGATGCAGGAGTTGAAAACTGCCATAGAAGAGGAATGGGAGATGATCCCTCAAAATTTCATAGAGAGGTTGATAAACTCTATGCCTAATCGTATGAGAGCTGTCGTAGATGCCCATGGCGGCAACACGCGTTCATAAATTAAACCTTTATTTGATTAAACATGTTTTTTATTAAAAAAACAACTGCCTATATCAAGGCGCATATCCGACTTGTTAGGCGTAGCTCCATGTCGTGTGGTATTCTGAATTCAAATTTAAAACAATACGATCGAAAAAGATGGTAAAATGTTTCAGGTTTAAAACTGCATCAATAGTTTTTATTCAATCTAGGTAGCAATCATATTTAGGTAGGGGCCATCGAAACCTAAACTCTAAGGTGGGCCAATAGATGTGTCCAGAAGTGTAGTAGGTTTCGATGGCCCCTACCTAAATATGATTATATTTAGGTAGGGGCCATCGAAACCTAAACTCTAAGGTGGGCCAATAGATGTGTCCAGAAGTGTAGTAGTTTGTTACACAAGGGGTGAAAGAGAGCTATTTCGGACGAAGGTCCAATTTGGAGCCCTTGCGAGCGCAGCTCGCAAAGGGCGCTAAGTATCGAGCCTACCCGAGATATTTAGACGCCAAAACGAGCGAAGCGAGCGAGGGCGAATATAGTTCGTGGGTGAAATAGCTACTTACAACCCAAGGTAAGCATAATACTTTACATCATTCGAGCGAGGTAAATTAAACGGAAAGACTTAGGACGACTGCGGTCGCAGATGCTTAAGCAGTTATGCATGATGGTTTTTAGGGTTCCGTACCCGAAGGGTGCCAAACGGGACCCTATTACTGAGACTTCGCTGTCTGTCCGTCCGTCTGTCTGTCACCAGGCTGTATCTCATGAACCGTGGTAGCTAGACAGTTGAAATTTTCACAGATGATGTATTTCTGTTGCCGCTATAACAACAAATACTAAAAAACAAAACAAATTTAATTTTAAGGGGGGCTCCCATACAACAAACGTGATTTTTTTGCTCGATATTGATAATGGTAGCAGGTCGACGCTTAAAATGTTCACAATATATTGAGTATATTATTTACTTAAAAAAGAAATAATTAAATTAATATTTAGGGGTGGCTCCCATACTTTCTTTTTTACGGTTTTTTATAGATAATGGTACGGAACCCTTCCTGCGCGAGTCCGACTCGTACTTGGCCGGTTATTATAAATTTAAAGGAATAATTATTCTTCTTATTCTCATAATAACCGTCGCGATAGATGAAAAACAACAACTTATTTTGTTATATTTATTTTATTATAGTTATCGATGACAATTTAATGTTTTCATAAATTGCGATTGCAGGAAAGGGATTATAATTCAGCTGTAATAACTCTTCAAATATAATACCAATACCCTTAAACGGTAGTTTTACTTTGGCACTCTTTATTAATCTGTGCTTTGGCAAACGGGCCAGGTTTTTCTGCAATATGTATGTAGCCAGCAACTATTGGTGACTCTCTCTTACTCACATATTGGAAAAAGACACCAATAGTTGCCGGCAATATATTGCAGTGGTAAAATATGGCCCGTTCAGGAGCACCATTAAGAAAACAAGCAGTAAGCTAAGCTGCAAATGTTGTTATCATTAAATGTCTAGCATTTCATGCCAAAGTATACCTGCTGCGCGCAATCGGAACGAGCTAGCTAGGTGGCCCAGTCGCTAGGTTAACCATTCTGTTTACCTTTTTAGTTCTTGCTCTTCTACTGCAGCGGACTAATGGTAATATCGTCCAGAGCAATGGGTCCAGATGATCGAAGACACGAGCACACGTTGTTGACTACATTTGGCATATTCTTCACAATAACTGGAGCCATGATATATATGATATCTCAAGGCTTTCGTTGGCACCATAAGGCACATTGTTTAGCCGGTAAAGTTTAGATTTTGTTTTTTAATCAGTTTTGGCTTTTAATAACATGACTTCTACACCGTTCCAAGACTTTCGCTTGCCATGCGCGTATTGTATCCGCAATAGCAAGTTATTCTCGCCTACAGTCTAGTTTGAAATAATGAAAGCCCGTAATTGGCCTCAGCAAAGTGTAATTGTTAAGAGGATCGTGTACTCGCGAGCTTCCATACAAAAAGCGTTAACGTTTTCCACCCCCTAAACCTTGTCCGATTTTCACAATTTTTTTACATTTTTGAGATACTATGGAAAACTATGCTCGTACGTTTTGTTTTTTTTTGAAATATTAGATATTTTAGGAAATATTGGAACTTATATTTTTATATGGACTGGGTTATGTTCTTATATTTCCTAAAACATCTAATATTTCAAAAAAAGAAGAAGCTTGCGAGTACACGATCGTCTTAACTTATATTTTAATTGTATGTGCTGTGGGCTTACTAGGTACCAATAAATAAATAAATACAATTCGGTATTTCCCAAGGCAATAAAATGAATCTAGGAACATGTCTGAAGTTAAAGCATTACAAAACGATACTGCTTCCGCTGTACGCCCGTCTGTCTGTATGTCTGTCTGTCCGGATGTCTGTAATAAAATAGTTTATTAATTTAAGGTTAAAAATATTACATTGCAACATTACATTGTTAATGAAATACACATGCAGATTTAAAAAGAAGCAATTTTCTATATTCCCTGATGCCTAAACTAAGTTAAGAATAACTTGTATTAATAGACATCTCAGTGCTCTTCCAGGTCACAAAGTTGCTTGAATTAACACTAAATATCCTCTATAATTTATAGTTGGTTTGTTTACAATTTGCACCAGCATGAATCAATCTATTAATCAATTGGTACCAAAAAAATATTTTATTTAATATTATAATAATAACCGGCCAAGTGTGAGTCGGACTCGCGCACGAAGGGTACCGTACCATTATCTATAAAAAAACCGCAAAAAAAAAAAAAACATGTTGTATGGGAGCCCCCCCTAAATATTAATTTAATTTTAATTTAATTACTTATTTTTTAAGTAAATAATCAACTCGGTATATTATGAACATTTTAAGCGTCTACCTGCTACCATTATCAATATCGAGCAAAAATTAGCAAAAAAAATCACGTTTGTTGTATGGGAGCCACCCTTAATATTAAATTTCTTTTGTTTTTTAGTATTTGTTGTTATAGCGGCAACAGAAATACATCATCTGTGAAAATTTCAACTGTCTAGCTACCACGGTTTGTGAGATACAGCCTGGTAACAGACAGACGGACGGACGGACAGACAGCGAAGTCTCAGTAATAGGGTCCCGTTTGGCACCCTTCGGGTACGGAACCCTACAAAAAGATTTGAAATTGAACCGTGATATGTAATAGAGAGATGTTTTTTTTTTTTTACCAATTTCAGGCGTGATGCTAATAGTGATGACTTTTGGTTCCGCGCTCACTGGTATGTATACTAAAGAAGTGATACGAAGGTACGGAATATTCCCAATGTTAGTAAGAATGGTCCACACCGCATTTGGCATCGTAGCTTTCTTTTGTGGTCTTCAATGCCAACTAAGTGGCATGCAAATGAACACTTACCACAAAGCTGATTATGACGTCAAACCTGATATACACGCCGCCATGAACAAACTTCTGCTGCCCGCGGTCTTGTTATTTGGTGGCCTTGTGGTCCTTAGGCCTGTGATGACTTGCGTTGGTTTGAATTTGTACTACACTCTGAAACATAACCCTTGCGTTTGTAATAAGCTTGTGCGTACAGTGTGAATAGTTTTGGAATAAATGTTGTAATATCTGAATAAGTACCTACCTATCTGTTTTATTTGTTTGAGTAGGTATGTAGTTAGTCCTGCCTTACACGAAGTATAGTGCCGAAACATGGACGCTTGCAAAGGAACTGTTTAAACGAATGAGAGTAAATTCCGAAGCCTGGTCTTCTCCCCAATGTTCGTAATGTGATCGACCCATCTGGCTGCCAGTCGACCAACAATGCTTCTTTTTCCTTCCTGTCAGAGATCTACTCCACCTGTCATCACCTCGCATCGCTAAGTTTCCTGCCCACTTCCACTTTAAGTTTTTTAAAGACACTCGCCCACTCAATTGCCGACCCGAGGGTAATGCGCGCTGACTGTATGCTTTACACTTCTCGTACTCAGATTTCCAAAACTCTGACTACCCAAGTCAGCAGGGCTTTTAGCCCTACAAAAGGTAGAGTTAGACGTTTAAGTTATTTTTTTCATTAAGGCCGGGTCTCAAGAGAAGAATAAACAATCAGATAACTTTATTTGATGTCAAAAGCCTCAGATAAACAGACAGAATATATAAGAATATATTGGATAGGGTATAATAGGAAAGGCAACGCTATTTTTCTTTAGATGATTTTGAGTACCTATTTCTTTGTAAAATGCCTACCTTCCTTCACTTTATTTTGACCTCCATTTTATTGGTCCTCATAAAATCGGCCGTCACACATTGTTGTAGTGCAGTAAAAGTCTAATAAACGCATTGTTTACGACGACGCCGTATCATAACGTTGGTGAAAATTACTTTACCTTCTGTTGGCTAAGTTGGCTTCGAGTTAAAAGTATCGTATAGTTCGATACTGGATATTTTATTTACTCAGAACTTTTGTTACTTAAAGTACACTAATATTAGGTAGGTTCTACGGACGTGCCTTTTCTCGACTTGGTGAAGTCAAGATGCTCTTAGCGATCATTATCTTCAGATATCAATTTGATCGATTTCCACTAATAGTGTCGATGCCAGTAGGTACATAAGTATGTTTGCGGCAGGCTCAGGCTGGTATACCACTCGGTGAAGACATGGCACAATAAGTGTGTTTGTCCCCATTGCATATCGGATTGCGCGTAGTTCACACACATACACCCTCTCACACGCTTACAGGCAAAGTGTCACGCTTTTACCCATACGGAGTGGCAGAGGCATAACGGTGTCCACTTTAAGCCGGATTTATTAATCCATTGGCGTGGTTAATTTGCATATTAACTTACTGGTACATCCCACTACTGTAATCTTTGAGCACGGTATTTGTATTTTGTATTTTATCTATTTATTTGCATCAGCGCACACACACACAATATAAAACATAGAAGATACTTAGCGCTAAACAAAATAACATATAAAACATACAGACACAGATAATTTGCACTAAGATAGATAGGATATAGGTACCAAAGTACCTATATCGCACTAGAACTGAGGGTGGTGTGGCATCTGCAAAGTGAAGCACGGTAGTGAAGCCACAACTTTTTATCGACTCAATCGTCCGTCAGTCTAAAGTCCGCGGCCCGCGATTTTCAATCTTATAACTTGGTAATAAAGTTCAGAAACTATGAAAACTGTGACTAGGTCTTTTGTGGACGTTAGACGAGCTAAAATCATGTCTTCCTGATTGCCATCCCAACACGTCGCGAACCATACAATAGCAGTCCTTCCGGCTACAATTTAGAGGTTTTTCCTCGTTGCAAATTCATCCCTCTGGGACGTGGTCCGTCCGACCGACTGATTTGCTCTACCGATCGGACGAATTAACCTTTTTTAGGGTGTCGTATCTCAGAAGGAGAAACCCTCCAAGAAGGCGTCCATTACACGCTAGATTTTGCTGTCAGTTTTGCCACAGTCAGTGCTATGTATGACTGACGAATAACTGCGCGTACGGCTCCTGCGGCGCGTTCGGCGCGTATTGTACGTTACGTATGGAGTGGACTGTAAGTAAATTAAATAACTGGATTAGACTAAACTGAGATGTGTATATTAATTAGAAAAGGTTAAAAACTATTGGACATGAACTGTACGCGGAAGCTAGGCATAAATTTGCGTCTGATGCTGCCAACATAACAAAGAAATATTAAAACTATAAAACACTAATGTTGCGAACAGCGATGACTGCGGCGCGTGCTGCTCCTGCGGCGCGCGTTATCAAGTCGCGTTACTAGTCATGTCTAGAACGCGTTGTACGATCGGTGGGACCACTTGGTCTTAGATAATGATATCTAGTTTTAATAGTCCGATTTATTTGATCCAACCAATCGGAAAAAAGTTTAGTACGACAAAGGCAGTCGGACCACGAGCCCAGAGGAAAATTCATCGTATGAATATATTCCACAGTGTTTTCAGCCACTTATATCCGTTAGTTTAGGAAAGAAGAAAGTTTTCGGCCCATAGCTACTACTACTGATGTCAGTTGTTCCGAAACTTTGGCCTGAATCCCCTTTGACCACTTAGGACAGCCATGTTGGCGAGAAAAGGAGTGGAAAGTTTGGAAAACAGCAAATTGTTCGGGGAAATATGGTTGTATTTTTAGGCAATGTTTTTTTGAATTGTATTCTTTTGTTTGGTTACAGAGTTTATATACATATTTATAAGTTGTCTTGTTATTCATCGGGTTTTTAACCGACTTCAAAAAGGAGGGGGTTATCAATTCGGTTGTGTTATGCTTTTTTAGGGAAATATGTACAGAGCAACTAAAGACTTGGAGCAATAGTAAAATAAATAAATAAAAGATTCTTGAAAAGGATCTTTCATTTGGACTACCAAGTAATAAAGAGAATCTTCATGGGACCACGAGTCCGGAGCAATTGCTACCACATATTCACGGAAGCATGATACAGGCTGAATAGTATAGTTCAATGGATACAGGTAGGTAGTTGAATAGTAAATTAAATTCCACTCGTCTCTATTCAATTACCCAAAGGAATACCTACAAAATGACGAGAGCTGCACCGCATTCGAAACGCTGAATCGAGTCATAAAGCCGTCTCCGCCGACAACGGAGGAAGGTTGCCAAGCGATAAATAAAGTACCTATAAGAAATGCTCTTCGTCACACCATTAGAGTGAAATAATGCTCTCGCACATCTTAATGTTGCTAGTTTGGCGATTTTTTCGGAATATTTCAAATTAAATCTAATTTAGCTTAGTTAAGTTAATAGATTTAGATAGATGATTGCTATCATGCAATGCATGTTGTCTTATTGTATTTTGTTTGATTGTGTGCAAGGCGACGACGTGTATGGGACTATTTCAAAAACTTCAATAAATCGTTTGATTAACCTAATTTACTCGTATGATACTATAATGTATAACATAACTATAGACATATCTATAAAGAAAGGGATTTTACAATCGTAAAATGCGATATTTATCAAGGAAATATCATAATCTAAATAAATACTTAAAAAAATAACAAAAATAATATTCCGGAAAGCGAACCTGAAAAATATTCAAAAGACAAAAAGTACCTAACGATCGTTGACAAATCATGCAGAAAGGTTACTTACTTAGAAATTAATTTATTTTTATTGCTAATTTTTTCGCATTCCATTATCTATAGAATATTAATTTAATGCTTCAGATTTAAATTAACATTAAATAAATAATACCTCGCAAATGTTCAAATATAAAATTCCAACCGATATTGACGAAAATAGGATTAAATAAAGTTAAGTTTTGGTAGAATTTTATGGGAAAATTCGTTTTCAAATGATGTAGGTAGGTGATAGATAGGTGTATGGTGTTTTGGGTTGATTCACAAATAAACACCAAAGTGAGTTTTTTGAGTTGGCAGCCCCAAAAAACATCGGCGTGCAGAAAAAATAAATCCAAGTGCCAATTAATACGCGATGAGTACGTGATTGGTGTACTCATGGAATCTCGGACAGCTACTCAATTAAAGATCTGCTCAAATGTTATACTTGCCCATGGAATACGTAAAAAGCTAGTATTGGTGTCGCAGGATTTGTTTATGTGCATGAGAATGAAAACGAGACGTAGATGACAACAGAATTTTTAAATCGATGTTCTATTTAGTAGCGATAGCAAACTCAATAGAAAATGAAAATGAAAAATAAAATAAAAATAATTTGTTATTTTCGGCTTCGAGTTTCCTTCAAATGAGCTTTCGGTTTTGTTGCAATCAAATTCACATCTAGAATAGGCATAGCTTTTGGCCCTAACTATATAGAGGATATTCTGAGACGGGCCAACCATCAGCGGGTCGATTCTCGCGGCTAGATATAGGTAGGTGTAGATATCGTATATCGAATGCGCAAGAATCATGCTCTAGAAACAACGACTTCACAAACATCCAAACTTCCAACACTTGTGGTTTTTTTTCCTTCGTAGTCTGCATTTGAATCCGGAATGATTATGATGTAGAGTACCCCTCCAATTCCCAGATTCACATTATGTATGGTCTATAATCCTTAGTTGTCCTTTTTTCAACTTACTAAACTAAAGAACTGATATTTAAAGTGAAAGAATAAATAAATTGCCGAGATCCCATAGATAGGAATATTGAATGAGTGGAATTTATTTTATCAACCGACTTCAAAAAAGGAGGAGGTTCTCAATTCGACCCGTATGTTATTTTTTTTTTATGATTATCAAGAATGAGTTTTTGATTGATTTACTTAACTCGTAACTTTTGCACAAGTTAGAATGGATAGACCATAGGTGACAGTAGATTGTTAATCATCATGGTCAATTTCCTGCGTAAGAAGCAAGCGTGAAACCAGGGGGGTTTCACTTCGATGATTAGGTATCTACGGCCGGTTATACGCACCAGTCGGTCTTTGTCACGTGGTTGAAAAAAATTACGCCGAAAACAACTGAGTGCGATTCGCAACCCTGCGTGGTCGGCATCGTGTCAGTGGTGTCTAATGGAATATAAACGCTCGTGTCATACGATAAGTTTCAATTTCAGATGCGAGCATATAGCATTTGCACCTAACTTGACTTTTGTTCGGGAGTGAACCTTGAAACAAAACAAACAAAAAAGCATTTATTTGACACACGTCAGTTTAGTCACATTGATACGATAATGAAATTAATTATGTGTCAAAAAGGTTTGGATTCAGCAAGTGCATGGTGCGGTGGCAGCACACAAACACAACGCTTGTTTTCAAACCAGACCCATTTTAGACTAAGCTAAACTAAATAAAATAAAATTACATACATGAATTAAATTGAATTAAATATGCATTTTGATTAATTATAAAAGATTTTTTACTTTTATAAATAATCACAACACAAAATTGTACCCACCTATATAAAATTCTAAGTACATTTAGGTATTGTTATTATTATTGATGACGCTTCTTACGATACCTTATTTGTCTGCACGTCTGTATTTATAGGTAAAAAGCACCAGACTCCCTTTGGACGGCGCCTAAAAATTATGGATAAATATTTCCTATATATTTCTATAAATAATAAATTCATATCTCCAATATCTCCAGTGTACCTTCTGTACTTAGTACTATTAGTTATTCTGTGGTGAAACCCACTAGACTCAGCTCTACTCATTCATGATTAGAGCTCTTTACTCAATTATGTTTCATATTTTCTCTATTGTACACATTCTTTGAATTAGCTGTGTGTAGTTTAAATAAGTACCTGTAGATATTTATAGGTCAAGCATGTAATCATGATTTTATATTACCTCACAGGACAGTGTTCTCACAGATCTTATTGCAGAGTATTGCTGTAATGAGGTTGACGTCCTCTTTTCAACCGACTTCAAAAAAGGAGGAGGTTCTCAATTCGACCCGTATGTTTTTTTTTTTTTTTTCTATGTTTGTTACGCGATAACTCCGCCAATTATGAACCGATTTGAACAAATATTTTTTCGGCGTATAGGTAATACCTCAAGGGTGGTCCCATTGACACCAGGTTAGGATCTGATGATGGGATCCTGGAGAAATTGAGGGAACTCTTCAAATATTATAGGCAGTCCTATAGTGATTTTTGTGTTTTTGTAATAACTCGTGCAAATGCACATGGTAAGCATAATATTGTGATGCAGAACTGCTGATGAAGACCACATATGGCCACCAGATCTGCTCAATACTAGGTACAAATACAATGCGTGGCTGACGGGCAGGCAACGCATAGCCTAAACCGGTGGACCTAGAGCCATGAAACTTTGTACAGAGGTTCCTTAGTAGCGTGGGTTAGTACTGAGATGGGATTTGACAAAATTAATTCCCCAAGGGTGGGGGGATAAGGGGTTACAGTTTGTATTAAACTCAATCTAATCAAATAGGGTTTGTGGAAGTCGGTTTTTTCTAAAGTTTACTTTTTGTTTCAATTATTACGAACACGTTTCAGATTGCTTTCTTGGATTCTTTTATGAAAATACTTGTCTTGTTCTAAATCCCTGGTATTCAAACTGAAGCTTTTCAGGAAAATCGAGGTCCGAAACTTTGGAAGTGAGTTTGGATATAGAGTATTACGTAGGGTTTAAATGTAGATCTATCATAGAACTGAGAATTTCAAAAACTAGATATTAATAAATAATAATAATAAATTGTTTATTGCCAGACTACAATGTCCAATATAAAATATAAAATAACATGTCAAAATTAAAATAGATTAGAAAATTACATAGATAAAATAATTAATTAATTAATATAATAAACAAACAAATTAATCATAACAAAGATGAGGGTCGGTGCAGGACCCTCCATTCACTGTGCAGGGGGCTGGATTGCCATGTGCGAGCAGCCTCCAGCAGCTGGTTGGTGGAGTGCGATATGTGGGTCCGCGCGGTGGCCGTGCGCAGCCGCCGCAGCGCCGTCCAGCCCGGCGCGCGCCCTTCCGCGAACATGCCGCTCGCGCTGCACCAGCGCGGCAGGCGGAACAGTGCGCGCCACGAGTTGTTGTACTGCACGCGCATCTGCTCCATGCTCTTCTTGGTGTACACCGCCCACAGCTCCACAGTGTACACGGATGTGCAGTACGACAGGAAGAGCTGCCTCTTCACCTCCGGGCTGCAGCGCGCGAACCGCCGCGCCAGCATGTTGGCTCGCACCAGTATGGCCCGTCGCTGTCTGGCGATGTCCAGTCTGTCATCCAGATCCGCAGTGATGACGTGGCCCAGATATTTGACCTCCTCGACGAACTCGAGGTCTCTGCCGTTCAGCTGCACTGGCGGTATGATGGCAGGTGTATTTGTCGACCGGAACATCATACACACAGACTTATCCGGGTTGTAGGCCATGTTGTGTTGTGCTGCGTATTCCTCACAAACTGCAAGCATGTCTCTCATTGCTGAGATGGATGGGCTGAGTAGAACCATGTCGTCTGCATAGCAGACATGGTTCGTTATGACGCCGTTCATGGAGCACCCAACATTGAGCTGGTTCAGTTTGTGAGACAGGCCATCCATGTAGACATTAAATAGTATGGGTGACATGCTTCCGCCTTGTCTTACACCGCACGCCAGTTTAGACGGATCCGATAGGGCTCCATTCCAGCGAACGACGTTGCTCTGCTGACTGTACCAGGTCTTCAGTACCTTGGTCACGTGACCCGGCACTCCCCGTTCCTGCAGTATCAGCCAGAGTCGGTCGTGTGCCAGTCTGTCAAACGCCTTGCTCAAGTCAAGATAACAGGCGCACACAGATGTTTTTCTTGACTTATAGTATCCCGCGACTTGCTTGAGGGTGTAGATGGCGGTGCTGGTGGACACGTCCTTCTTGAATCCCATCTGGTTGTCCGCAGTGCTGAGGTAAGGCGCGGCCAATTCATTGAGCACTTTCTCAAGCAGTCTGGCAATTATCGAGGCTAACGCAATCGGACGGTAGTTACTGCGACTGGAGATGTTCTTCTGCCTGTTCTTACATATTGGTGCAATAACCGCATCCGTCATAGCACTGGGCAGGTGAGATGTACGCAGGATAGCCGTGAATAGGTGGCTCACGGCTACTATCATGGCCGGGCCCGCATTTTGTACGTGCTCAATTGATAACCCATCCAGTCCTGGAGATTTACCACGCACAGTATTCTTTACGACTTTGCATAATGACGCTGGGCTAACAGTTATAGTGTCGTCAGTGCTGCTGCCATCGTGGAGCGAGTTATTAGGTGCAAGTGTACTCGTATTCGTAGGGGCGGGTTGCGTAAACAGCTGATTAAAATTGTTCGCTATGTCGTAGTTGTTTGTAACACCATCTATGTGACTGGTACTCGGTGTTTTGGGTTTGATGATGTTATTAGATTTTTGCCAAAAAGACTGAAAGTTCTTGCCGTTAAGATCATTCGCAATTCTATTCATAATAATCTGTTCTTCATTTCTTTGGCATTTTTTCAATGCTAGCTTGAAGTTCGCTCGCGCCTGTCTCCTTTGCTCAGCTATCGGTCCCTCTCGCGGACAGCCGGTTCTGTGCCATAGAGCGAGTGCGCGCTTAGATGCGGCATAGTGTTCGGCTACTCGATCGTTCCAGCCCGGTACCGTGCGTCTCTTGGTTTTCACTCGTTTTGTTTTGAATACAAAGCTGGCGGCATTTTGCATGACTTTGACAACATTCCTATAAGCAATGTCGATATGTTGAGGCGTGTACATATGAAAGTAGTTGCCACTATTCAAGAGAGCCGACATGTCTCGCTGTACAATTTCTGTGTAATGACAGATCTGGTTGGCCGATCTTGGTTTCCATGACCAGATACATGGTGGGTGATCGTTAGTGGCTTCTAACCGGGTGAGCTTATTGATTGTTATTTCAATTGAAATTGGTCTATGGTCTGTCCATGAGATTCCGTAGTCTACGTACATTTTGCTAATGGAGTTGTATACCGAATCTGTGACGAGGCAGTGATCTAGCCAGCTCGTAGTTCCGTGCGCGTCGCTGACGAATGTGTATGTCGATCCTGGTAATAGCAATTTATCGGCATATTTGTACTGATTGTCTCTGCAGAAGTCTTCAAGTTCATCTCCAAATGGTGTTCTGGGGTCAGCATTGAAGTCTCCCACTATGATGGAGTTAGTGCATCCACGGTCTTCGACTATGGCATGTATTTTGCTTAGCAGCTCACAGTATTCCGGGAAGTTATCAGTATTTTCGCACGGCATGTAGGGTGTTATAATGAGTAGCGTACAGTTATCACTCAAAGTGACTTCTACCGCGCACAGCCGTGGTGTGTTACATTCGACGGGAATTATGCGAAGTGTATTTTTGTACAGGATGGCTACACCGCCGTATGGTCTGCCTTTTAGGATATCTTTGGAGGTATCGACTGCTGATGTACCCAGACTGTGACATGACGCATTAATACTATCTAGGAAGTGCAGGTCCGTAGGGAGGAGCCAGGTTTCTTGTAATAGTACAATATCGTTTTCTTCGCACAGGTCAGAAATGAATACAGCCGAGCTCCGCACAGATTTACAATTAATAGACGTAATCTTTAATTTGCCCTCTTTTGTTTGCTTAATATCCCTTGCGGGTTTTTACCTGGCGGGTTTTTACTATAAAATATGGGCCGGTAAAAACGACCAGCGATAACGTCTTTAGGCCAGAAATCCTTGTTTAGGAATGTTTTAATATTCTCCATAGACGTAGTTACAACGAATTCTGAGCTTGAACTATAGGTTTCTCGGGGTGGCAGTTTCCTAATATTCAGCGAGGATTCTCCCATTGCTTTTATGTAAGAGCTTAGGTCTTCATTTGTCATGCAGATGTCCAGATTAGCGACGTATATGTCTGCAGTCCTGGGCGCAATTTTAAGTTTATTTGCGGCTTCGTTTGTAGAAACTCCTTTGATGTTTTTGCTTTGTTTCTTTTTTCTCTTGTGCGTTACTTCAATCCAGCCATTCTTTTCATTATTACTGGATGTGGGTTTTGTGGGTGCAGTGCTGACCTTGGCTGCATATGAGGTCTTCTGGGGACTGGATGTTACCTTCTGAGTATGGCACGTTTGCGAGGTTGGTGATTTTGTCTTGGTGGGGGGGCTATTGATAGCAGGTGTGGCGCTATTGACAGGTGAGCATGTAGGTTTTGCATTTATATCCTGGTAACATTCCATTGCCAAGCTTATCCCAGCTGGGCCACTGTTGGATAGGTCTTGGCCAAATTGCAGTGTTCGTCTGATGTCAAAAGTGGGGGGTACTTGTTGACGTTGTGTTTTTGTCTGACGAAATATTTCAAGTTCCTTCTTGACTTCCTCAAGTTGTTCTGAGGTGACGCAGGTTGTTTGAATGCGATGGAGGCTTGCCTTTAGCAAAACAATGTCCTTAAGCAATCTTGTAACGTCGACATGATCAAACGTAACTGGGGGTAGTTTCGCCAGGTCGCGGGCGACAAACACTGGGAGTACCTTGGGGTCGGTTTCCTTGATGAGAAGCATAATATCCTCCATGTCGCGTTGGCCTCTATGATCAGTTCTTCGGTTTATCATCCGTCGGTCAGTGGGGACGGTTTCGTACAGCGTAGATTTGGCCTGTTGTATGTCAGTATTGGGAAAAATGTAAACTAAATACTGGCAACACTATGTTATGTTTGACGTTTCTCTCTTGCTTTTGTGGAACCACTGAATACATTGTGTCTGCGATTATAATACTCTTTTTATTAGCTAGCTATTCGATTCCACCAAATAAGTTCATTAGGTTATGGGCCCAGACGCCCGGATAGCGTAGATATATTAATTTCGTAAAATAAAAGTGTAAATTCGCAGATTCAGTCGGATTAAAGTTAGACCGTCCGGCATCCGTAAAGTCACGTCATCCGCCATTGTCTCGCAGTCTCGCGTGTCTCTTTTCAGCCAAATTTTTCAGCTATGACGTCGTCAAACAACTCAATTACGGCAAGCATTGCCAAACTGACGGGGCGCGACAATTATAACACCTGGAAATTTGCTGTCAAGACATATTTAGAACATGAGGATTTATGGGAATGTGTTGAGCCTGAAGCTGGTGCGACCGCGGACCCGAAAAAGGATGTACGTGCCAAGGCTAAAATCATATTACTGGTGGACCCGATGAATTACGTCCACATTCAAGAGGCTACAAGTGCCAAGGAGGTATGGTCTAACTTAAAATGTGCCTTTGATGACTCCGGATTGACAAGAAGGGTAGGTCTGCTCCGAGATCTTATTTCGACAAACTTAGACAGTTGTTCAAACGTTGAAGAATACGTTAACAAGGTTATGTCGACCGCACACAAACTCAGAAACATAGGTTTTGCCGTTGATGATGAATGGCTCGGGACACTGCTCCTGGCAGGTTTGCCTGAATCATACAAACCTATGATCATGGCCATGGAAAGTTCAGGTGTGAAGATCTGTGCAGATTCTGTAAAAACTAAAATACTTCAAGACGTCAAAGGAAGTGATACGTCTGCGTTTTATACGAACTATCACAAAAACAAAACCAGCAGCAGAGCAAAGGACCACGCTGTTATTCCTGTAACAAATATGGACACATAAGTACTAATTGTAAAACAAAGAAACAATCTAATGCTAATTCTGGTTTTCTAGCTGCTTTCTCCGCATCATCGGGATCAATTGATGGTTGCTGGTACATCGATTCCGGTGCCAGCATGCATATGACTGGCAATCGTGAGTGGATATACAACTACGAGCCAGCGCCAGTTACAACTATTAAAATCGCAGACAACAACATGGAATGGGATATGTCAACATAACTACAAATACAGACCATAAAAACAACAAAATACAGGTAAAGAATGTTTTGTATGTTCCAAAACTTGCTACAAATTTGCTATCGGTTAGTCAGATGACTAAGAATGGCTGTCATGTGGATTTTAATGATAAAGGTTGTAACATTCACCAGAATAGCAAAATAGTACTTACAGCAAAGAGACAAAACAATATGTATGTGGTCCATGATGCAGCATATGCCCTGCATGTATCAAATTATGTGTGGCATCAGAGATATGCTCATCTTAACTTTAAAGATCTTGAGAAAATCACTGAATCAACGACTGGAGCCGTACTGTCACAGTCAAAGGCCTCTAAAATTATCTGTGCTACTTGTCTAGAAGGGAAACAAACTAGGCAGCCGTTTAAGCATGAAGGTACTAGAGCTTCTGAACTTCTTGGGCTGATCCACTCCGACTTATGTGGACCCATGGAAAACAAGTCTCTCGGAGGGGCCAAATATTACATGACACTCATCGATGATTTCTCCCGTAAGGTATATGTCTACTTTTTGAGATCAAAAGCTGAGGCATTAGATAAATTTAAAGAATTTAAAAGCTTTGTTGAGAACCAATTAGATAGAAAAATTAAAATATTCCGTTCTGATAATGGTAAAGAATATGTAAACAATGAGTTTGAAAGCTTTATGAAGAAAAATGGAATTCTACATCAAACAACAAATCCATACACCCCAGAACAAAATGGTTTAGCAGAAAGAATGAATCGTACACTTGTAGAACGCGCTAAATGTATGCTTCTAAATTCCAGTTTACCAAAATCATTTTGGGCTGAGGCAGTGTCTACGGCAGCCTACATTGTCAACAGATCTCCAACACGGTCATTGAATTACAAAACCCCTGAAGAATTATGGAGTGGGACCAAACCTGACATCAGCAACTTAAGAATATTTGGTTGCAAGGTCATGACACACGTACCTAAAGAGAAAAGAAAGAAATGGGATAGTAAGTCACAAAAATTAATATTTGTTGGATATTGTCATGAAACTAAAGGCTATAGACTGTATGATGATACTAAGAAAGTTATAACAAAAAGTAGAAATGTAGTATTTTTGGAAGAAGAAATAAAAAAGGATTTTGTTTCTGTATCATTGTCTGAAGAAGAAAACCCTTCAAATGAATCAGATTTTCATAATGAATCGGGTATTAAACCACAGAGCCCTTTAAGTGACACTTCTGCAGCAGAAACCACTATGAACACAGCCACCGATAATTATCATGATTGCTCAAGCGATTCAGAATTCACTCCTAACCAGCAGCCGGTCATTGCTAAACCACATACTATGTCATTAAGACCTAGAAATAGAGATGGGTGCAACCCGACCTACCTGTGCTTGGCAGCCGATGAAATTACTTCACATGAAGATAATCCAGTCAATCATAAAATGGCACTGTCCAGTGAAAATGCAACAAAGTGGAAAGAGGCAATGGATTCCGAATACAGTTCATTACTGGAAAATAATACTTGGACATTGACTAGTCTACCATCTGGCAAGATAGCTATCCCTTGCAAATGGGTATACAGAACAAAGTATGATGTGGATGGAAACATTAGTAAATACAAGGCAAGACTTGTAATTAAAGGATATGCGCAACAACAAGGAATAGATTATGAAGAAGTTTTTGCACCTGTTGTACGTTCTACTTCATTGAGATATATACTGGGATTAGCCGCCAAATATGCCATGAAAATTGAACAAATGGATGCCCTGACAGCATTTCTCCAAGGAGATATTGATGTGGAGCTGTATATGTCACAACCACCGCTGTACGAAAATGGTAAACAAGTCTGTAAGTTAAACAAATCGATATATGGATTGAAACAGGCCAGCCGAACGTGGAATACAAAACTGGATAAAGTATTGCTTGATATTGGTCTGATAAGATGCGCAATAGATCCATGTGTTTATTACAGAATTGAAAATGAAAGAAAATTTATACTCACTGTATATGTTGATGATTTGCTGTTGTTTTATACAGATGTTGATCAAGCACACTTGATCAAAACTAAATTGCAAAGCAAACTTAAAATGCATGACCTAGGACCCGCTAAATTCTGCCTTGGTTTGAGAATCACTCGGAAGAAAGATGAAATATGCATAGACCAAACAAGATACATACAGAACATTCTGCAACGATTCAATATGAATGAATGTAAGCCGGCAAGCACACCGATGGAACCTGGGATGGTTTTTTCAGTTTCAGGAGAGGACATCACACAAGAAGTTCCATATCGTGAAGCCATAGGTTGTTTGCTGTATTTAGCACAAGGAACTCGCCCCGACATAACTTATGCAGTAAATATATTGAGTAGATTCAACAACAAACCTGAATTGCAACACTGGCAAGCCCTGAAGAGGTTACTGAGATACCTTAAAGGTACCAAAGATGCAAAATTGGTCTATAAACCTGATGGACAGTCAATAAGAGGTTACAGCGATGCTGATTGGGCCTCAAATTCTGAAGATCGCCGCTCCTGTACCGGATATGTATTTCTATTTCAGGGATCTGCCATATCATGGAGCTCAAAGAGACAGCCAACTGTTGCTCTGTCCACCACTGAGGCAGAATACATGGCACTGTCTTCAGCAACCCAAGAAGCCTTATGGTTAAGGCAACTTCACATCGAGTTGTGGCCAAATGAGTCGGTCACACCTATCACATTGTATTGTGATAACCAGAGTGCAATAAAGCTAACATGTACTCAAAGTTTTCAGGCTCGCAGCAAACATATTGATGTGCGTCATCACTTCATCCGAGACCGTGTGAGCAGCCATGATGTCTGCATTAACTACATTCAAACTGATGAGATGACCGCTGACATTCTAACCAAGCCACTGCCCAAATCGAAGCAAGATTACCTGTCAAGAAAAATGGGTTTACATTTTGGAGAGGATATTGGGAAAAATGTAAACTAAATACTGGCAACACTATGTTATGTTTGACGTTTCTCTCTTGCTTTTGTGGAACCACTGAATACATTGTGTCTGCGATTATAATACTCTTTTTATTAGCTAGCTATTCGATTCCACCAAATAAGTTCATTAGTCAGCAACGGTGAAGTTGCTCATACAGATGAGGATGATGCTCTCCTCGTCCATCACATTTTTCTTATCAGTCACAAAAGAGAGGAGTTCATTTATAACTATATTGCAGCTTTTACACTTTGCGTTAGAAGTCATATTTGCGGACCGATATGTTGCGCGAGCGCGATTCGGCGCGGACTGGCATAATCATAAACATAAATATTAATCATGTGGTAAATAATAATCGGCTTAACTTGCAGTCTTGATGACAAATACACAGGTCAGCTCCAAAACATGCGCCCTGCAAGGGCATTGCAAATAAATCTCTAATATTCTTTTAAATTATTACACTAGAAAATTTGGTAGTTAATATTTTTTTTACAAATGAAACTGACGTGATTGCTAAACTCAAAAACGACTTGTGTTTTGAATTACCCTATTATTTTTTCGCATATTTCATAGAAAACGTAACCACTCGTAACGAAATCCTAATCTATTTCGCAATTTAAACTATTTGGATTCACACGAAATATGATTAGAATTCTTCAAACACAACAGAAATCGTAGAGTCCATAAAATAGGTCCGTAGATACGATTTCTTTCCAACAATCATTCACATTGTCATTCACATTCTGATGGTATTCTAGTGTCGACATATTTTGTCTATCTGCTCTAGTTGGTAATTTGGCTCCAGTCTTCATAATAATAAAAACTGGTTAAGTGCGAGTCGGACTTGTCGGGTGATAGATAACCCATGCTTATTCGTTTCCTTCATCCGATTTACCTCAAGAGATTTTTTTTCCAAATATTGTTTTTTTTTTTATAACTTACAAGTCAAGAAGGTACATGCCAAATTCAGATTAGTTTGGAATCATACTTTTTGACCTCTACCCCCTTTTTATTATTATTACGAGCCTATTTTGTCCCACTGCTGGGCAAAGGCCTCTCTCCCCCTCTTCCACTCCATCCGATCCTGAGCGGTCTCCCTCCAGTCCTCATCCCATAGACCCAGCTCATGACTCCATCTTTTCTTGGGTCGGCGGTACGCTTTCTCTTTGCATTTTCTGGGAGCCAGTCTGTGTCTCCCCTAGCCCAGCAATCCGGCAACATTTAAGCAACGTGGCCGGCCTAGTCCCACTTTAATTGCGCTTCTGAACTACGTCTATTGGTTTTTGTCCGGGAGCGCAGTTCTGTACTTCGGATCCGGTCTAAAAGCCGAACACCGAGAATGCGATAAACCCCAAGATTGTATCTTTGCGCATCAGTCAAAGACCGGATCTGGGCTTCGTAGGTAGGATGGGGAGAATGCACATGTCCACAAGCTTGCGTTTTAGGGACAACGGGAGTTGCCCTTTTATAAGCTCCTTCATAGACCAAAAGCTCTTCCAGGCATTGTCGACGCGTCTATCGACTTCCTTGTCTTGTCGCGCCTAGAAAGAGACAATTTAGTCTAGATCGATAATCTTGGACATATGCAATTCTAACCTCATCCACCTCTACCGTATGCTCCTTGCTGTTAGACATGACCTTGGTCTTTGACATGCTCATGCTAAGTCCAACCTCGAGGCTTGCATGGCTGAGTTGTTGCAGCATAGTCTGTAGCTCAGAAGCTGAATTTGAAAACAGGGCTATATCATCGGCGAAAACTAAGTTTTGTAAGCTTCACTTCGCTGACGTTTATACCCCTGTTGTCCCAATCTGGCTCTAGAGTTTTGAAGACCTCTTCCAATACGTTCGTGAATAACTTGGGAGAGAGAGGATCGCCCTCTAGGTACCCCTTTATTAATAAAAATTAAGTCTAGCTCTGTCCTGTTCCGCCGCCGCGCTGCTTAGATTACGTTTTTATTAATAAGGGGTCTAGATTAAATGTTTTCCCAAACTCTGCTTCCCGTTGAAAGGAACTAATTTACGTGTCAAACTAATCAAGAGCCGTTTTCGTCGGCAAACGGCATTTTTATGGCCAAATGAGTTACGTGACAGAACTGCGAGACATACTGCTTTATCGAGTCAGTTGGCGACGTTTTTTATGTTAATTCTTTGTACATCTTTTTCTGGTGATTCCTGAGAGTATCTACAGTCATATTCTGATCTCTCCGCCGCTCTGCTTCAAAATTAACGTGACATCATCATCATCATCATTTTGAAGCTTTAGCTGTATAGATACTATAGATATTTCTGGTTGGGATGTGGAGATCTGTTTGAGAAACTTGCGTGCTCATTTTATATCTGATGCTGGTTGTACTACGTGTAGAAAGTAGAGCAATGGTATTTTCTGGCTACTGTGGCATGGTAACTACCTACATTATACTATCCCCGAATCGTAGGTAATAAAAGATTGTTATTTGTAAATTGGAATTGTAAGGGCTTTGCATTTAAGTATAAGTAGTTTTTATATCAAGGATCTTGCTACAAGGACAAGGGTCTCATATGAGTGTCCCCGTACACGACAGCCACAAATGCCGCCGCGAGAAGCTAGAAGCGGCCACTAAGGAAGCTGAAGCACGCGTCAGCCACTTTTTTAACACATGCGCGCCATATCATAAATAGACATAAGGTGGGGAATCGCGCGATGAAGTGTGGCGGCGCGGCGTTTTGAATCGTGTGGCGGCCACGCGCCACAAAACGACCGTGTGCGGCGACACTAAGTCTCTCTTCCAGAACAAATTCATTCATTCAGAGTCATTTGCGGAAGGCTTTTGGTGTTAAATCGATAGGCTTAATATTAAGTATCGTAACAGTTACATGTTTGTCATGGTTCAGGCTCTCATAAACGGTATTATACTCTGGGTAAAATGTACTCGGTTTTGATAGCTTTTAAAATTGTCAGCTTATCTTAAACTTTTAAAGCATAAAAATCCTTCGAGGAAGATTTTTTTTTGGAGAATATTATTGAAACTGGTTTCAGTTTAAAGGAGAAAATAAGCTTCTTTATTTCAGTAAACACAAAAACCGTACCTTAGCCCATTAATGCTTTAGAGAGGAAAATATTTAAACAGAAAATCGTATTTACGAAATTAATTGGGTGTTAACTTTTAAGAGGGATATTTTGAGAAGGATATTTTGCACTCGCAATTTACACACACAAACCGGGCCGTGAGTCGCCTACAGAATCACACGGCGATACCTATAACGACCTGTACTTTATTTACTATTGGCATAGACAAATAAGTAATTGTCTATGCTATTGTTGAAGTTCAAAATTCTTAAGAAGCTATCAAGTACATTGACACCCAGTTTCTGAATCGCTGATCACAGTCACGATAAACCAATCGGTGGTAAATTCAAAATGGCGGCACATGATTGGCTGATGACGGCATGTGATTGGCTGAAATTAATTAATCGCTCCTTTAGCTAATCGTAACCTTTGATCAGCGTCTCAGAAACTGGGGGTTAGTAGCGCTTAAAAATAAGCAGTATTATCTATATAGTTGGCAGACGCATCTTACTCTGAGTTGTACCACAGATGCTATAATATTATTCTAATAGTTGTACGATGCAGAAATTCTTAGCATTTGAAACAAATGACAATCTTGAGAGACTCGCCATTACCTGGTTCGCCGACACATCTTATATAACAATAGTTCGACATTATTTGGTCGTTCGAGCGGTGTGCTTCTGAGAGGAAGGGGTTAAATTAGTGACGCCATTAAATTTTAAAATAATTTTGTGCAACTCAGGGGCCCGATGCTGCTCTGAGAAACGCACTTATATTGGAATGCTACCGCTTCTAAAACACCCAAAATGGCGTCATTTGGTATGCTCCTAAAGAATCGCAAATAGATAAAAATCGCAATTTGTATAAACGCTTGCTTGCTTGCAATCTATTTACGATCTATTTGCGATTCTTTAGGAGCATACCAAATGACGCCATTTTGGGTATTTTAGAAGCGGTAGCGTTCCAATATAAGTGCGTTTCTCAGAGCAGCATCAGGCCCCAGGATAGGTGTCGAAAACGTGCTCTGATTACGCAGGTATAGATGAATGAAGCCACCACTATCAATTATTTAGCACAAAGGTCTTCTCCCACTTACGCATTACGTCGGGTGCGATTTTGATTATAGATTGCCAAATTACCAGGTTTACCTGTTAACGGTTTATTTAAGGTTAGCCCGGGTGATGGTTAATGAAGATTTATCCTATACTCTTTATATCGGGCTTAATTTTGTTTAACTTAGTGCCGTTCTCTCATTCCTCAGATAGCGTTTATCTGTTGGTTTATTTGAGACTTTTGACCTTCAAACGTACAAAAACTGTCCAAACAAGTTATTTGATTGTTTATCGGTCTCTTGAGAGACACGGGCTTACTATATTATTTCGTTTACGTTCGTTAAAATATCAGTAACAGTCAATGTAGGCGCAGGATTAAGAAATATGGTGGGCCATTTGTATGGGGCAGTAATTGCGAAATCAAAAACTACATGACCTAGGATTTCTTGTTGCACCATGAGATTGATTTCGATTAAAACTAAAGGTGAAAAAAAACTATTTACCTAATAGGGAATCGAACTCAAAGATTTTGAGTAGTTTTGGGTTATATTTAATTATAAAATAATAAACGGTCAAGTGCAAGTAGGACTCGTGCACCAAGGAGTGTTCCGATTACACTTGGAGAGCGAAACTGGTGTAATTAGGTTTCTACGTAAAAAAAAAAAGTATGATGTCATCCATGTAAACAAAATTACATAGTTTTGCAGAAAGATAGAAATATGAAATTTTCTGATTTTTCCCTTTACTTGTGCTATAAAACCTTGCTCTGTGCCAAATTTTATGATTGTAAGCCTCCGGGAAGTACCCTATAGATTTTGGGTCCATTGCGATTACTATGAAAATCCAACAATTTTACAGCATAAACGGTCGTAGCGTTTGATTGCGTTGACCTAGAAATTTGTTTTTTTCACAGTTCTATACGACCACAGATTTGAGCAATTCATATTTTCAGCTTGATACGTCCACGCGTTCTCGATACAGTTCTTGTTCTCGTTCTCGCGTTGTCGTGACACATGGACAGACGGACAGACAGACAGACCGACGGACGGATAACAAAGTGATCCTATAAGGGTTCCTTTTATTCCTTTTAATGAAGGAAAGAAAAGGATTGCATGTGAATACCTATAACACGATGTATTGACAAAATGGAAATACTATAATTGAAACAAAAAGTAAACTTTAGAAAAAACCGACTTCCACAAACCCTATTTGATTAGATTGAGTTTAATACAAACTGTAACCCCTTATCCCCCCCCCCCCTTGGGGAATAAATTTTGTCAAATCCCATATCAGTGCTACCCCACGCTACTAAGGAACCCCTGTACAAAGTTTCATGGCTCTAGGTGCACCGGTTTAGGCTATGCGTTGCCTGCCCGTCAGCCACGCATTGTATTTGTACCTAGTATTGAGCAGATCTGGTGGCCATATGTGGTCTTCATCAGCAGTTCCACATCACAATATTGTGCTTACCATGTGCATTTGCACGAGTTATTATGAAAAACACAAAAATCACTATAGGTCTGCCTATAATATTTGAAGAGTTCCCTCGATTTCTCCAGGATCCCATCATCAGATCCTGACCTGGTGTCAATGGGACCAATGGGAAGGTAAACCCTTTCAAACAAAAAAATAATTTTCCATATCGGTCCATCCGTTTAGGCGCTATCGGGAAACATACATAAAAAAAAACAAACATCCGGACGAATTGTAAACCTCCTCCTTTGGGAAGTCGGTTAAAAATGGAGAAGCTTTTCACCAAAAACCTGGGTCACTTAGGTACTGAACGAAATACGTTAAGCATGAAAAATGAGCCAAACTTTTTCTTAACTACTAAGAGCAGCATAAATTCTGATTCACAAACTTTCAGAATTTACGATGAGGTTTTTGTTGTCGCGTATTATCTAAATTCCGTCCCGGGAGGATTTTAAATCATCATTTACGAAAATGTAGATTTCTTTGCATTTATCACCGTAAAGTGAAAGCGAGAACACAATCCATCGGTTTTAGATCCGTTAGATTGTATTCTGTCGATAAGTTGTGAACCGTACCGAACTTCATACAATATAACGCGTGAGTGGATAAGCTGAAATGACGAATCACTGGCCAAAGTGGTGGGTCAGAGTAGGTGAAGCAAAAAGGGGTGAGCGAAGCGAATCCCCGTTTATCGTATTGTATCGTATATATTTATTGCACATAAAAGACAAAACAGAAAATACAGAGAAGTAAATTTACAAAGGCAAGCTTATTCCTTATCTTGTCATCCTTCGTGTTAGGTTGACTTGTAAGTACCAAAAAAGGATAAATGCTAAACCTTGTCGATCATGTTTACAATTTATCGAAATATAATAATCTAACGGTTTTTTTTTCGTTAGATTGTAATCTCGCGGTTTTTACAACATTACGGTGACATAATTCATATTCTTATATTTAATCCCATTTTTTCCCATTCGGGGTTGTTTAGCATCATGGTTAATACTCCATTTTGCGTGACAGGGGGCTAGCCCACCGCCGTAATTAGGGAGATAAAAGGTTTCCTCACACAATCCTCACCGCAAGTGAAAACTTTTACAACTCAAGTCTTATGGACACTCAAAGTGCTTGCGAAAATAGCTGCGTTAGTTTAACATTCGCTCAATTTCACTCGTATCTCGGTAAAGGGCGCCTTTGCCCCTCGGTGGAGACATAAGCTCGCCTTTATCATGCGTTGTCCACTTTCCATTGTAAAATGTATTATTTTGTGCAATAAAGTATATGAATAGGCTATTGATGATAATTATAGTTGCAGTGCAGACCATGTTGAATTTCGTGTAAGGAGACCTAACTCAAAAGGGGGTTCCCTGACAGACTGATGATTATGATGATTATAATTTGACATTTGAGAGCCACTTTCTTTAAGCAGCAGTTATATCCACTGAAGTGTCGCCAAACCCAGCATTAATTTTTATCGCCCCCATAAAACTCTATACACAGAAAAGATCGCGGGTCCCACTCCCCAATAACTATTCCGCGATTTGGGTCAAATATGAGGGACACTGTGTGGGTCACACTTGATCCGACAAAAACATGAGGCTTACAATCTCGGCAGGAGGTCGCCAGTACAGTTAGCGGCAGATAAAGCTTTTTAAAACGTTTTTACAAGTTTCAGTCGCCTACAGCAGCGCTGCCAGCAAAAACCCTTCACGTAACAGCGGCTGCAGCGTTTTCAATAACCTATCCTCCATCTGTTATGCAGGTAGATAGAGGTAAAAAAATAATGGGTATATATATTTATCAAGAAATGCTAGGCATGAATGATGGCAACATTTGCAGCGTACTACTTGTTTTCTATAATGACATATTTGGTTTGTCAATCAAAACAAGCATTGGTGTCCTAATGGCAGTTGCCATTATTTTTTTGTCTAGCATTTCTTGACAAAATATAGTTTGTATGGGCCCTGTACCCACCCTTGTAGCAACTACTGGTCGATACCATTAGAACGGTCTTTCGAAAGACATGTTTTTATTGTAACAAGGTAACATCCTAACTTGCGGGAGAAAAAAGTTATGATCAAGAAATGTCCATTTAATTGCAATGGATACCCAGCCGTGCTAATACATTGCGACCCTAGGGCACGCCTCGGACACTCCATAGAATTCTCGTGAAATAATCACCTATTACTACTACATAACCAAATGATGTTTGTATACGTGCAAATGTGTGCGTAAACTTTGCTAGGGCTGGTGGCGCGGCAAATGCAGCGATATTAAGTATACGTGTCGTCACTCGTCAGGCGTTCAGCCCTGTCTTTTGATTCTCTAACCAATCTTTTGACGCCAGGGGTGGGGTGCGGTATCTGAATCAGCGCGGGGAAGGGAGTGGCCGTTCTGTACGGAGTACTATTATCTCTTCTGTGCCTTTAAAACAAGCATTGGTTTTGAGAAAACTCCCAAAATCGTAATATTGTATTTGGAATGAGTTTAATTGTTCAATAAATTACTCATAGGGGGCGGTTGGTATTAGGTTAAAATAAAGCTCATTATGGAGTATTGGAATGAAAATAGTTGACAGATTATGATCCTTGACAAAATCGCTATACTTAATGGTTGGGTAAGTCATAACTTATGCCATATTTCAAAGAGAAAAAGATTAGGATAGGTACTTACCATAATTTCATAATTTCTTTATTGCACACAAAAAGTTACATAGGACAGTAAAAAACATAGAAAACGTGTACAAAGGCGAGCTTATCTCTAATAAGAGATCTCTTCCAGCAAACCAAATAGGGATGAGACAGGTGGATTGCTGAGCAGGAGTAGACCCATGTGTACAATACATATAATTATTACTTACAAATCAATAGACTACATAAACTAGTGCATACTTATATAAATAAATATGAAATATATTTATATAATATACATAAACTAATAAATACTATACATACATACTACCTATAATTCTATAAAGACAGGTAATGCTTCTTCACACGACTTTTAAAAATACTGAGAGTAGGAGACAGACAAATACAGAGACAAAAATACCATTTTGTCAACAAACCAATAGCTATTTGTATTCATAAATAAGCTTGGCTTTCATTTGACTTCTCTTAAAAGCTGATCCTCGGAAAGTTTCAACCTAATCATAATAATTAGGGTCGGATCACATAATTTTATTTATTTTCATCGTATTCTTTTGTATAACATCCATTCAATGGCTTTTCATGAGAAATAATGCAGATGACAGCATTTGATATCTTGTTTTCTGTTGAAGATATGTTTAAATCTTATTTACAGACTGTCAGCTTTGAATGTCTTGTCTTACACATCTGGCTCGCTCTTGCTTGCTCTGATCTTGTTGTCTTTGCATCTTATCTTTTAGACCCGTATTGATAAATGTCAAGTAAAATACAATTTCAGATATTTTATAAAGTCAAAAGTCTAAAGATTGTTATCTAGAGCTCGTCTAAGCTGAAATGACGCGCCCCACTCCTTGGTTTTGTATGGCAAGTAAATAAAAAACCAAGGAGTGGGGCGCGTCATTTCAGCTTAGACGAGCTGTACGATGAGTACGTATACGTATTATCTATTAAATGTTTACCTACCTAAACTGCTCTCACGTTTGCAGGCATAATGCCAGCAACGGTTGGTTCCTAGACTGCATCTAGGAACACTATACACCTGAAAAGTGGCGTGACGGTGGCGTGCGAGTCGTTCTATACAGGGTGTAACAGAAAGGTGTAGTCATATTTAAGGGGGTTGTTAGGGACATCATTCTGAGCAAGTTTCACTATGAAATCGATTTGATCAGAGCAACTTTAATTTTCACTTCTCTCTACAAATCATCTGACCGCCCGGACCAAAACGTATAGAGCAATGAAAAATAAAGTTGCTCTGATCAAATCGGTTTCATAGTAAAAGTTGCTCAGAATGATCTCTCTAAAAATGACTACACCCTTCTGTTACACCCTGTAGATAGTAAGAACAATGACGACAAAATGGCTACCCATCAAATTAGTTCGACTTCTCACCGCGCGCGCGCATCCGAAGACGCAGCAGTCCACCGAGACGCGGTGGCCGTAGTGGCTTTCATTGTAAAACATAGACTATTTACTTTATATGTATAATATCGTAAATTGTATTTTACTCGTCCTGAAAATTATTTGATAACATAATTATCTCAAACCACGATCATGAATATAAAATACGATAAACAACATAAAACTTTTATTGAGCAATAACTTTTGAATGCCAAAAATGCGGTCTATGATGTATTAAAATACACATTTTGTTGTTGGTTTACAAGCTGTGTCTACGTTTCCTGCTAACAGACCTTTTAGCACGGTCATGATTTACTCCGACTCGTCCAAAATAGAATAATAATAATTTATCAAAAACACAGAAATATGAACACAAACAGACATGCGCTTCAAACATACTAACACCCTATTTTTAGTCGGGACGGGAGACCGCAAAACACGACAAGTCGTAGGCGCCACGATTTAAGGTGTTTTGGATCCTTTCTTCAAGTCCGAATGTGGGTACAGTGTAGAATTTGCCGTGCAAGCATGACCTGTGCCTTCTCTTGTCTCTGTCTGGTCTGTTAAGTTAAGTGGTCACACACACACATCTGTATAAAATTCGCTGCTCGTACAGTCAGCCAAGAACATAGCTGACTGCCAGACTCATTAATTCCCTTATGACAGGGGGTCAAGTCTCTGCTTGGCTGACTGTACTACCACCAGTACATAAAATTTATTGGATTCCTGAATTGGACGGCGGATTCCAGTAAAATGGTTTCCGAAACAAAAATATTTCCCGTTGTTGTTTTTTAATCTCGTCATTTTTATCGGGTTGCTAAAAACATCGAATCCTTTCTGCGACCCAGTATCCTTCAGAGAAGATTGAATTTCGTTTGCATGGTGGATTAGAATAATTAAATCCCTTTTTTAGACGGCGGAAATAATCCTTTCGTGTAATCTTCTGAAGATTTATAAATTGAGTGTAATTCATCCTTTTGCACAGTTTAATTATTATTTATAATGGCCGCTGTACACTTCCGCGCGATACAAAACTGAAGCTGACGTACAGTCTGCCACTTAATTAGCTGGGCAGGACTGCATCGTTATCAAAAGCTGACACGTTTAACACTTGACACATTTGGTGTGTGGTGTGGTGTGTGTGTGTGTGTGTGTGAATAAGCGCGTTGGGCATGACGTTGCACTGCATGGGCATCAAGAATAGTCTCTTTACAATAGTAAATGTAGCCCATTAATGTCCCCACCGAGGGGCACAGGCCTTTACCTATTTCTTTACAATAAATCTGTATTATTTATAAGATTGCCCAAGAGTCCCAAGACAGAGCAGTCATTATTCAGACGGACCGAGAAAAGTAAAATAAATTGCAGTTATCACATTGCCCAATTCACGCAGGCAAGCTTTCCTTTGTACATTTTATTTGGATTACTTTTTGTTAAGATTTTTTGTGTGCAATAAAGAAATTATGAATTAATTATGACTGGGCATTATGAATAATGACAGGACTTATCCAACTGCCCGTATCATAAACATTAAATGACTTTCAAAGACAAAGAAATTAGAATTAGAAGAGTTAGCTATTTGGTTTCTAAGATAAGATTATTTGCTGTCCCATAAACCAATGTAGGTAACCCTAACAACAATGCTTATATTTCATTCATTCATCACGGGTTTAACACCCACTGTAGCGTAAGGACAAAAGAGTCCTTGGAACAATATTGACATTAAAATTATATAAAAAAATGACATTAAAATTATTTTGACAGTGGGTACCAAGACGTCAATGAATGTCTAATTTTTGACGTTGGTACCCACTGTCAAACTAATTTTGATGTCATTTTTTTGTTTTTAATTTTGGAGAATGACAACGGCTCGACTTAGGGGGGCAAGAAAAGGTTTCATTCATTCATATGCTAGAAGGAAAGTAATTATTATTCTAAAGTTTCAACTTCTTACCCCTTCATCGCCCACCCCAGGGCTTATTGCAATTCTTCAAACAGACCGCAAGCGAGAGTGGACGACCGTGTCCTATAATCCGTTCGAGTACCACAAGAAGTGATAATGAGGTCAAAAAAATATAGGTCATTTCCTCTTCCGGTTTCAGGGTTGATGAGTTCCTTTTTAAATCTTTGAAGATCATTTCGCAAGTTAGCATCGCTTTTTGTGTGAGGGTGTGTGTGTGTGTGTGAGGGTGTGTGTGCGTCTGAGGGTGTGTTTTTTTGTGTGAGGGTGTGTTTGTTTGTCTGTGTTTGTTTGTGTGTGTGTGTGACCGAGCTTTTCATTTTAGGGACAGCTTTCGGTCGGTCGGTCTGAAAAGGGAACTTCAAATTCATTAAAATTAACAAACACTGAGTGGCTGTTTGGTTGTCAAATATAGCCACAGAAGAGATAATAGTACTCCGATATAGCTAAAAAAAAAAAAAAGATACGCGTGTAGCACCGTACACGTGTTAGAAGTAAAACTTCTGTAGCTAGATCATTAAGTGGTACCTATACTATACACCTATACCTACCTATACTAAAAGAGATTTAAATTTCCAATTTTGAGATCCAATCTCTGCTTCAAGTTACTTTTAAGTTTCAGACGTCCGATTATTTGAAATTATTTTATACTTGTACTTACTTTTAATACGTCATGTCATTTATTTCCCACCATTCCTTATCTACAATTTGTCGCGCTCGTGGTGATATACTTAACTCATTCAATAGTGTCACTACTATTTGCATCTCGCTCAGATTATATACCATCTGACGTCACGTCTTTAAGCCGTCTCGCTCAAATGTATGCATTGCTTTGCTTGTCTCTGTGCCCAGTCCCTTTATTTAATTGATCGAGTACGTATTTTCAACTATTCCAAGTTAATGTGTACCTGCGGGGCTACCATAAGGCTTGCCACTCACCTCAGTCGCGCAGATAAATGACAAAGATGGCTAAATCAATATATGGACGACTGCCCCAGACATGTACAAAGACTTCTCAACAGCCAATAGCATTTAAATATTCATTCATAAATTTAATTTACTGCGTCTGTATTTAGTTTGTAGAACTTGAAGATTTTTTTTATTAAATATAGGTAAATAAGAGTTGTTACTCAATACTCCGTGATTCCAATATGATTCCGTGACCTTTGCCGTCGCTAGAAATAAGCACCATTTTGCAATAACATGCAACATAACGCCATCTAGCCACTCCTCTGGAAACCTCCTGTTTTCAACAGTTTTGCTAGTTGGCAATTGGCAATTATGTTGCATGTTATTTTTAACGATGGCAAAAGTCACTAATCAATGGCGGAATCATAGAGTATGAAGTGACAACTCATAATTATTTAATCATTTCCTTCAAGTTCTACAAACTAACTAAAGACGCAGTAATTTATGAGAGAATATTTAAATGCTATTAATTGGCTGTTGAGAAGTCTTTGTACATGTCTGGGGCAGTCATTTTGCCAAATTGCCAACTCCTTTCGCGTCTCAATGATGTTTCTCCATAAAATAGCGCGCATTCATTATGATATGACATTAAATTGTGACAAAATGCGTGGCTGGGGTGACTGGCGTGCCTTATGCTACCCCCGCTAACCTATACATACCTAATTTGCTAGGATTTTTTAGGGTTACTTCATCGCGAAGCGATGACGTAACTTTTATTTAATTTTATTCTTGACATTTTCTTAGTCCGCCATACGACATACCTCAATTTTTATATTTTACTTCAACATTATTGACTGGCATGAAGCATTAACTTTATAATTACAAAAGCTTATTAAAATCAAAATCGTATAATTTCAACAGTTATAATAACAACTCAACTTTAAAATATGTATTACAAAAATTACATACAAACAAATAAGCGAAACAATAAGCCATTAAACTTATGGCTCTGTAAGCTGTAGACCTCGCTTTGGCCGTTTACTACAGATAAACATTAAATAGGTAGGTATAACACGTACTTAGTAGCTAAACTGCTAATTTGTGACTTGAACTGCACTATATAATAAAAAGTGGCTTTAGAACAGTTCTAGGTACCTACTTATTGTTTTCAAGAAGTCTTAATGCAGCCATCCATCACATCGGAATTTGCTTGAAAACTAAATATCACATTTGGATGATTCTAAGTGACTTTATGCGATTACTAGCTGCCCGTTGCGCGACTACGCAGCGCGTTTTAGGTACCTATTCCATAGTTACCGGCCACAAAACGATTCGTTCATCATTTTAGAAATCCATATCGACCCGTATGTGACATTGATGAAACTCTTTTCTTACAAACTGTATGGATCGCATCGCACAGCTGTCAAACATAAGTTCCGGTTCCAACAAAGAGGTTGAACGAAGTAGTTTTTGGTCACGTCACTGGTTTTGTTTGCCAGTGTTTGCCCCAGCCAGCGGCGGCGGCGCCATCTTGGCCATACCGGAAATCAAGAACTCGTGGAAGAATGCTTAAAATAATTTTTATTTGTTAACGTTTCATCAGGTTTTTCTCTCACTAATTAACATTCTTTATTGTACGAATGTATTATTATCTTATCTGATTAGTTAAAAACCGTATTGAAAATAGTTGCGGTTTTAAAAGTCTTCAGCCGACCCTGACGTCACCGATTCCAATTTCCGTTACATTTCTTAGCCACTCGTGATAGCACCCGGCTAGTAGCAAGTGAAAAGCAAATATATGAATAACCCACAGTTGAGAGGTTAAATAAATTTTACCCCCGTGCCCCAAGAAGTTTTACTTCAAAACTTTCCAACGATACAGACTATCAAACACCTTGGCTGTACGGTTTCAAGACCCTTACCTTTCCCAAAAAAAGTAGAACTTTATCGTTATCAAAAAAAATATATATAACATTAGTTTTGTTCGAGAAGTAGTAAAAACAGGTGATCGTTATTGTTTCTCGCTTACACAAAAATGATTCGTATTATGTCATCTCTTTCTTTTCTTTTTTTTCTGACGATGTGCCATCTCTATACTATACTCCCTTTACGGTTGTAAATCAGTACAAAATTTTCCATCTTTCTGTATATAATAAAAATACGCGTGTAGCACCGTACACGTGTTAGAAGTAAAACTTCTGTAGCTAGATCATTAAGTGGTACCTATACTATACACCTATACCTACCTATACTAAAAGAGATTTAAATTTCCAATTTTGAGATCCAATCTCTGCTTCAAGTTACTTTTAAGTTTCAGACGTCCGATTATTTGAAATTATTTTATACTTGTACTTACTTTTAATACGTCATGTCATTTATTTCCCACCATTCCTTATCAACAATTTGTCGCGCTCGTGGTGATATACTTAACTCATTCAATAGTGTCACTACCTCAGGTCACTACTATTTGCATCTCGCTCAGATTATATACCATTCTCGCTCAAATGTATGCATTGCTTTGCTTGTTTTAGAAATCCATATCGACCCGTGTGACATTGATGAAACTCTTTTCTTACAAACTGTATGGATCGCATCGCACAGCTGTCAAACATAAGTTCCGGTTCCAACAAAGAGGTTGAACGAAGTAGTTTGAGTCATGCTAGTTGGTTTTGTTGTTTGTCCCAGCCAGCGGCGGCGGCGGCGGCGGCGCCATCTTGGCCATACCGGAAATCAAGAACTCGTGGAAGAATGCTTAAAATAATTTTTATTTGTTAACGTTTCATCAGGTTTTTCTCTCACTAATTAACATTCTTTATTGTACGAATGTATTATTATCTTATCTGATTAATTAAAAACCGTATTGAAAATAGTTGCGGTTTTAAAAGTCTTCAGCCGACCCTGACGTCACCGATTCCAATTTCCGTTACATTTCTTAGCCACTCGTGATAGCACCCGGCTAGTAGTAATTGAAAAGCAAATATATGAATAACCCACAGTTGAGAGGTTAAATAAATTTTACCCCCGTGCCCTAAGAAGTTTTACTTCAAAAAAGAAAATGTAGCCCATTAATGTCCCCACCGAGGGGCACAGGCCTTTACTCGGATCCGAGTAAGATTTAGCCATACTCCACCACGCTGGCACAGTGCGGGTTGGTGGAGGGGTTTTTACGACTACTACATACTACGAAGTAGTGATAGTAGCCGGGACCTACAGCTTAACGTGCCATCCGAAACACGGAGTGTCCGATAATGTACTTAAGACAAATTAATCATCTCATTGGTACATGGTCAGCACCGGGATTCGAACCTGCATCTCTTGCGTGAGAAGCAAGGTGAAACCCACTAGACCACGGAGAAGTAGGTAGTGTCATTAATATTTTTTTAATTTGATTACTGTATTGCGCTTATAAAGTAAGTCATTATGAATTCGATTTCAAGTTTGTAATTCGAACTTTATGCCATGAGAGTAGATAAAATAAAAAATAATACATTTTCAACGTGACGTTTACGTTAATAGAATGCTGTTAATATTTATGCCGAATGAAAATGATACGGAAGCTGGAAAATGAAAAAAAATGTTCTCACGTTATGTGATACAATATCATCACATCACATCAAATTCATATTTTATCCGACACTAGTACATTTCAGTTGCTCCGCTGAAAACAGAATTTGCAAATCTTTAAAATAGACTACAGGCTTGTTTTATGATCATAGCTCGACAGTCGGCACCATCAGTAATGCGGCCGAGACCACCAAATACATCCTTTATTACATTACAGTTAAGGACTAAACAGCAGAACGGAGTAATTTGGGTGATTCAACATGCAACTATTGAAAATAAACTAGGTTTAGTTTTATTATTTGGTGAATGATAGCTTTCATGAACAAGAAGATAAATATTTGGATAATACGCTTCAGGTTGAGACTTCTGTAATTCCGTGGCTTGTTTGGCGGATTGTTTTCAGGGTTCAGTGGACCTGCAAGGAAATAAACGGTCAAGTGCGAGTAGAACTCGCTGACCAAGGGTTCCAATCACACTAGGAGAGCGTAACTGGTGTAATTAGGTTTCCACATAAAAAACTTAAGTATGATGTTATCTATGTAAACCAAATCACATATTTTTGCAGGAAGACAGAAATTTGCATTTTTCAGTTTTTTGACTTTACTCGTGCTATAAAACCTTGCTTTATGCCAAATTTCATAATTATAGGACAACAGGCAGTACCGTATAGGTTTTGGGTCCATTGCGATTACTATAAAAATCCAACATTTTTACAGCATAAACGTAGCGTTTGATTGCGTTGGCGGAGAAGTTTAATTTTTTCACGTTTGCTTGTTGTCTGTTTTTTGTACTTGTCAAAGTGTATAATATGTATGTAGTTCTTTATATAACCTAATATTTTGTGTAGTGTCTCTGTATCTTGTGTTGGCTCTCACACGTTTTGGTTTTTAATACTGTAAGTGTTACCTGCTTTGGTAAATAAATCTTTTAAATCTTTCACAACGCAATGCGATTACAGACTTAAGCGATTGATATAAATTTCAGCTTGATATGTCCACGCCTGCTTGATATAAAAGTCTCGACAACAAAGTGATCCTATAAGGGTTATTATTTTTTTCCTTTTAAGGATTGGACCCATAAAAAAGAAACCATTTTCTGCATTAAAGTGAAACTAATAGCACAACACAATTAAAATTTGCTGTCTTTATCATAATTATGCCGATTGATACCTTGGAATCAAAACCAAAACCATTATTCATTTGAGACACGGAGCAAGGTATTTAAGATCACAAAATATAAAGGAAGAAATTTGATTAAATGTGTAGTCCAAAAAATGGAATCGTACTGTATTTATTTATTTGCATAAGCTGTAAAATTGTTGGATTTTCATAGTAGGTAATCATCACAATGGACCCAAATGTATATATAGTGTACTTCCCGTACTTTTCCTCTACAATCATGAAATTTTGCAAAAAGCAAGGTCTTATAGCACAAGTAAAGTGAAAAATCTGAAAACTGCAAACTGTCTCTCTACAAAAATATTTTATTTGGTTTACATGGATGACATGATACTTGAGTTTTTTATGTGGAAACAATTACACATGTTACGCTCTCCAAAGTGTAATCGGAACCCTTAGTGCGCGAATCCTGCTAGCACTTGATCTTTTTTTCCTGTAGTATTCGTTGCTGTAGCAGTAACAGATATAAACATTATATGAAAATTTCAACATTTGGTTCCTGCTAAGAGGATTAGTAATAGGGTCCCCTTTTGGCACCCTTCGGGTACGGAACCCTGTAAATGGTTTTCTCTCACCAGAGACTATTATATCCAATTGACTGCGCCTGCGGGGGAATGCGGCCCGTCAAAGGTTTGTTGTATTCAACAAACGTTCGCATAAGCAAACTATGTACGATGACCGGCCGCCAGATAGTTCCGCAGTGGCTGACCAATCACAGCTCTCTTAGCTCGTCCCTCGCCGCCGCCGCCGCTGCTAGTAAATTGGTGAGTTGTTTTTCAAAGGAAAATGTATCTATGCGCTCTCCACTGGATAAGTGCTCCCTGTCTCTCACTAATAGTGGGGGCTATTTGGATGTTGACTTGACAGCTAACCTAAAACTTCATAGAATCCACTTTTTAATCACTAGGGATGTTACCAAAACAATTAGAAAGAATCGAAATTGTTTATTCAGTTGGACTAATGGACGAGTTGTCATCGCCATCACTGCTATTAGCACTTTAAGATATTATTATTTAATCTTCAACCATATTTAAGGTAAATGAAGCATCAAAAATGTTAGATATCATTCCGATTCACAAATGTTTAATGGGAGTATCGATTCTTTTGATTAATAGATTTTTATGAGCAATATCCCCTTACTAACAGGCTAAGATTGACATCTGTCAGATTGGCTGTTATATTGGTTTGGGTATAGTGTGACAGCTGGGTATACACACACATCATTCCTCCCGTGCACACGTACTTTTACTTCGCTCCTCCAAAAATATTAGTTTCACCTGTTATTTACTTCCGTGTTGATATCATACCAACTGTATCTCAACCATGGAAACCCTCGCAATATAATAAACCACCTGGTTAACGTCGAGGATTGTGTTGGAGTGCTTAATTTGGTGATTTATAGTGCAAAAGTGTTGCTCAATTTGTTGCTGTGGGTAAGTGAACATTATACCCGAGCACTTAGCGTTTCAAGTACCGCCTATCGTATCGTATTACGCGGTTATCACCCCGAGATTTACCCAATATTCGCACCATTATCATCAATACCCCGTGGATCAGTGGAATAACGCCTCGGGACTGCGCAGCAGCAACACAGAGAGCACGAGTTCGTATCTTGGAGCGTCTGCCTACTTTTTTACTTTTTGTTTTTTACATCAACATTCTACGTCTACGGCTAATCTGATTGACCACCACCGCCGGTAGAGGGCACTGTCATCAATCAGTTGAGAATTAATACTTCTGCCCTGCCACCACTAGAGGGCGCTACCGACGCGAAATGGCAAACAACTGCAAGTCTTGCAAATCGGAAATTATTGCCGCTGAAAACATAAAATGTTCTGCTTGCCAACTCCACCTTCACTACAAATGTGCAGGTCTTTCAGAAGCGGACTTCAGAAAAATACTTCCGATGAACAGAAATAAATGGAAATGCGCGGAGTGCAAGTCGGCTAAAGTAAATGCGACGGCAAACCGAGGGGCCTCCCCTGCACTGATGAACCTGGAATCTCCTAGCCACACATCGATACTCAACGTGGACTCTGCGGCACTTACAACCTACCTGGACAACAAGTTTGAGTCTCTGCGTAATGACTGGAAGTCGGATATCACCGCTGCTCTCGCTAACATACATGTCCAAATTAAGGCCGCTGTTTCGTCCGAAGTTAAGGCAGCCATTAAATCGCTGAAAGAAGATTTCAGCGCTACCACGGACTTTTTAGCAGCTGAACAAAGTGACTGTAAAACTGAGATTACAGTCACTAAAAAGAAGCTTGTAGAGCTCGAAAACAACTACACGCAACTGCAACTTGAAATGCGAAAACTGGAACAGCGTTTAATGTCAGCCGAAAAACATTCTCGTAGCCTTAACTTGGAGTTACACGCGGTCCCCGAGAAAAAAAATGAGAATGTTGTAAAGATATTTAGGGATCTATGCGACATTATCAACGCGCCTATCACTGACCCCGAAATTCGAGCGTGCCGAAGAATTGCAAAGCTTGACAGTTCCTCGCCCAGGCCACGTACTATACTGGTGACCCTACCTTCTGAGCGTCACCGTGACACCATCATCTCTGCCATGAAACGGTACCGGAAGAATAACCCATCAGCACCAATCGGCTCAAGTCTCCTCGGCGTGCCCGGCGACGACCGGCCGGTGTTCGTCGCAGAGCATCTGTCACCCGAGATGAAGGATCTTCATGCAACCGCACGGAAATTCGGCAAAACGCATAAATATCAATTTGTGTGGGTTAAATATGGCAAGATATACGTTAGGAAAGACATAGATTCGCCACATATATTAATAAAGGACAAGAACGTTCTCAGTAAGTTAGCCAACTGTTAATATCTCCATAGCCCATCTATTGCCATGTTACCGATTTGTTTTATTTATATAAATTCCTACGTATATTTTATCAAAACGTAAATGGATTACGCACCAAATTAAAAAGTTTGTATCTGAATATATTAAGTGAAAACTACGACATTATAGGCTTAACTGAAACTAACTTGCATAGCGGGATTTATACGAATGAAGTGATAGATGACAGGTACGTGGTTTATCGAAGAGACCGCGAATCTTCCAACTCTATGAAAAAATCAGGTGGCGGAGTCTTACTGGCTATTAAAAAGTGTTACCAAGTAGTTCGCCGATTTGACCTTGAGAGCCCTCTTGAAGATCTCTGGGTCACAATACGTGATAACTCCATGGCTTCAACACTCATGATATGTCTAGTTTACTTACCCGATTATCTTAAGATAGCCGACTATCGTGATTGGTTTGATAGAACCTCAAACAACATACTGAATCACTGTGATCCGACAAACAAAACAATACTAATGGGTGACTTCAACCTACCTGATCTTCAGTGGTCAGTTGATCCATGCTCTACATTCAGAATGTTTAACACCGGCCCACTGGACTCAAAATCAGAGTTGCTCTTTGACATGTTGGCTTTGGGTAATCTTAATCAATGCAACAACATCAGAAACTCAAATAATAGGACCCTTGATCTCTTTATAACAGACCACACAGACTTAACTTTGGCTGACTGTGACGCTATGTCAAGGCTAGACAGACATCACCCGGCAATTGTTGTAGAGTTATTAACCGCAATCAGCCGAATACCAACCAAGGTTAAAAAGGTTTTTAATTTCAGGAAGTGCGATAGCGTGAAGTGCAATCAGGCCCTAAACTCAGTTGACTGGCATGAACTGTTGAGTAGTAAGAACGTAGATGCCGACTTAGAATCGTTCTACAATACACTAAATGAAATCATAAAACTCAACACACCACTCAAGAGAGTCGGCAACACAAGGTACCCTCTGTGGTTCTCGGAGCCATTGAAATTATGTCTTGACGAAAAAATCAAGGTGCACAAGCGCTACAAAAAATATGGTAATCCTCGAGACTACGATGAGTTTAAGCTTTTACGAACCCGGTCTAAGCTGATGATTCAAGTGTGTTACGATAACTTCGTTAATAATGTAGAAGACTCCCTCAAAGACTCGACAAAACTCTTTTTCTCGTTTGTTAAGTCCAAAAAATCCTCTAGTAACTCCATTCCTGAGACAATGACTTTTGGCAACAAGAAGGCGACGGGGGGCCAGAGGGTGTGCGACTTATTTTCCGAGTTCTTTGCCTCAGTATTTGAGACAGACCAAGCTGGCGGCTCTTGCGATGCGATGACTCCCGATATTAACTGTTCCGACACATTATCAAATATTACAGTTCCAGAGGAGC
This sequence comes from Argyresthia albistria, assembly GCA_963457715.1. NCBI lineage: Eukaryota > Metazoa > Arthropoda > Insecta > Lepidoptera > Argyresthiidae > Argyresthia > Argyresthia albistria. The sequence continues at coordinate 1,338,322 of OY735256.1, forward strand.
TGGTGTTTAAGAAATTGTTCGGCATAAATGTGAACAAGGGGGCGGGCCCTGATGGGATCCCACCTTGTTTTCTCAAGTCCTGTGCCGCTACTTTAGCAACACCCCTTACAATTATCTTCAATAAGTCACTAAGGACCGGTACTTTTCCCACCACCTGGAAACTAGCATATATCGTGCCCATTCACAAGGCGGGTGACAACAGTAGCTGCAATAACTACAGACCCATCAGCATACTCTCGGCTTTAACCAAGGTTTTTGAGTCTATTATATTTGAAGTCCTATATTCACATGTTCAGCCTTTCATAGCGCCGCAGCAGCATGGTTTTGTCAGAAATAGATCTACTGTATCGAACCTGCTTGAGTACACACACTATATAAGCAAATCCTTTAACGATCGTTGTCAAGTGGATTCCATATACACAGATTTCAAAAAAGCCTTTGACAAAGTTAACCATCGCATACTCTGCAAGAAGCTGGCATCCTATGGCATACATGGGGATTTTCTTAGATGGGTAACATCGTACATGCAGAATCGTAGCCAGATAGTTGCATTGAAGGGTTACACATCCCAACCGGTGGGGATATCCTCCGGTATACCGCAGGGATCACTAACAGGACCTTTGTTCTTTATAATCTTTATCAACGATCTGGCTGCGAAGCTTAATAATCCTTGCCTATTATACGCAGATGACCTTAAAATATTTTCCACAATTCGAAATACGAACGACTGCGTCAATCTCCAGGCTGACATAAACACTCTTTCTGACTGGTGCAAAGAAAATCATATGGCACTGGGGATAGACAAATGCTTCAGTATATCCTTCACACTTAATAAGAATAAAATTCACTATGACTACAATATAGATGCTGTAGCACTACAAAGGAAATCCATCGCTCGAGATCTTGGCATAATTTTTGACGAGAAACTAAGTTTCAATCACCACTATGCAGCACTCATCCCTAAATGCAACCAACTCCTAGGTTTTATTTCCCGTGTCACTAAGACTTTCAAGAACCCAAAGAGTTTAATACTCCTTTATAACACCATGGTCCGCAGCAGGCTTGAATATGCCTCTGTTATATGGTCTCCACTTTATAAAGTCCATATTGACTTAATAGAGTCCGTGCAGAGGCGATTTCTGCGTATGCTGTGTGCACGCTTTGGTCATCGTCGTACGCTCAGCTCATATGAGACGAGATGTAAGCACTACCGCATAAATACACTTGCAAACCGTAGGAAATTCCAAGACCTCGTCTGTCTTCATAAAATAGTCAGAGGCACCATAGAAACATCACTATTATCAAACATTGAAATCCACGTCCCTAACCGATCCGTGAGAATCCCCCGCACTTTTTCTATCCCCCCTTGCAGAATTAACGTCAGCACCAACAACCCACTGGTGAGGATATGTCGTTCTTACAACGCAGTCGCAGCTAATCATGATCCCAACGGGCCTGACATCTATCACGATTCACTGCCATGCTTTAAATATAAAATTTTAAAATTGTTTAATTAGTTTCAGTTTCTCTTGTTATACATGCACATGTATTCAATATGTGCATAATTAATATTAAATAACCTTTAATAATCCATTAAATAACTATAGATTTGTATTATTATGTGCTCCTTGTAAAGTGTGTCAGTAATGCTGTATACACATGCTTTTGGCGTTGCAGACGGAAATGTTTGTTCTAATCTTAATGTTGTAATGTTTGTCTGTACTGCTGTTTTGTGTATTAATAAATAAATAAATAAATAAATATATCTAGACAAGTTTATCTACTCAGCTACTCAGTATACGTTGGTCTTACCTTTACAATTTGTTCATGAGAAGGCCTATTGGATGATGAGGACGATGATGATACAATTTGTTGATTCTGTAACTGGTTCGCCGACAAATATTATACAACAATAGTTCGGCATTTTTTGGGTCGTTGGAACGGTGAGCTTCTGAGAGTCAGTAAAGTTAGTAATCTTTATTCATAGTCAAAATATACATAACAAGGAGACAGTTTTGTCGACTACTATCATAACTAGGCTCACAGGTAGCCTGTATTTATAAAGTAGGCCCGCGCTTCTTACGAGGATCGTTCATGTTTTAAGCCATAAAAGAGTGAAGGGGTTAACCATTATTAATCGGAAATTTCAGTAGAAATACATCCCTTTTTTGCAAGTTCACAAATACACTGGGTTTTGCCGCCACGCGTTTCATTTTATTTTTAGTCACGTCGTGGACATCCATATCATGACAAACGACGCGGGAGGAAACGGAGAAACGGGAGTTGACAAAGAAAACTCCAATCGAAGAGAAGTCAAAGGCAATACTTTTTAATTAAATCGTCGAAAACAGTCTGGTGCACAATCTTAACGGATTTCATGGTCAGAGTTATAAGGACTGGAAGTGCAATCTAGAAGTCAACTTTAGAAAATCTGTCAAGTGATAGTCAGACTTGTACACGAAGGGACCGTTCTGCATGGAAAAACGCATGAAACAATAAAATGTTTGTTTTCCAATAAATTTTTGATATCGCGTCTAAGAAGCTTATTATTTTTTGCAGTAGCAAAAAAAGAAGTAGACATTCTGTGAAAATTCATTAAGAAAATTCGGCCAAGTGTAAGTCGGACTCTCACACGGAGGGTTCCGCACCATCATCGTAACAAAAGAGTACAAAAAAAAATCACGCCTCTTGTTTGGGGGGCACCATTATTTGTTAAATATTTCGTGTAGTTCAGTATTTGTTGCTGTCGTGACAATAGATTATACACATTCTGTGAAATCAATTTTCTAGCTATTTACGGTTCGTGCGATAGAGCCCGCTGACGGACAGACAGACGGACAGACGGATGGACATCGGAGGCTTAGTAATAGGATCCCGTTTGTCACCCTTTGGGTACGGAACCCTAAAAACGAACAGCGAAGGTATTACAGTACTACATTCTGTGAAATATTATTACGAAAAACGGACAGCGGAGACAGCATTATTTATTACGTAAGAGTGGTTGGTTGTGGTGTGCATCTGGATCTGATCAAGCTCTTATTATTACAAAGGTGTTAGGTAAGAGCACGGATGGCGCCTCCATTTTAAAAACTCCTTGTATTTTAACTTTAAGTTTTTAGTAGCAGAATTTTATTTCAACAAAGTTGTCTTTGAAGCAGATTTAAGGTGCTACTGAATAAAATACAACAGATCGTTATTACTGATCTTTGTGTTGAATATCAATGCATAGATGTAGTAGATGCGTGCCGCGCAGTAGTAGAGCGGACACGATGCTACAACAAATCTTATTTTGTATAACTTTATTTTTCTGATCCTTTCTATTTTGACGTGACAACGTCTTATAAATTGGTTTGCCGGGTGACACTTCAAGAAACTGCGTTACGCTCCGCTCACGTTATGCGCTCACAATGAGAGCGAGTGAGAGGCACGCGTCCCTTCTACTCGGGCATGGTTAGCCCGCCTAAGAGCGAGAGAGACAGACATAAACCACTCAAAGTCGTTGTCACGTAAAACTTTCGCCCGTATACCGACTTTACAGGCAACCAATTTTTTTTGCATAATTTCTTGTCTCTTTTACTTCTGCTTTGAACTGTGTTTCTGTTTTGTGTATTGTGACGTCTGAATAAACGCTTATCTTATCTTAGATTAGCATGCCTATACCTACCCTAATGCTCGAGGGCTGTCCAAATTAAAACCTCCTAAATATTTTATCTACTGCCTTTGTTACTTTCCGAGAGTTGTCGTGAGTCTGGGTTTCTCTCAACTCTCATATTAACCTGGGGCCCGATGCTGCTCTGAGAAACGCACTTATATTGGATCGCTACCGCTTCTAAAACACCGTAAATAGATTGCAAGCAAATCGTATAAGCTTTGCTTGCAATCTATTTACGATCTATTTGCGATTCTTTAGGAGCATACCAAATGACGCCATTTTGGGTGTTTTAGAAGCGGTAGCGATCCAATATAAGTGCGTTTCTCAGAGCAGCATCGGGCCCCTGTTATACCCTGTTATAATGCTTTGAATTATAAACGTACAGGTTTAGGTAATAGACACCTACACCCGTTTTCACTAACCAGACATGCCTAAATCAGATGCCTAAATATTTAGGTGTTGAATAGAGCAAAAACATGTTTCAAGTGGTACGAATTCTTATTAAATTATCATGACAAGGCCCTTATGATGATACAGACTTGCCTAGTGTAAGGACCAGATAACTTACCGTGATGTCTCGGCAAACAGTGGACAAACCAACCATGTAACTTATACCTAATAGTGTTCTGTTTTACCTGTGTACTGTTTTAATAAACTTTTTTCATTTTCATTCATTCAAGAAGTAACTGCTCGATACCTGTCTTATGTTCTAAATTAGCTTATAATTTAATATAAGTTACATTACTCTTTATAGTGGCTCGCATTCAGCAGATAAACCTAATTAGGTTTCCGCTGATGTTCATTATAAACTTTTTGAATAAATAAATAAAAAACTAACCCTTTCACGGCTAACGACGTTAGGCATGATCTAAAGTTACGACATCGATTTGTGAGGGCGCGGCGTCGTGCTTAAGTGCCCCTAAACTGACACATGTGAAGTCTCTCAGAACAATAACTGACAGTCTCATTTGTTAGAGAGTGACATGAGATAGAGTGACGAACAAAACCATGGACAACTGTCAATAAACTAGGCAACTCTTAGGATAGGACAAATTGATTGGTGAAACGGAACTTTATGGTAAGCATTACCTTAAATTGGGAGTTACTTACGTTTCTTGAAAACGGGCGTAAATCACCTATCAAAACATAACACAACAACCCCCTAAGTCGAGCCATTGTCATTCTCCAAAATTATAAAAAAAATACATTAAAATTAGTTTGACAGTGGGTACCAACGTCAAAAATTAGACATTCATTGACGTCTTGGTACCCACTGTCAAAATAATTTTAATGTCAATTATTTTTTTATAATTTTAATGTCAATATTGTTCCAAGGACTCTTTTGTCCTTACGCTACAGTGGGTGTTAATGCCGGTCTTACAACTTGGGTAAATTTCGTCACGTGTATTGTAGATTTCACTGTTCATTTGGGTGTCTCTTTCGACCACGTATGACGTGTTTGTTTATGTTCTCCCAAACGGGCCAGGTCTTGCTACAATATGTAGCCGGCAACTATTGGAGTCCCTCTCTTATTCACATGTTAGACAAAGACAGCAATAGTTGCCGGCCACATATTGCAGTGAAAATATGGCCCGCTCAGGCGCACGCACCTCGTTAAAAAGTTTCGACACGTGAAGAGATGTAAGTTCCAAGTGTTTCCTTCGGATGTGGGTAACAGCCTCCCCAGTTACAACTTATTGGTTCTAACAAATTGACACTTATTTTTGACGGCTCAACCTCTAATCTCTCAAAAAATTTTGAATTTCTGACACGAGGAAGAATAACCGGCCAAGTGCAAGTCGGACTCGCGCACGAAGGGTTCCGTACCATTATCTATAAAAATCGCAAAAAAATCACGTTAGTTGTATGGGAGCCCCCCTTTATAATAAATTTATTTTATTTTTTTGTATTGGTTGTTATAGCGGCAGCAGAAATACAACATCTGTTAAAATTTCAACTGTCTAGCTACCACGGTTCATGAGATACAGCCTGGTGACAGACAGACGGACGGACGGACAGACAGCGAAGTCTCAGTAATAGGGTCCCGTTTGGCACTCTTCGGGTACGGAACCCTGAAAATGAGTCAGGCGTTATTTTGACGTCACTATTTCTCAGGTATACCCGGGGCAAAGATACATGTTTGTGTTGGTTATACTTATACATGGTGTAAATGAATTAACGCAAAATGAGAAACTACTTTGTTACGGACAACATTCTGAGCAACTTTCATTAAGAAACCGATTTAATCAGAGCAACTTCATTTCTCACTTCTCCATACAAATCAGCTGATCCACTCAGGCCAAAATGTACTTACTGGGAAGCGAAAAATAAAACTGCTCTGATCAAATCGCTTTAGAATGAAAGTTGCTCAGAATGATGTCCATAACAATCAGAATGATGTCAAGACGTGACGCTATGTAGTATTTTAACGTCTGCTTTCTTTCTTCCACAGCCTTCTTGACCATGGATCCTGATCTCCTAGAGGAGGAGTGGGGGCTGACCACCCCCCGCCCCGCGGCCTTCACCCTCACCCCCGCTGAGACCCTCTACCAGGGCCTGAGCAACGGCACCAACACCACGCAGCCTGTGGATCTGAACATCTACTACTTTTATGATGTAAGAATTAAGAAAAGTAAAGTTATTTTTAACCGACTTCCCAAAGGAGGAGGTTTACAATTCGTCCGGATGTTTGTTTTTTTTTTTTTTTTTTTTTGTTTTTTTTTTTTTTTTTTATGTATGTATGTGCCTCGATAGCGCCTAAACGGATGGACCGATTTGGAAAATTATTTTTTTGTTTGAAAGGGTTTACCTTCCCATTGGTCCCATTGACACCAGGTCAGGATCTGATGATGGGATCTTGGAGAAATCGAGGGAACTCTTCAAATATTATAGGCAGACCTATAGTGATTTTTGTGTTTTTCATAATAACTCGTGCAAATGCACATGGTAAGCATAATCACCCTACTGTAAGGGGCTGGGCCTGGTATTCCTTAATACAGATTATTACATAATCTAGCTAGGATACCAGCTCGTCTCTCATCCTAAATGTACCTCATACATAATGTCTCATATTCTTAGTTTCCTTTGTCAATTCACTGTAAGTAAGTACATTTCCTGTTCTGAAATAAACATATTTTGATTGATTGATTGATTTGATTGAATATTGTGATGCGGAACTGCTGATGAAGACCAATATGGCCACCAGATCTGCTTAATACTAGGTACAAATACAATGTGTGACTGACGGGCAGGCAACGCATAGCCTAAACCGGTGCACCTAGAGCCATGAAACTTTGTACAGGGGTTCCTTAGTAGCGTGGGGTAGCACTGATATGAGATTTGACAAAATTAATTCCCCAAGGGGGGGGGGATAGGGGGTTACAGTTTGTATTAAACTCAATCTAATCAAATAGGGTTTGTGGAAGTCGGTTTTTTCTAAAGTTTACTTTTTGTTTCAATTATATTATACTTTTTGTGGACATTCCCAGGACCGAGTTGAATAGCGCGTGAGGAGGGCTATACTCAATAAGTAGGTTCCCAGACAGGCTACAAATTATAGCCAGCAGTGTGGGCAGTCAAAACGTGTTATTTCCACCGGTCAACGCAAGCCAAAAAATAGTTGGAAAGCTGTACTTACTCATATACTCATATTCTTTATTGTACAATAACTTAATAATAAAACTTAAATAACATATAGTGCGCAAAGGCGAGCTTTTCTTAAGAGAGATTTCTACCAGCAAACCTAGGCAGGACAGGAAAGCTGGTGCTGAGACGATAGTGCTAGTGCACAAAGATAAAAACTACTTATACTCGCTATTGATGTAAAAAATAAATAATTAATAGGTAACATCCTAAAACATAGATAATAAAATAATAAATAAAGTAATACATAGTATAACTAAGAACTACTTAGCATAGGTACATAAATACTATAATAATAATACCTACCTATTATGGAAGAGAAAGGAAATGATTTTTTACTCTTTTCTTTTAAGTAAAAATTGTGGAAGTGGGACGTTATAGGGCAGGGAAGTGCGTACTTTTGCTTTTGATGACAGCTCATGAGTATTAGGTTGCTTTCTGATTGGTCAAACCTCAGAAAAAGCCTCAGCCTTTAATAAGCCTCTAGAAGCCTTTAATTGGCCTATGTCTAGTATAAGTTCTCTGCTCATATTATTTTGATTTGTGCTGTAGGCTTTGATAAATAAATAAATAAATATCTAAAGTATATAAAGAATGCTCAGAACAATAACTAAGGTCAACTGTCTAGTAACGAGTAAAAAATAACCGGCCAAGTGCAAGTCGGACTCGCGCACGAAGGGTTCCGTACCATTATCTATAGAAAAACCGCAAAAATAAAAATAAAAATTGTATGGGAGCCCTTCCTAAATATTAATTTAATTTTAATATAATTATTTATTTTTTAGGTAAATAATATACTCAATATATTTTGAACATTTAAAGCGTCTAACTGCTACCATTATCAATATCGAGCAAAAATGAGCAAAAAAATCACGTTTTTTGTATGGGAGGCCCCCTTAATATTAATTTTCTATTGATTTTTAGTATTTTTTGTTATAGCGGCAACAGAAATACATCATCTGTGAAAATTTCAACTGTCTAGCTGCCACGGTTCATGAGATACAGCCTGGTGACAGACAGACGGACGGACGGACGGACGGACGGACGGACGGACGGACAGCGATGTCTCAGTAATAGGGTCCCGTTTGGCACCCTTCGGGTACGGAACCCTAAAAAAGTCCAACCTAACAGAACTGAAATAAGGTCTGCGAAAAAAATACCTACCGTAAACATCTTCAGCGACTTTACGGTTTTTTTTTTTTTTTACGGAATGGATGTTATCCCAAAATATATTGCAATATTTAAACAAGAATATCTGGGTGACTAAACTTTGCTCAGTGAGGAAGGTATAAAAAAAAGAAAAGTGAAAATCACAAAAAAATATACTGGCCTGGCGATCGAACCGATGCAGATGGCCTGGATGTGACGCTTTGAGCATGCCAGGCGTGGCTGGATAAAAAAACCAGCCAAGTGCGAAGATTCGTGCCAGGGGTTCCATAAATTACCTTTTATTACGGTTTTTGGATTTTTCCATTCCTCTGTGTCTAACTTTGTGCTATTTCATTATTGTGTGTTTTAATTAGGTAACAGGAAATTGTATCAAACCTTTACCATAATACCGATTTTATCGGAATTTTATTTTTCTCCATTGGGCCAATCTTGCCCATACTTGATGGAAACTCAGTCTGACACTCAAATGTCACACTGTCGATTTCATATCGGTAAAAGCTTTTTGGTTTTTATCAAATTCAATTGACAGCATTTATAGATAGCAGATATCGGTGACAAAAATATTTTCGTTAAGTGATAGTTTATTGTGACTTTTATTTCATTTGTGACTTTATTGGCTAAGCTCTAGGCCGATATTTGATCGATTGCTGTATTGTTTTTTTGGATTTTCATAGTAATCATAAAAGACTCAAAACCTTTAGGATACTTCCTGTTGAATCATGAAATCGTGAAATTAAAGCACATGTAAAGGAAAAATCGGAAAACTGTAAAGACGTCAGTAATTTTAGGCCGGTTCTGGGCAAGGAATAAAACTGAATTTAATCGATCACAAAGATTATAAGAAACAAAACTCGAACAAAATAAAAAGATTGTTTGGGCAGTAATATATTATAGGTAGGTAATTTTTAGGGTTCCGTACCCGAAGGGTGCCAAACGGGACCCTATTACTGAGACTTCGCTGTCCGTCCGTCCGTCTGTCTGTCACCAGGCTGTATCTCATGAACCGTGGTAGCTAGACAGTTGAAATTTTCACAGATGATGTATTTCTGTTGCCGCTATAACAACAAATACTAAAAATCAAAAGAAATTTAATATTAAGGGGGGCTCCGATACAACAAACGTGATTCTTTTGCTCATTTTTGCTCGATATTAATAATGGTAGCAGGTAGACGCTTAAAATGTTCACAATATATTGACAGTGTGAGCCAGACGTTTGGTCTAATCTTGGCAGCATTCTTTTTCTCAATTTGTAGGGTTTGTATCTCAGAAGGAGACCCTTAAAGGATCAGTTGTGCGTCTGTCCGTCCGTTAGTACATCCGTCACAGGCAATTTACTCAGAACAGACCGATGTAGTTGAAAATTGGTAAACCAATATCTGTAACCCAAAGACAAAGGTGCAATGTAAATATATAAATATGGAATGTAAGGGCCACTTTTGGGGGGCCAATTTTTTTTTAATATACCGTGTGACATATCAAATGAAAGTGCATAGTGTGAGGATCACAAAATTTATTTTTATAATATTTTTAAGACTTATTTTGAAAAAGTTGTGCTCATTATTATGACCGAATCGCATGTCATCAAAACCTCTAGTGTACTTCCCGAAGTCCTAAAAATCTGAAATTTGGTATGCAAGCACATCTTTGCACCCATATTCCATAAAAACTCCAAAATACTACTACTTTGACCCTCTAACCTACTAAACCTGGGGTGCAAAGATTGTATTAAAAACTGAATTTTAGGGTACTTTTAGGGTATTTTGTTGGTGTGAGTCCTATTATTGTTGTACAAAACCCTCTTAACGCGAGTCCAACTCGCACTTGGCAGCTTATTTTTTTCTGGGATTATAATTATTATCCTCGTTTTGTTTCAGACGATTCAGTTCACGGTGATGTGGGTGCTGTTCGTCGCGATCGTCGTACTTAACGCGTCGGTGATCGCCGCACTACTCTGCACTAACGCACGGAAGAGTCGGATGAATTTCTTTATCATGCAGCTAGCTATTGCTGGTAAGGGTTAAAAAATTATCATTTTTAACGGACTTCAAAAAAGGGGGTTATCAATTCGGTTGTATACTTAAAAGGAAAAAAAGGAACCCTTATAGGATCACTTTGTTGTCCGTCTGTCTGTCTGTCTGTCTGTCTGTCTGTCTGTCCGTCTGTCACGACCCCTTTTCTCAGGAACGCGTGGAGGTATCATGTTGAAATTAATATCGATTATTCAAATCTATAGTCCCTTGGAGCTGTGAAAAAATTAAACTTCTAGGTCCACGCAATCAAAAGATACCGCGATATTTTGTCATAATTTTGCTGAATTTGTATGAACTCGCGTGGAACTCGCAAGGGAATCAAAACCTAGAGGGTACTTCCCGTTGATCTAGAATCATGAAATTTGGCACGAAGCAAGGTCTTGTGCACAAGTAAAGGGAAAAATCTGAAAACTGCAAATTTCTGTCTTTCTAAAAAATATTCAATTTGATTTACATGGATGACATCACAATTTAGTTTTTTTATGTGGAAACTAAATTACACGTGTTACGCTCACCAAGTGTGATCGGAACCCTTGGTGCGCGAGTCCTACTCGCACTTGGCTGGTTATTTATATTTTTTTAAATGTTTGTTACATCGAAACTGGTACTATTTATGTACCGATTTCAAAAATTCTTTCTTCGTTCGAAAGGGAAGCCCAATAGTTTGGTCCCATTTTTGAAAATCAGGAATCGGTCTAATAGTTAGGTTTTTACATGAAAAAACTGTGAAGTTTTATTTGTTTTGTTATTTATAATTTTTTAAATATTTGTTACATCGAAACTGGTACTATTTATGTACCGATTTCAAAAATTCTTTCTTCGTTCGAAAGGGAAGCCCAATAGTTTGGTCCGATTTTTGAAAATCAGGAATCGGTCAAATAGTTAGGTTTTTACATGAAAAAACTGTGAAGTTTAATTTGTTTTTACCTGGATGACATTATAAATCCAGTCTTTTTGGTGTTTATAGTCATTGTCGCGAGACAAATTCCGGCTGTTGGGATCGTATATTCGTTTATATTATGTAATGCATATGGACTTCACTGTAAGGAGACAGATTTCGTAGGCTCGTTTTCGGGTCTATATATCGACGTCATTTGTGTACCGGGAGGACTAAGTGATAGGTCATGAAGTTAGTAAGTTATAAGTTTTTAACTTGGTGAATTATATTCTAATAAGCCTACCTATGTCCCACTGCTGGGCAAAGGCCCCTCCCTCCTCTTCCACTCTATCCGATCCTTAGCGGTCTCCCTCAGTCCTTGTCCCATATGCCAAACTGATCACTCCATCTCTTCTTGGGTCGGCCACGCTTTCTCAAGGGATTAGATAGTTAAGATGAATAGATACTTATCCGGTAGATTTTGCTAGGTCTATGAAAACTAAAATAAATAAATAATTAATTTAGGGATTGGTATTTATTTTTTTGTTTGATGTGGTTTACCCATTTGTAGCATAGTTTTTTTTTTTGGTTTAAGCCTGGATTTTACCAACGAGTATCTTCTACTTTTTCATAGACACTATAGTGACACCCAGATCAGATCACCTCATTTTGAACTGTCATTGTCGTACAACGTACAAGTTATCACCGGGATAGTAATTCTCGTATAACTTTTTGTTGGTGAAATCCACCCTAAGAGTCGTTTGAATTACTCCACTTTTCATTACTTTACTTCGTTTAAATCACTCTCCGGGAACGAGACCTTTCTGCCTTCCTTCCTTTAAAAATTGTGTCCTCATTATGCCGGCCAAAAGAGCGGAACAGGTTTAGAACCGACTCATTTATTCAATAGCTTGTCAACTTCACGGCATCCATTGTTGAGCTTCGACATATGGCCAATCCCAATAACCTATCTTCTATCCATAATCTGCAGATTCGAGATTGCTAGTGTCAATTTTGACATAAATCCCATAGCGCAACTGTCAATGTAACGCGTAATCTGCAGATCACGGATAGAGCCTATTAGATAGTTTATTGGGATTGGCCGATAATAAACAGTTTTTTGACAGTTTACGAATACTGAGGCCCTGTTGATGATATATTAGTTTTTACCTGTCACCGCACGCCAAAAGGTCGTTGTACAGCTGCTGTACTTAGGACGTAGTGTTTCCTCATCCGAGGAGATCTTTTAGCGATTTTACCACACCATGCATTAAGAGCAGTGATCGGAGTAGGTAGAGTGATTTGGGGTGAGTGACCTCAAACGTATTATAATTAACATGAATATGCCTCAGAGATTCCGGGCTTTTTAAATTATTGTATTTTTTCGGAATTTCATAATGATCACATGGAATTAGGTATAAAGTGCGAATCGAAACAAATCAATATGAGCAAGATTTACAACATAAAAGCAGCACCATCGGCACAATGCAAAGTTTGTGACTTCGCGACCAATCAGAGTAGAGTCTCCAAGATATGTCATCGTTAACCTGTTTGTGTGAACAATGCTTTTTTTAAGTAACTCAAACACTATTTTATTTAGTTTTTACGAATGCTATAGTTATAATTAATCATTTGTTATTGTATATAAACTGTTATTATGCTATGTCAAAAAAAAAAAAAAACTAATTCGTTTAATCTCGAACCTTCCGGAAAAAAGGCATATCCGTGTTATGACTTTCATGACGTAAGTACCAAAAATCACTCTACCTATTCCGATCACTGATTATGAGATACCTACACGATAATGACTGTGCAACCCCTAGCTATATTTGAAGGGGTTGTTAGGGACATCATTCTGAGCAACTTTTACAAAGAAACCGATTGATAAGAGCAACATTATTTTTCACTTCCCAGTATCTGCCTGAGTGGGTCAGCTGATTTGTATGGAGAAGTGAAAAATAAAGTTGCTCTGATTAAATCGGTTTCTGTGTGATTGTGGGAAACCTTTTCCTCGGTATACAGGTTTATCCATACAAATCAGCTGACCCACTCAAGCCAAAATGTACTGGGAAGAGAAAAATAAAGTTGCTTTGATCAAATCGGTTTCTTATTGAAAGTTGCTCATAATTATGTCTCTAAAATAACAGTAACTTTTGGCTAGGGGTCCAAAAATAGCCCTGTATTCTCGGTAGTAGTGTAGGAGATATTCTTGTGCTGATTGTGGCAGAACATAATGAATGCCTGACAGTGCATCTGTAACTGTATTATTCTGCATGCCTGCGTGCGGTCCAAAATGATGAAAATGTGTTCAGCTTTGCGTGAGCTTGGAACTACACAATTCAGTCCATACCAACAGAAATTGAATAATGCTTTAGGAACTGATTAGATAACTGAGCTGTCAGAGCCCCTAATTGGACATAGCTTACCCGATGGACAATCTGGAGTGGTGTGTCCGTCGGAATTGTTCGGGTGGCCGTGTGAGAAACATGCTGATATCCAATGAATGTCCAAATTGAGCATTGCAGAATCCAATAGAACAAAGAATGAATAACAGAATATATCGGTACCAAAACAAACATATTGAGCGCCTTATCCTTATTTTATACCTATTTCGTTACTGTCATATTTAAATACCGTTTGTATATAAAAAGCGATATAAAGTATAGGTTGATTCTGACGATTCTCATACAAGATCACTCGATAGGTATAGGTCAATAATATGATATGCGTATATCGAATGCGCGAGAAACATACCCCTGTATCCCTATCCCATCATTCAGCTACCGCAGGAATCTACACAATCAAGTGTTAAGGGAGAACGTACAAGTAGCAAAGTATTTTTAAATCGAACCGTTTGAACCAAGAGTACTATAGGTATAGGTAGGTTAGGTACATACATCTTCAATTGAGTCTACGCCACTTTGCAATTGAAATGTTTCTTTCCCTTTGTAAAGATTCTGAGAATTGGAAACAGTCTCCTCTTGGGCTGCTTCAATTTTATCAAATCGCATCGTAAATTCGATATATGAGGCTATTTGGCGTTCGCATTTTATATAATATTTATGCCAAACGGGCAGACAGACAAACAGACGGATAAAGAAGTAATCCTATAAGGGTTCCTTTTTTTTCCTTTTAAGAATCGGAACCCAAAAAGTAAAAGCAGTTGTCAAATTGGCGGTTAGGGTTTGGAAAAACGGGGAAAACCTTGCAGTTTCATTGATCTCAGGAGAAACTGTCCCATTTCCGTTGTTTGAGTAACTGAATAAAAAGGGTAACATTGAAACAGACACTTTAGGTAATAGAATATAGAAACTTACTAAAAATACCTACGCATGTTAGCTACTCTGTCAGCCGATAAGGGACAAATCGTGTCGTTATGTTGTTTTGTTACTCATGTTTTCCCCCAGTGTTAATCTGCGCTGGTTGAAATCGCATTCGCTCAATTGAATTCAGTTTCACTAATCCGTCCTCTGACGTGCACATTTATCTCTGGGCCACTGCGGTCTTGTGCCAATTTCGTTTATTTGTGTGCCAAATGTTGGACAGCATATCTTCGGGAACAAATGCTAGCCGCAGTTAGCCGCTGCATTTCTGAGTTTGATCGATGTTTTCGACGGAAGACGATTACTGCCAGAATAGCAATTAGCAAATTACTTAAACTCAGTTTAGGTATCTAAATGGTAAAATATAAGTAATTGATTATTATTATTAGTTTTAGGGTCTTTTATTTTGTGAAGACTTTGATAGTAATAACTTTTTTAATAACTACTCGTATTGAAGCGGCCAACGTCCTCGCGGGCAACCGGACAAACGGGCAGACAGACGGACAGACAAACAGACAGACAGCACAGGCTTAGTAATAGGGTCCCGTTTGGCACCCTTCGGCCCTTGAAAGTAAGCTAATTTTACCATCACCTTCAAATATGAAGAGAATGCTCGTTTTTCTTCATCTTGTTAAATCAAGATAATATTTCACAAACTGTTTACACTCAATGTGAATATAAATCTGGATTGCGGAACGATCATAAATTATTTTTCAGCGGCTGGTCTACGCGGAAATAACTATACATAGGCGAATTCATTCTGGTACAAACTCAAGGATTTGTCTACGGCTCTTCATTTTATTTATATTAGCCATAGCCAAGCCCCTTCATCTGTTGGGCAAATCTCGTCTCCTATTCCACTCTTTTATAAAGGCGAAAGGCGTAAACCCAGAACGTTATTGTGTTCTTCTAGCCGTTGTATTTTATATACTCATCTAGATCGACCTAGATTGAAGCCTATTTTTTATCTACTGCCGAAAAAATACTCATTATATTGTTTGCCTTTAATTTTAATTGCAAGAAGAAGGCCCAAAGTTTTATTGTGCGAACATTTTTGGTGAATGTGTTTGCGGTGCAGCCCGTACGAAGTATATAACAAAAGTGAACTCTTTATATAATGCTAGACGGACGAAAGTATTTAACTCTTCAAAACGTATTTTGAGCTACATTTGTAAGCTTCTTAAAACAACATTTTATTTTCTATAAGACCACGATGTTTTATTCTTTCTCATCCCCTTGCAATAGACATTAATTGACGTCTTGGTAGTCACTGTCAAAGTCAAGCAATATTTAGTGCTTCTGCGAGCAATAGGGATTTTAATGTATAAATAGCGGAGAGAATGTGATTCATAATCATAATTCATAATTTGTTTGTTACAAACACATAAAAATAGTGTACCTACGCTACGGCGACCTTATCTCCAATAAGCGATGTCTTCCAACAAGCCAGTTTCCGAAGAGTGAGGTTTATAGCTGAGTGGCAGGGCCTACTGATCCTTAATATAAAGATAAATCATAATATTTGACTCTTGTATAACCCTTCAAATAAATTTTACTCATTGCCTTTAAAATTTATGTGTTAAAATTGATGTGTCAGTAGTCTGTCTTATCCGACCGATCCGACCTTTATGGAACGCACATGAAATTTTAATTTAAAATTTCGCATTGCGTGCGAAGTTTCAAAGTTCAAAGGTATTTTAAAAATATGTAATATTTAAAAACTTTTTGTGAAGGGGTCCTTTGTGACCCATGTAACGAATCGTATTAAATATTTGATGATCTGTTCCTAAGCGCTTATGAATATAATAAAGTAAAAATCATGTCTCGAATTAAAAACATCTGACCACATATATTTTACTATCACTTTTTTTGATAATGACGGCCTACCAACTCGGGCTAATTTCTAGTATCATTATGTATTAACAATCACAGATACTACAATATTATTATTAAAGATATCATATATTTTTGATAAAACCTAAGCTTTTTCTACGACAAAAAGTCTAAATATTATGTAACCTTTCTTGGCTAAATAGCCATTAACAAATGTCAAACATATTTTTTTTTTCTATTTTGGTCCGAAGTATATATTGAGATATTTGTATATTTAGATTATTTTCTTAACTCTCCAGTCTGATAGAACGCGGGAACTCTGGGGAGCAGACTTTCCATACAAATACAATCACTGTAAGATGCATGCTTTATTTCTATTGCAAGTCATCAGTCTTTGTCTTCTTTGATTTCTATTGCAAGTCATCAGTCTTTGTCTTCTTTGATTTCTATTGCAAGTCATCAGTCTTTGTCTTCTTTGATTTCTATTGCAAGTCATCAGTCTTTGTCTTCTTTGATTTCTATCGCAAGTCATCAGTCTTTGTCTTCTTTGATTTCTATTGCCAGTCATCAGTCTTTGTCTTCTTTGATTTCTATTGCAAGTCATCAGTCTTTGTCTTCTTTGATTTCTATTGCAAGTCATCAGTCTTTGTCTTCTTTGCATCTTGGATACCAATCCAAGGGGTTTAAATCAGTATAAAAATGTGGACTATTACAAAGTTCACTTAATAATAAGTGTCATACTCAGGGTAGGATGTAAGAAATTACTGTATAATACGCTTTATTGTCATATTTAATTTACCTATGGCATGGTAAATTAAATATGTTAAATTAAGTATAATAGGTTTTTAAAAATTACCTTAAAATTTTGTTACCTTATGCCTGTCAAACCCAGGATTTAACATTTTCACTGAGTATTTTGCTTCTACACTGTATTATTGATCAATAAAGACCATTTAAAAACAAAACAAACAAAACAACCCAAGGGGTTAAATTAGTCACAAAGGATTAGATGAATAGTTTTAATTTTTAAATTTCATCATCTTTCGGTAGTTTTTTTTCAATTGAATTGCTAACATGTGTCTTTTTTTGTTTCAGATCTATCTGTAGGCGTTTTCTACGTTTTCGGCGATATCGTGCATAAGATGACAATCGCCTGGCTGGCTGGCAATTTCATGTGCAAACTGGTGAAATTTCTACAGGTGAGTCATTTTGCACAGTGTATTATTTTGTCAAGTGTGATGTATTGCAAATCTTTATCTTGACACTCTTCCTAATTACCCCTGCCCTTTATTAAAAAAGAAATTGCAATTCACTAGACAGTTACCTTAAACCTTGCCTTCTGAAATGGATAATATTGCTGCAAATACGTGTAAACGCAATAAGGAAATGTTGAAAGTAAATAATGGATTAAACGGAGTAGTTTGAGTGCTTTTTGTGTTCACACATAGTGACAATAGTCGCCCTGGTATAAGAGTACTTGAAAAAAAAGTCACGTTTCCTTATATCCATTAGTCCTACCTATCTACGCACGCATCTACGCCTGTCTACGCACGCACGCCCGTCGCTAAGACCAGCACCTAGTTGCTTGTGGGCAAAAAGTCCAAGACTTTTACAGTGGGTACCGAGACGTCATTTAATGTTTATTGCAAGGGGATGAAAACTTAATTTCCCCTAAGTTAAATGTCAAACATTTTTCCTTTTCGGCCAGGAGAAAAACAAACTCTGCATTTAAAAGGTTAATTCTTTGAATAGAATTCTTTGAGGACGCCTTGACACAAAACCTAGTCAAGGAGCTTTCAAGCAACCAATTTATTTAAGAAAACGTTATATACATTTACGTAAAAAAACCAAGCCAAGTCACAATTTAGCAGATACACTTTTATTTTGGAATAGGTAATGTTATTAATTCGCGCTATTTATTTCGTAATACACATTTCCTAAATAGATTGTTTTAGGAACTGTTTGGCCTAATTCATAAATTGTGTATACGATAAACTTTATTTGTCACTTAAAACGTAAATTCATATCACGTAATTGAAAAATTAAATAGTATTTAATTTAATTAAATAGTATTTTTTCGTGGCAGTTTCCGGTTTATCTATAAACTGTAATCTTTACATATTATTATGTGTTCAATTAATATGAAATGCAAAAGTAATCATTAATAAACGTACGAGCTAAAGCTCCTCCTAAATTATGTCATGACGAAGCTAAAAGGGTATGTACCTCTGCGTCACCAAATACAGGTGAACGAATGAAACGAGACGTGGACCAGAATCTGCGACACGAGGCCGCGACGAGGCCGCGACTGGCACTTGCCTTAGGCTCTGTATGGGTGCCATTTCGTGCCACTCTCTGCAGAGCTACCATAATGCCACGCCACTCAAGTCGCCAAAAGTGACACGTGCGACTTAAAACAAGTGCGCGCGCATTGTTTTACTAACTCGCGAATATGTTTCAAAATTTACACACAGCCACGCAAAACTGTAAAGAGGCGCATCTCGAGCATGAAACGCACCCTCCGGAGATGTTGACAAACTTGTCACATGAGTCACACGAAACGTCGTCCGGACCTCAGGTCCGGACTCAAAGTTGACGTCTTGCTCGGTGCTACGGTGCTACGGGTTACCGGTGGCGCGCGGCGCGAAACGTCATCACACCTCGGACACTCCATAGAACGCTCGTAAAATAATCACCTATTACTACTACATAGCCTAATGACATTTGTACACGTGCAAATGTGTGCGTAAACTAGTTCGTTTGTGAATGTGTGCGTTCAGCTTCTATACAAAGTGTCTCCCGAAGAGGCTCCCCGACCGACTCCGGGGTGAGGTGCGGTATCTGAATCCGCGCGGGCAAGGGAGTGGCCGTTCTGTACGTAGTACTATTATCTCTTCTGTGACGTCATTTAGTCACGAAATGAATGCGCGACTGAAGTGAGTGGCGTTGCCTCATGGTAGCCCCGGGGCTACCATGAGGCAACGCCACTCACCTCGCGTCGCGTATAAATGTCAAATTTCGCGACATAATGACGTTTCTCCATACTTGCGAGCACTGATTTTCACATTAAACTGTGACAAAATGCGCGACTGAGTTGAGTGGCGTGCCTCATGGTAGCACTGCTGGTCTCGGTCTCGGTCTCGTATCGCGGTGTCATGTCGCAGTCTCTGGTTAGGTACCGTGTCGTGGTCGCGGCGCGAAATACCACCTTTAGAGTCACTGCGAACTGCGTGTGAATCAAATCCATTCATCAAAGCTTCATTCATAATCATTTTATTCATTAAACAACATAGTTTTATGTGAACATTAATACACCAGAGTCTTAACTACTACTTACAATACTTCAATAAGACTTCAATTTAATCTATTAGTAGAAGTAAAATTATTATGTTAAAAAGTCTAGTGATGGATATATATTTAAAATGTTCAAATTTAAAATTAAAAGCCATAAAGGTCCACGAGTTCGAAAATCATAATTAATGTCGATTATAAAATTCATTTACAGAATAAAAGCAGTTTTCTAATAAAAAATTTTTTAGTTCAGTCTTAAATTTTGTGCTGTTGTCAATTAATTTATAAGACATAGGTAAGGAATTATACAGTTTTACGGCTTGATACTTGGGACTTGGCACTATGCTCAGCAATGCGCATAGTTGGCCGAATTATATCGACACGAACGTCCTTACGTCTAGTTTTTAATCTGTTTATTTTATCATCTGCTGTTTCTAGATTAGATAAATGTTTAGCAAGGTCAGATAGCAGAACATTATATATATATATATATATAGAGATGGAACTGTCAGTAGTCCTAGCGGTTTAAAGTGATCCTTACACGATCCTTACATTATTCACTTCCCTGCACCCTTAGTATGCCAAGTGTGGGGGTTCTTATCGCGGAAGGTGAAGGACAGAGACAAGTAAAGCGTGTCTCGGATCACAAACCCCCACGGGGGCAGGCATGCGGGTGCTGCCATTGTAAATCCCATAATTCCCGAGTTTAATCGCACGGAGTTCTCTCATGAGGGTGAAACTTGGAAACAAATTCAAAAAAATTACATTTGTAATATCTTTAGTCGAGCTTAATCACCAATATATCATTAAAGCAATTGTCCCTTTTCCTTCTTTACTCTATTTTCGTTTATTTGTGGCTGCCATAAATCTGGGTACATTTAATGTGCCATTCAATTAAATTCAGTATAGCACGTTTTTACCCGTTAATTGTATGAATGCAGTCACTCCAAGCGACAGACAGAAGGATAAACAGGGGCCTAATGCTGTTCTGAGAATTTCACTTATATTTCATTACTATTCCATTGCAAACACCCAAAATGGCGTCGTTTGGTATTCTCCTAAATTATTATCCTCCTTATCCTCCTTGATTGGGTGTTTGCAATGGAATATAATGAAATATAAGTGAAATTCTCAGAGCAGCATTAGGCCCCAGACAGATGAACAACGAAGGTCCGTTTTTCATTTTAGACATCAGAACCCTAAAATATAATGTACAATATCTGGAAAATTGCTGTCGGACTTCAATCTGTTACTTTAGTTTTTTTATTTTATTTATCAACAATATTATAGTGTCTGTGGTTTCAACGCCTCAATAACAACTAACACATTGGGGAGGCAGTCGCTCACGTCCGAAAGAATTACTTGGAACCCACAGCCCTTCACGTCCTTCCCGGGTAGTGCTAACGAGCGACAAATCATCATCATCATAGTCATCAAATCATCTCAAGACATTATAATTTCCAGGTTCTCAAATGAGAACCTGACCATTTGACACTGGCAAAATTAACCTCAAAAGAGGTTAGGACGCCATTAATAAAAAGAAGAAGAAGAAGAAGAACTTACACATTAAAGACCCCGCCAGATTTTTTTGGCAGCCGAGCGAGCTCTCGTGGAGGCAGTCGCTCACGTCCGAAGAAATTACTTGGAACTCACAGCCCTTCACGTCCTCCCCGGGTAGTGCTAACGTGCGACAAATCATCATCATCATCATCAAATCATCTCAAGACATTATAATTTCCAGGTTCTCAAATGAGAACCTGACCACTTGACACTGGCAAAACTAACCTCAAAAGAGGTTAGGACGCCATTAATAAGAAGAAGAAGAAGAGCGAGCTCTCACTCATGTAAAGGTGGAAACTGACCAATGTTACGAGGTGTTTAATGTACATTCGCATCGAGCATGTTGAGCATTGAGCAGGAACAGTTGACGCTCGTTGCTCGCTGGTTTCCCCGTAATACTACGTACTGACTGCATGAATGCTCGCTGTGTAACATGTTACTCGTACACCTAGTAACGTTTGGTCTTCTCCAGGCGGCTCACAGGCGTGTAAATCTTCGCGCGACCTTTTTTATTTATTTATTCAAAACAAGTAATACAAATATTCTTAAAATTACTGTAGCCAGTCAATCCTTGACAGTCCCCCGCTTTGACTACGTTTGCGTTTAATCTAATACTTTATTCTTTAGAAGCGAAACGACATGAGCCGTTTTCACAGCCTACGGATATTCCCCGCGCGACAGGCAAGTCGCAAATTCTTAGTGGAATTTCACGGCTCGTCTGCCAGACCGGGGTGCCTCCGCTACTTGTGAAACCGGCTACCGTACCCGAAGTGTGCCAAATGGGACCCTTTTACTAAGCCCACGCTGTCCATCTGCAATATTGCAAATTAAAGGGGGGTCCCCATACAAGAGAATTGTTTTGATACACCCAAGCATTTCAATATGATGGTAATTTCGCAACAATCTACATCGTTGAGGCTTAGCGGGTTTCATGTAGGCTCACAATTTTTTTTTTTATTGTTTTGAGTGCTTAACCCATTCCCTCTCAAAAGCACACCGCTCGAACGACCGAACAATGGCGAACTATTGTTACCTATATAAGATTTGTCGGCGAGCCAGTTAAGTTTTGTTATACGATAGTACGGTACCCTTCGTGTGCGATTCTGACCCGCACTTGACCGATTTTTATATAGTTTTAACTGTATCACTCATGTCTTCCTGTCTTGTTACAGGCCATGGTGATGTACGCGTCGACCTACGTCCTTGTCGCACTCAGCATCGATCGGTGCGACGCGATAACCAACCCTATGAACTTCTCCGGCAGCTGTAAGTTACAATTATTTGTTTATTTATTTATTTATTTATTTATATATATTTATTTATTTATATTTATTTATTGATTTATTTATTGATTGATTGATTGATTGATTTATTTATTGATTTATTTATTTATTTAGTTATTTATTTATTTATTCATTCATTCATTCATTCATTCATTCATTCATTCATTCATTCATTCATTCATTCATTCATTCATTCATTCATTCATTCATTCATTCATTTATTCATTCATTCATTCATTCATTCATTCATTCATTCATTCATTCAGTCTCCAGGGTGAGCCCGAAGAGGGCATTCTCGAACTAATATATCATTATAAATATAACATTATAATAGCACAGCATCCGCGGGAGAGGAACAACTAGGGGGAAAATCTCGCACCATCGAGGTTATCTCCATGGTAGAAATTTCAATATGAGATCGAGATATATCCATCGAAAACAAAACAGCGATTCTCACGACCCGCCTTGCGGTTACGAAAAACCGAGATATCTCGACCCGTTTTCGATCGAAATAAATATGATGTATATAACCATCTCGACTATGGAGATGAGCTCGAGCCGCGAGAATTGGGGGCCTGTACCTACTTTTAGCCAGAAATCCAGTACTCCATTTTGCATGACAGGTGGTAAGCCCATCGCCGCAGCTATGGAGTAATGAAGGTTTCCTCACGATGTTTTCCATCAACGTAGGAAGTCCGTATAACGTTGGTCAGCATCGGGATTTGAACCTGAAACTCCTCATATATTTTTTGTCTGGACAAGCATGTTCTATTTGGCAAATCTTGAGGTCCAATTCGAATGTAAAATGCTATTTAATTAAGTACCTCTCAATGATATTAATACTCTTTTAAAAAGTATCTACAGCTTTTACTACCGCATCAAAAAGGCTTTGTTTTTAATGCAGTAAACCTTCAATCAAATTACACAGGCATTTCGTTAAAAGCTGTTTTGAGTATTTATTTTATGAATACGCAATTACAATCTTAATTAATGGCAACCACTCTTAAAAACTCAAATACCTACTCAAGAAGCAGAATTTAGTAAGACGTGATTTGGAAGTTTCAACTCTACACTTATACAATCTTTAGCAAAACTTAAATTATGAAAATAATTAGTTTTATTACTGTTGGATTGGGTTAAATGCCAGTTTGCCCAACCTTAACTTTCTATTTTTGGCTTTTGAATTTAAATGACCCTTGACACACATGGATAAGTGCTAAGTAAACTCAGTTGAGTTAAGTTTTAGTAAAACTATAATAAGTCACTATTAACGCAGATAATAATATTATACTAATACAGATAGACCACCTAGAACAAAATATGACACCGGCGTAAAGTGAGATGCTACGGAAGCTTCTTTAATTCGGAGCCATTACTGCTTGGTGCAGTACCATCGAAAAATTGGAATTACCACGAGATGGCGCTAAGACATATAGGATTTATTCTAAGATAAGCGCCACCCTAGAAGTATGTTAACTGAAACCATGACGTTTAAAGTACAAATCTTACTCCTCACGCCATCTCTTTTTTACGAATGGTTACTAATTCTAATTTGTATGGGATTAGCACATGTGCTATTAATAAGTCTCAGTATGAACATGAAGTCTATCCAGATTAACATAAAGCTAGTGAGCAAGAAACTGTTATCAACCCTATGTCAGCGACATTAGTTCGAATTTTGCGCTTATTCGATAACAACCTAAGAACACAATTTCAATGCAATCCAATTTGAAATCCAAGTCCTTACGTAGCAGAGTTAAATTTCCAGCGAATTTCGATTTCCCAGTACTGAAAACGTTTTACTTGAGCAACAAGAACTCATGTTTCTACCTAATTGAGTGAAGTTTAGACTAAGTCGACTGTGCAAATATAGCTTTGAACTGACCTTTCTGGCGTTTCTACAGGGTAAGCAGAAGGAAATTATGTTGCTGCGATAAAATGGGTTTTTTAACAAAGAAAAGCTGGCTGGCTTTTCAAGTAAAGCTATGTACAGTTTTACCAGAGTAATAATGCGCATGGAAGTCTTTACTTCGGACGTTTTGTAGACGAAAATTATATCTATACAGGGTGTTGATTTGTAAAGTTACGCCGATCTCAGAGGTTGTTATTTACACGACAATGAAGCTAAAAAAAAAAAAATTGTTCAGTTATTTATTTTTTTTATTTTCTTATTTTAAAAATGTTTAAAAAACATGTGAATGTTGTTCGAAAAAAGTCGCACGGGGTGGAGTGGGGCTCAGGGCTTGAAGGGGAGTCCGTTAGCACTTGTGCGCGGTGGCTTGCGGGGGTATCCACACTTTTAAGTTATTTCAGGAAAATTTTCAGATGGTAAATGAATAAAAATTATGCGAGGGAAAATTAAAACTTTTTTTTTGTCATAGGAGATATCAACTATCAACCCTGAGTCGGGCGTAACTTTACAAATCAACACCCCGTATAGGGGTGGGGTGGGATATAGTAAAACTGTTTTTCTATGTATTGATCTCAATCCCAATTTCTCCTCCTGAACAGTCGGAATACGACCTCTGAAGAAAAGCAGACCTTTGAAGAAAATTCTTATATGCATTATTACTTTGGGAGTACTGTACCAATTAGCGAACCGTAACTGTAACCGATGTACTAACCGTACTTAAAACTCATAGTAAGTAGGTACGTAGGTCGCGACCTTTCCACGGGCGTACTCGCAGATAGCTGATGACCGTCCTTATACTTTTCCTTCTCTATACAATAATGCACAAAACAAGACGTTGAAAGCCCTGTCTGAAACGTTCTCGATAAACCCTATTGAACAGACAAATCTGTAATTTTACTTACTTATCTGTTCAATAGGGCTTAGATAAAATAAAGAAGACATGTACAAAGACGACTAGTCATTGTCAATACCATACATACTAAAACCCTTTCGTTACTTTATTTGCTCAGTTACAGCAACACCCCACTACTGAGTGGAACTTGTCCAAACTATAATGACGACGCGTCCCACTACTTAATTTGTGTGTAAATGAGGTATTAGAGTGCTTCATTTCAGTTTGGACAAGTTCTTTTCCACTTAAGTTATTCTTGACGCCTTCATTTCGCTGACTGTTGTGATGACTTGACAATTTTCTGAAGAAATCTTTCTTTCCAGGGAACCGTGCCCGAGGCCTGGTAGTCTCTGCTTGGCTGATCAGTTTCATCTTCTCCATCCCACTTCTGATCTTCTACGAACTGAAGGAGGTACAAGGTATTATAAAGGAACGCAAATGGGCGATCATTGCAAAAACATCGCTTATCAAACAAAACATGTTTTATTTGTGTGATTGTTCATCATCATCATCATATTGACATACTGAAAGGAAATATCTGTCTGTTTTCTACGACGAGCCTATGTTATTAAGGTTGAGAGACCTCACCGGGTGGGATCCGAACCGGGGCCCCAATTGATATTATGCTATGTTTGTGCTGTAAGAACAGGCAAGTTAGCCTAGCCCATGTCATTTCCGGTCTGAAAACTGTTCTTTTATATTTTCTATCTAAAGATCAGCATCGTCGCTCTCAGTCCATATCGGCACGTTAATCGGTCTCTTTGGTTACCTAAATATTCAGTATTCAGTAAGTTTATTAATGTATAAAAACAGAATACATGTATACAATTTGTGATAAGTAAAATAATAAATTTAAGTAATAGATCAGAGGCCGTTCTCCACCCTCCAACCAATGCTGTTTATGCTGTTGATAAAGTTCCTAATCTGATCCGAAAAAATATCATAACCGTACTAAAGCAACTCTTGGTTAGGTGCATTAAAGAATTCGATTGAAAATGGTTGCCACGGTGAAATAAAACCACAGAATTTGTGCCCCATTCCACAGGTCAGCCCCAGTGCTGGATAGACCTCGGCACACCTCGCAGGTGGCAGATCTGGATGTCACTTGTGTCGGTGATGATCCTCGTACTCCCAGCGCTGGCTATAGCGGTGTGCTACACTGTTATAGTGCTCACCATCTGGACTAAGAGCAAGGCTGTGGTGATGAGTCCGCCTGTCAACTCTCGCAGGACCAAGACTTTGAGGAACGGTGAGTGATTTTGTAAAGAATTTATCAAGATTTGCCTGCTTAACTCATTTAAAAGCGTTTCGGTTGATACCTCCACGCGTCCCCTGGCCATAGATAAACTGGCCCCCAATTCTACAAACGGATGGCAAGCCAGTTGCGATGGCGAGGGAGTAGAAAAGAAACCCGTTTTGGGCTTGGCGCTGGCTACAAACAAAACTGGTTTCTGCGTCTTCGCTATAGTAACTGGCATGCCATCCGTTCGTAGAATTGGGGGCTAGACAGGCGGACAACGAAGTGACCCTGGGTTCTTTTTTTTTCCTTTTCGGGATCGGAACTCTAAAAACACACCGCGTCACGCCTTCTCCCATACGGGGCGCAGAAGCCCGATCCTGCTCACATTTAGCCCTATATTCAATACCATTAGTTCGTGACAGATTGCTAGACCATCGACGCATCTATAAAGAATGGAGTATATCTTTAAGAATCCGCTTTTCTTCCCTCTATTTGTTCTACGTTTACCTATCTACGATTCCTTTGGGGATTCCACACGTTCACATAGCGAGGCTAAGATAAACACGCTGCTTATGTGCTCATGTCTAGAATCAAGGCACATCGTAATAATTTTGGGAATCCTCTGGGTATTCAAAAAGCTCCGACCTCGTAATCCCGGCTTTCTTGGCCCTGCGGCCCTTCCCATGGAATATATCAATGAGAACCACTACAATACATAGGATGAGTCCTAAGGGACGGTTGTACAAATGTCTAAAAGATTGATTGATTAGCAGTATGGCGAGTCCAATGTGCAATAAATATTGAATTCTGACTAAAAGGAGCCACAGTAGTTGTGCCTCTGCCACTCCATATGCTTTTTCGGTAATTTATAAAATACAGAGGCATGTAACTTTTTAAAATAAAGGGCTTTGCTGGAAATGTATGGGCAGCTGGTGCCTTTTTTTTTTTTTATGGCACACTAACGCCACCTTGTTAGTTGTGTAGAGTACCTCCATACAAACAATAGTTACTATGGCAGCTCAGCTCTAAAGTACATCCATCTTTAGTTATGCGTCCTAATCTATAACGCTTATCTATATATGAAAGCTGAGAATATGAGTTACTTTGAATAGTCGTATACTATTTATTTCATAGTACATACTCTGTTGGACTCAAGTGACATCATAGTGGCGTAAATGGAATAGTGTGACATCAAGTTACACTTCACCGTAACAATGTCATGAGTTTATTATTAACAAAACTCAAAATATTTGTGCTTTTTACGCCCTTATCTTGTCCGTTTTATAGTTGTTACTCATGACATTGTTACGGTGAAGTGTAACTTGATGTCACACTATGCCATTTACGCCAATATGACGTCACTTGAGTCCAACAAAGTATGTACTATGGAATAAATAGTATACGACCATTAAAAGTAACTCATATACTCAGTTTACATAATTAGATAAGCGTTATAGATTAGGACGCATAACTCAAGACGGATGTACTTTAGAGCTGAGCTGCCATATTAATTATTGTTTGTATGGAAGTACTCTACACAACTAACAAGGTGGCGTTAGTGTGCCATCAAAAAAAAAAAAAGGCACCAATTTTGAGCAAAGCCCTTTCATAAAAGTATCGACCTAGATGACTAAAAATAAATGACCATAATTACATTTACCTATCTAAAAGTCTTTCATCTAAAACGCATCTGTCACAAATTCAGGTGCCGACGGCATCCCGTCACACGACGTGACAAGTGACAAAAACGACGTTTTATGTTCAGTGAAAAAACATTTAAATAGCGTCATGCTTGTCCAACGACGCACGAGCCGGGCTCGGTGATGAGTCGTTCGAAACAATTTTGAAATAATAATTAGACGATTAAGTTTATCTAAAAAATTGGTTCAACTGCTGTGTCTAAGCGCAGATACTATAATATTATACTAATACATATAGACCACCTAGAACAAAATATGACACCCCGGCGTAAACTGAGATGCTACGGAAGCTCGAGTTCGCTGGTTCGAGTTCGTGCTAGTTCGAGGCCATTATCGCATGGTGCAGCACCATCGAAAAATTGTAAATACCACTAGATGGCGCTAAGATGTATAGAATTTATTCTAAGATTAGCGCCACCTAATTGCTGAGTTTAGTTTAATTTTAGTTTCAGCTGTAATTTAGGCGATTTGGAGGTGTCAAAATTACTAAACTACACTAAACTTACAACCTTATATGCGCCAGCTCTTGCGCGGTGGCTACAGATTCCATTTTCAAATACACAATTTTAATAATTTTGCTTAATTTAGTTCGTGTTGCCTCTCGAATGCAGGCAATGTTGGTCGGTGCATGGACATTTACAATAACAGGAAACCGTGTTGGCTTTCATTTTTCACACCGCGCTAATGACTAGCTTTTCTCGCTGTGTTTCCGGAATAGTAGATTTTAACACTCACATATCAGTATCTAATTTTGTACATATTATTCGAATGGCAGGCATTGACATTTAGCTGACTATATTTTGGGTTGTTTTTAGGGTTCCGTACCCGAAGGGTGCCAAACGGAACCCTATTACTGAGACTTCGCTGTCTGTCCGTCCGTCCGTCCGTCCGTCCGTCTGTCTGTCACCAGGCTCTCATGAACCGTGGTAGCTAGACAGTTGAAATTTTCACAGATGATGTATTTCTGTTGCCGCTATAACAAAAAATACTAAAAATCAAAATAAATTTAATATTAAGGGGGGCTCCCATACCACAAACGTGTTTTTTTTTGCTCATTTTTGCTCGATATTGATAATGGTAGCAGGCAGACGCTTAAAATGTTCACAATATATTGAGTATATTATTTACTTAAAAAATAAATAATTAAATTAATATTTGCGGGGGGGCTCCCATA
The DNA here is from genome assembly GCA_963457715.1 of Argyresthia albistria. NCBI lineage: Eukaryota > Metazoa > Arthropoda > Insecta > Lepidoptera > Argyresthiidae > Argyresthia > Argyresthia albistria. Next base: position 1,367,901 of record OY735256.1, read on the forward strand.
CAATTTTTTTTGCGGTTTTTTTTAGATAATGGTACGGAACCCTTCGTGCGCGAGTCTGACTCGCACTTGGCCTGTTGTTATTTTTATTATCGATCACAATGTTCCTTGGGAAAGTCATAATGGTACCGTGGGTAATATCAATGCTCAATATGGTCAGCTAAATAAATGCCACCCGTAGTCATCATCATCAGGATGTAACCCTTCTGTATGACATTTCAGGGCAACTGGACTCGGACCCCGATTCTCGGCGAGCGAGTTCACGCGGTCTCATACCGCGGGCGAAGATCAAGAGTGTCAAGATGACGTTCGTTATTGTGTTTGGTGAGTTTTACATCAAATTCCGTTTTGTTCAAGGTGATCAATAAAAAAAAACTACATTTATAGTTTGACCCTGGTCCCCACACTAGGATACCCTGTGTTGTGGGAATCAGTTTCTTCCGTTAATTAAATAATCCACTTATTCGCTGTAAGAATACACACAAATACAAGTAATTATTCAATTCAATTTAATTCAATTCAATTTCTTTATTCCGGACTTCTAGGTCCATAATAAATAACAGTACAGTAACATATTTTACAAGTAAAATATGACAACACAAACATGAAACAAGAATATCAATACAGATTCTAACAAAACTTAAGATATAAAGACAGAAAATATACAACTATTATACATGTGGAATTGTGCATATTCCACAGTGAATAGGACATGTATAATTAATTTCAATCTTATTATTTGTTTGTTTGTTGTATGCTTTTCTTCTGAATATTTTAATATTTGTATTATTTTTAATTTTGTCATTTTTCTGTTGGACATTACTAGTCTGGAAAAATAAACAATTACAATATATTATTATAGGCCGTAACTCAGCATGTGTAAATCTAGGAACATATCTGAAGCGGTATGTATATAAAAAAATAGGACCGAATTGATAACCACCTCAATTTTTAAAGTCGGTTAAAAAGAGATACCGTTCATTAAAATAAAGTTCAAACCTAGTGCTTCCCACACGCACAATAATGGCCCTTACAAGGCATTAATAAACACAGTAGCTTTTCTGCTAACAAGGGTATAATAATCAAAGGCTTTTTTATCCGTCAGTATTATTATCCCCTCTGATACCGATACCGGGAAAATTGGCACACTTTGAGCATCGCACCGCGCTCTTATTGGATGTAGGGATGTACTGAAATCGGTCCCGGGAAAATACCCGTGACAACGTCATTTCAGATATTGGCAATTTCTCGCTGGTTTTCAAATATTTTCAGACAAGAGCCGTTTGTGTCCGGGAATAAACTGCTGGTCCCAAAAGGTGATTTGATTACGCTATGAAAAATCATAAATTAAAATCCAGATAGGTTTACAGGGTGTAACAAAGAGGTGTTTGTCATATTTAGTGGAGTTGGGCGACTAATGTCTACATTGAAAAATTAAGAGGTATAATGGATTTTATTGACGAGGGATCTCCACGAAAGTTTTATCAATAATAATGTCGATTTATTTATTTATATAAGTATGCACTAGTTTATGTAGTCTATTGATTTGTAAGTAATAATTATATGTATTGTACACATGGGTCTACTCCTGCTCAGCAATCCACCTGTCTCATCCCTATTTGGTTTGCTGGAAGAGATCTCTTATTAGAGATAAGCTCGCCTTTGTACACGTTTTCTATGTTTTTTACTGTCCTATGTAACTTTTCGTGTGCAATAAAGAAATTATGAAATTATGATTTTCCAATTGGTCTTGCTAGTCCACCAAATGAAGTAAAATCAGGGGAAATAAATCGTGTATAAGTGAATTTTGGTATGGATGTAGCGAATAGGGTATTTAACATCAAACTAAAATTACGGTATTTTTTTATTTCTATTTAAAAAATACCGGAGATATTAGCTCTAAGTTTGACTCCCCGCGAAACGATTTTGAAACTGAGCATAGCATGTAGGATCTGCGATGAGAATAAGTATCTGAAACTGACTGAACCACAAATTGACTTAGAAAATTCTCTCTCCCCAGTCTTTGTCCTATGCTGGTCGCCATACATCGTGTTCGACCTCCTCCAAGTGTACAACTACATACCAGTGAATCAGACTAGCATTGCTTTAGCAACCCTTGTACAAAGCCTCGCCCCACTAAACTCTGCCGCCAACCCGCTAATATGCTGTATGTTCTCGCCGCATATTTACACGAGCCTCAGGTAAGAGACTAATTTTCTGTAGTGCATAATACAATGGAAAAACAAATGAATCCAAACAATGGTACCTATACAAAGGCAAAGTAATTTGTGCACTAGAGGTTTTTTGTAATGTGAAACGTTCGTTTTCGCGAAAGTTGCGAATGGGTGGTTTAAAACTTTGACAAGGGGGGCTATTTGGATGGAAAACGCACTAGACTAAAAAGGCAACTAAGCCCTCTAAACGTCATAATGACGTCATCTTAGTTGTTGATATCAACTAAAATGACGTCATTATGACGTTTAGAGGGCTTAGTTGCCTTTTTAGTTTAGTGCAATTTCCAAGCCCCCAATGAAATGTTTTTTTAATTATTGTTGCCACTAGCCTGACAGCTTTCCGTTAACCCGCAATGGGTCAAGTTGTATATAATAAATAATAAATTAACTGGTTCGCCGACACATCTTATATATAACAATAGTCCGCCATTTTTCGGTCGGTCGAGCGGTGTGCTTCTGCGAGAGAAGGGGAAGGGGTCAACTTTACCTACTCAAAATCAAGCTTAGATTCCACATACTCAATCAATACCTATAATGATACTCAGATATGGAAGAGCGGGGCTTCCTGGTACAGGTATTTCTTACTTAAAAGGAAGCTCCAATCAACTTCCAATCTAAAATTAAGTTTGTTACTGAAATAAAGCTTTTTGTAATTTGTATTTTTTTTTGTATAATAGCTCATAAAAGCTCCTGATATTTGGTGAACAAACCAGGGTCATGATTCAGTACGCGAATCGTATGACAGTGACTATAGCGACGGCTTAAAATTCCGTTTCGGCTAATCGACCGCGCCGAGACGACCGAGCGACGACGACGGTACAAACAAACCAGTATTTTGCTCTTGCTATAGCTATATTGGCCCTAGTAATTTTTGTATGCAATATATTTGTTGCCTTATAATAACACCGCTTTCCACATGGTATTCCAGGAGGGTCCCACCATACCGCTGGATCTGGTGCGGCCGACGTCGCAGGCGGCACGGCCGGGGCACGCTGCGGTCCCGCTCCGAATCTACAGCCAACTCCGATCTGCTCAGCTCCACTCACACGAAGAGATCGCACTCTGTTGCTAAGGTAATTAGATTGATATTCAAGCATATGAAGTTCAGTACTCCCGAAGTGCGCACAGAAATCTTCTTCAATCGGCAAAGGTCGTATTTTGTTCGGGAGTCGATATGAGATCGACGATCGAGATCAATAGCAGGAAAACAGTTTTACAATTAACTATCTCGATGTAAATATCGTCTCCCGAACGTTCTGCATAGTCCGCGTTAAGTACAAAACCGTCGTCCGTCCTTTGTACTTTGGGATTAATTTAGGTGGATAGGGTACTTGATTGTTTGGAAGGAATAAAAATCCAGAGAATTTTACTTCCGGGAGCATTACTCTACAAGTCTTCTAAAAACAAAAACACACACAATCATACACACGCACAACGCAAATTTTAATGCACCCTCACTAAATACGCAAATTGGAGTTTAATCCGTTTTGTAAGATTCAAAGTTCATTAATCCAAGTTCAAAGTGCTTTAATCTCTTTTACACCTTGTACACCCAAATTTTAGATCTGAAACGGCTTTGAATTAATCGAATTATTGTACCTAAACAAATATAATTAACGTGCTTACATAAAGCTTCAAAAAAACCTTCATGTCTGCGGTATAAGGGCTAGCTAGCCCCCATTCGAGTGAAATTGGGGTTTGAATGTCTAAGCGACACAATTAATTGTGCCTAATGCTACCCCGTATATGAAAGTGTCGCTATGTAACTTTCTGTGAGAGAAAAGAAAACATTTAAGGTGAAGAAATTCACAAGGAGCCAGAAATAATTACAAGTATTTTGGTCTTTAATTAAGAAAGAAGGATTAGTACAGTCTGTGAATTCAAATGAGAGGTATGTACATTCAGCTTCACAGCAAACTCCACTTTTATTGTTAAACTTTCGAGTTTCTGCCCATGATAATAAGGCATATAAACATTTCAGGGTTATTTCTTGCTGACTTTACTCGTAATAAAAGTACGTCGCTAAACATTACAGGTGCCTGCATACAGTTTATGAGGTGGAATTAGCAATTTTGAGCTCCAGAACTCTCCAATACTTTAATATTGCTTCTATAAACTTCTATTGTTTAGACGCTACAAAGTGGTATACTGTATGATTTATAATCTCTTCCTTAATATTTAAAAGTAAACAAACCGGATGAACCTGTTGTTTGTAGTTTAATATTATTAACCTGCCTTGAGTCTTGAACAAAATAATCGCATTGGAACTGAACTGTAAAGTTGTTGCCTGAGTATTAGCTTGGCAAAGATTATGTCTCGTGTAGTATTTTACCGTTGAACTAGTCTTGAAGTTTATTCGTCACACTTTATAAAAATAACAATAATAAAATCGGTGGTCATACACACAATAAACATTTCTACCTACACAAATCTACCGTCACTTAATTATTTTTACAAAAATTTAAAACAAATGCACTCAGCAAAACCCGCTGTAATATTCTTTTTGAATTTACTTATCCTTTAAAAATGCCTTTGGGTGACATTTCTTGTTGTGAGATCGAGAAATCCAGTTTGTGATACAATTAAACCCAACATTAGTTCTGGCCAAGTTGACGTAAAACGGACGATAATTACAAATCCGGGAATTTCTGCGTAATCAATCATAGAGTAAAAATATTATGTACTTATTTTATAAATTTGGCACCCAACAGGGCCACGACAATTTTGGCGCCTATCAGGGCCTCAGTGAAATAATGTACGTAAAATTGAAACCGATTTCATAATGTAAGGTCTGTATAACAAATCTTACTCGCCATAAAAAACTTTACAACATAAAATGAACATAATATAGCGTCACGCCATTTTCCATATGGCTTGCAGTTGTTCCTACGTGTCAAGCCACATAACCAATACCTACTCCATTTTTACTACACCTGTTGAACCCTGGGTATATTAACACAGAACCTTAAAGGTGATCGCACAGGTTGTCAGCATCGCACGCGCCGCATTTACTGATATAGCCTCTCACATTTTACGAAATACGGCGCGTACGGTGCGGATAAAACGTGCGAGGTTTATATGATTTCATGAAAAATGCGGCGCTTACGGCGCGTGCAATGCGGACAACTGTGCGATCACCTTTATATTACCTTGTATAATTATTATTTTTATATAAATAAAGCATCTGGCGAGCATGTATGAAGAGACTCGCATGAATGTTGACGAAGTGAGAGATGTATGCCAGGATTTTAGGAAGTCTCTCCCTACCCTGCCTACCAGGGGTATGACTGGCTTCAGTATACATTAGTCTAACAGCAAATAAATAATGTGGTATTAACATTTTCAGTCCCTGAACCGTACACGCAGTAGCAGCATCTCCCGGACACCAAACGAGTCGCGTCGCACGCAACTACTAGTCCTCACGTCGTCATCAAGAGACTGACAACGAACAACCACCTTACCAGCCAATGACGTCATGCTTTAGCACCAGACTCAGGCACTGATGCACGTGCCCTGCTGGTGTGGTCGGATGAGACTGGAGTATTAGAGAGCTAAATAAAATACTATTACATAAGTACTATAATAAGTTTATTAGGTAAGGTAATTTTGACAAAAGTTCTGCTGCTAACGCCATCTATGGACAGAAGTATGAACTGAACTAAATAGTTAAATATTTTGGCTGTTTCTTTTTCTAATTCAACAAATTGTTATAAGAACATCAATTTCAGTTCAATCAAATCGCGACATTCTTAGCCCACTGTCTCGGACATTCTCGGCTGATGGACCTTATAGTAAAGGACAGATAGTTTATGATAGCTCAAAAAGCATCCAATGAAATTAAAGAAGATAAATATGGTCTTTTTCTGTATCATATTTTTAGATATTTGGCATTTAAAAGATGAAAAATTGTATAGTAAGCACCATATAGCAGCTATAATTGTTAAGGATAGATTTGCTTAAAATTATTATCTATTGAGTGCTTTTGTAATTCGGTGTTATTATATTTTGTACACATAATAAAGAAAAAGCTTTGTAAATATGTGTATTTTGTAGGTATGTTTATAATCAAGGTACCTATCTGATTTCGCTGTTATGGTTTTTGTTTACGTTATTTTGCATTTAATTTACTTTCAACAACTGTTGTAAATTTCTGCTAGTTAAAAATTTGTTATGAGTCTTAATTTTTTTGTTTATTAATTAGAAGAGGTTGTTTACAAAACGGTAAAAAGTATTTGGAAAAATATGAAAAATAATATATAAAAAATTACAAAATTACAACATAAGTATTGTACACGTAGTAGGTAGTAAGCAGAGTATTATCGAATAAGTTAAAAGTATACAATAATATTTATTTGTTGTTAGTTGAAACTTCAGAGACATAGGAATGTGAATTTTAAACCGTATTGAGATGCATGCTTAATGAGTACGTGATATAAAATTCACAATTCTGTCTATGTCACGGTCAAAGTTAATTTTATGCGATCATAAACAATCATTATGTCAAAGTAAGAAATAGAGATGAATTTTAATTAACTGGTCATTTATCTAGTTTTTATTCAACATTTTCTAGAGCTTCGTTTTGTTTTGACGTGACAACGTCTTATAAATTGGTTTGCTGGGTGACACTTCAAGAAACTGCGTTACGCTCCGCTCACGTTATGCGCTCACAATGAGAGCGAGTGAGAGGCACGCGTCCCTTCCACTCGGGCATGGTTAGCCCGCCTAAGAGTGAGAGAGACAGACATAAAAAGTGACTTCCACTAATTCTTTGTATAAATAAATGTTTTAAATTGTTACTATTATTTCATCCTTCTTCCTACTATACGAATGAATATTCACATTAAAATTATTTTACCACTCAAAGTCGTTGTCACGTAAAACTTTCGCCCGTATACCGACTTTACAGGCAACCAATTTTTTGTTTTTTAGTTTAACTAAACTTCTTTTTATGTTTTTGAGAATCTGATAAGTCTGAATTCTAAATCACTTGCTTTCGTTATTTATGCTATCACTTTTGCTATACCAGTGGTTTATTTTATGGCGAAAGTAAATAAAATTTAGAAATCCACCTGTCTCATCCATAAACGGTTTGCTGGAAGAGATCTCTTACTAGAGATAAGCTCGCCTTTGAACACCTTTACTTATATTTTTGTCCTATGTAATTTTTCTGTGTGCAATTAAGAAATTATGAATTATTATGTTACAGTTAAAACCAGTTTTTAAATAGAACGCCTTTTCCCTAGTTAGAACGTTATTTTTTATACTTACTTTGTTAAAACTAGAAATAATCCTGGGTATGCTGGAAGAAATCTCTTGATAGAGATAAGCTCGTCTTTGTCCATGTTATTTCCATTTTTAATTAAACATAAACATTTACATACAGGCACATACAATACAATTGTCATAATGTATTGATTTGTGTTTATTATATTGCATATTGAAATAACTACTTAGTGCTTAAAATTTATATCAGGTAAAACTAGTTCAAAGTCCAAAGCGTCCAAAGCAAGTCAATTGAAACTTTTTCCGAAAGTTCATCGTAGGTACCGCAAAACACTTTCGTCCCGTTTTATTTGCTTATGCTTCGCTCCGCTCGCTTCGGTTTTACTTCTTCTAAGTTCCAATCAAACCTAACCTAATTTAAACTTAACCACAATAACCTTCTCTAGCAAAAGGTGTTTGAGGACAAATATTGACTATAGGCACTTTTAAAAATGTTGTTTTTTTTAAGTAAGTATTATCTTGTTTTCAATCCCAAATTAGTTTCTCCAGTGCTAGTTTTAACTAAAAATTGGAGAGACTTTTAACTAAAAGTAAAAACTACTTATAACTAGGAAAAACGGGTTCTATCTAAAAACGGGTTTCAACTGTGAAACAATACTATCGCCGGCCAAAGTGAGAAAGTCTCATTGTGCAACAAGTTGCACTAATCTTCTATCTTCTATCTATATATATAAAAATGAATTGCTGTTCGTTAGTCTCACTAAAACTCGAGAACGGCTGAACGGATTTATCTTATCTTAGTCTTGAAATGTTCGTGGAGGTATAGGGAAGGTTTAAAAGGCGAGAAAAAATCGAATAGTTTCCGGGAAAACCCTAAAAACAGCCCTTTTCTATTTCCCATACAAACGTTTTCTAGAGTCAATTTGAACTTTATTGCTATTCAATAAAGTTCATATTAAATTGAGGCAGTACGAAGTCTGCCGGGTCAGCTAGTTAATAATAGTTACTTACCGGCGAATATAAATAATTGCCCATTTATTTATTCACTGTGACCGTTTGACCATTTATTCTGTAACTATTTAACTTCCTAGATAACTAGTAAGTACGAAGAAATAATTTCTGGAATAAAGATTTATTATTAGTATTATCTACTTATTATTATTATAACAAAGTAAGTACGTAATAATGTGTCGTTAACTTAGCTCGTGTATATTTTTGACACAAATGTAAGAGCCTGATGTTTAATTCCCGAATATTTTTGTAAAACAAATCCAGGTTTATTAAATGCATCCGAAACAAAAACATCGTAAACTTTGTTTATTTACAAACATAGCATCTAGATCCATCTACGGGAACTCTCGCAAAACTAAGTACCTAGCTAAAGAGTCCCAGAAATTCCTTCTCTGGCAGATGGCACCACTGTTGCTTGTGGTAAGATCGTAAAGGAATTTATAAATCGCTAGGTAGGTATCAAGCATTGTGGGAAATTGACACACTACCGAAATTCTAAAGAAGTAGGTAGGTAATAAGAAGCATGTGTGACAGTAGTGAGTATTTATTACTAATTTATGAGTTAGTATTTAATGACAGTTTAATGATCAAAGTTGTCCGACAATTTTAGATAAGGGTCCAATAAGGTCCAATTAACATCATAATTGCAGTATTATTTAACCCTTGTCATGTCGTGTAGCTTGAGACGTTTATCCAATAATTTTCCAATCAGTCCCAAAGATTGAGTCAACAATGCTGAAGACCTTCAAATTGGCAGGTTTGATAAATTTTATGGACTAAATTCTCGTAATATTATTATAATTATTAGTTTTCGTTTATTTATTCAGGTAAATCTGACAGCTTTATTAAATTCATAATTCGTTATTTATTTATTGTACTACCACAATAATGACATATAGAAAACAAATACGTAAGTAGCTGACCTTGTAAGATAAGTTATTACGAGAAATAGATCATATAAATCTTCACATAACCTATTTCCGAAAACACTTCGAGTTTTCGAATCTCCGAAAGGTATCTATTGCGATTGCGAATCGGATTTTACTTACTTATAGTTGCAATTTTGCAATGAATACTGTCAAATTACATTTGTCAGTGTTATCAAAATGTCGGCTAACATCATCATAGGTACATAGCGTTATGCCTTTTTCCATACGGGGTGGCAGAGGCACAACTGAGTAACATCCTAAGTAGGTACAAACCATTAATTTCATAATTTCATTGCGAACGGTATTAATCAGAAATAGAGATAATCCAATCAAACTACACGCACTACAGACAGACTCTGCGATAGAGGCCGAGGGCGTAGAAACAAAGCCCAGTTTGGTCTCAAATTGAGGGAAATCCGGTCCTTTGTCAAAGTTAATCTATTCCTTTTTCGTTATATTTGCTGAGAATTCGGTTAGCTGGAATTCGTCGTTAACAAATCACTGGATCGGCCATCTGTAATTGTTTCAGGACAATAAAAACAAAAGGGGCTTCTAAGAGAAGACATTTCAGCGTATTTGTTTCACCGATTCTTCGAATTTAATTTCGTTTGTTACATGGATTCCGGATGGATCTTCGCTTTTTGATGTAAACTCATTTCCCCGTTTATACGAATGATTGTTTATATCTTCATAATATATTCTATCTAGGTAATTATCCAAAATATTACCCAGACATATAATAATTAATGAATAACTGGCGTTACATGGGTAAATGCTGTGCCAGACCTCTGCCAGCCCATATCGGATAAGTCAAGTCATAACATTAACACTATGTTCATACCATATCGTATATTTATATACACCTATCATATCAAGTTCAAGTTCAACTTCATTTTTTTTATCATACAGATTGCTTAGTCAACGTTAATATAATATTAATATTTTTGTATATACTAGATTCTTACCGCGCCCGTTTGGAAGTTTTGGGCTTGGAGATGTGGATGGAGCACAGAAGGGCAAGAAACTCTAATTATAATATCATATCAGAAATATTGTTTAGGAACCAGTATTTACCATTTACGTGACCTTACGTTTACATTTATTTATGACAAAACTGGAGACCGTTTTTAGGAAAAAAGTTGAAAGTATGAAAGTGTAACAACTGTAAAATCGTTACCCTCTTACCGAACGCTTAAGATAAAAATGGACTGAGGCCAGTAAATTCAAACTAGACTAAAACTCCATTTTCCAGCATAATTAAGCTCGTAAACTGTTTTAAAGTCGTGCTCGGGTAGAACTGTTGGTTCGCTGAGGGGCTGCGCTCTTGCAATTATTTTTTTTCAAAAATCTCAACTGGTCCATGAACTTTTATTTTCAGGGTTCCGTACCCGAAGGGTGCCAAATGGGACCCTATTACTAAGCCTCCGCTGTCCGTCTGCCTGTCTGTCTGCCTGTCGTCCGTCTGTCACCAGGTTGTATCTCAATGAACCGTGATAGCTAGGCAGTTGAAAATTTCCATAGGGTTTATCGAGTCCCTGTCAAGTCAAAATAGATACTTTTTATGAACTGTCAAAACGGAACTTTTGTTCCTGAGTTCTATGAAATAGCAACAGAATGACGTCATGTAAAAGTGCCATCAAATGCTGTCTTTTTTTGCACAAAATTGACTTTATAAAATAACCTGCTGGAAATATACAATTCTGAGAATGTCAAGCCATTTTGTACACAATAACTTAAGAGTTGTTCCTAGAATTATTGGATTACCTTGGCCACAAGCCTATTGAAACTGGGCTGACTATTACATTTAGTATCTGTTGAAACAGTTATAGATCTATATTGTAAACAAGAATTTAGTATCAAAACGACTTTGATCGTTGATTCGATCTCAGACAAGCACATTTCTAATGTCTTGCCTTCTTTACTGTACTGCGTGTTTTATTCTACATTGCATTGCCTAAGCTGTAAGTGCCATACTAATATAAGCCGAATTGAAGTTAAATTACCCTCGTGATCCAGGTAGCCTAAATGGATTCTAATCTCCCAAAATGACCCCGTCATACCTAAATCTATCGATTGCTAACGTAAGCGTCAAGAGGGTTATCCAGAATGATTTGTGGTCAGGGACCGTCAGGGTTAATAGCCCAAATGGTAATTTCGTGGTTTGTTTGTGAATCAAAGTGAGAGATTAATTCGAGAAATAAATGTGTTTGTCTTTGATCAAAGGTCAAGGTCAAGTGTGAATACCAGGGATTACCTATTAGGTTAATACTTCTTCCTTAAATGTAGAGTATACAGTGGTGTACAATGGATTTACATACAGTAAGCATACAGCACGATCCAGCTCAATTCGTCGCATTTAGTCCATTTCTCGAAACGTCCACTTCTCGAATCGTCCACTTTGACTTAAAATTATTTGTGCATGCTGAAAACAGACTTTACTCGTGGATGATTTGCCAATAACGGGTGGAAAAAGTTGTAGAATTGGTACTTCTACACACCGGGACTACTCGAAGGCCTTCTGATCCCCAATCACGTTTGACAGAATACATTCTGTAAATTGGTAGACAAAATAAGTTACAAATTCAGTGGTTTGCATCAAAAGTGTTCCGCTTAGTTTGGCTGTCAAAATCTTTAAATGACAGAGACGATCTATATTTTTGCCATAAACTCAGCTGTTCTTTTTTTCACCTCAGTTATTTTTTTCAATTGTCCGAAAAATACGCTATAAAGTAATTTTCCGAACAATTACGAACAGATTTTTCCCTAAAGTGTGAAAAGGAAAATCAATAAAAATATCCTCGCAATTCAATTAACTAATTTTCTTCATTTTAGAAACACTGCGATGCTCCTTTTATTAGGATTTATTGAATGCAAAAAATATTCGATTGTTGTAAGTAACTTATATGTAGAGTTTTTTCGGAAGGGTATTTTCCGGATAATATAGAATAGAATAGAATAGAAATAGTTTATTTTGCCTTAAAAAAAATATACATAAAAAGTAGAGTTAAATAGGGTACATTAGGGTAATATCGGTACATTTATACGGCCGATTATAAAAACTGGGTATAACTGTATCGATCACTCAATAAATAGTGGATCTGTCACCTAACAGGCTAATTGTTAACGCCTTTACATATTTCAAAAGAGGTTTCTTGCCCTTCTTTGCTCCGTTCCCTAAAATAATTAAACCCACAGCTTCCGAACGGTCGGTAGTACTTATTATTATTATTATTATTATTATTACGTGCCTACTATGTCCCACTACTGGGCAAAGGCTTCTCTCCCCCTCTTCCACTCCATCCGATCTTGAGCGATCTCCCTCCAGTCCTTATCCCGGTAGTACTTATACAAAAGATATTATGGTCAATAAAAAAAATCACTTGAAATTGAACTAAATTGTATCAATTGTTACAACAACACAACACAACAACTACAACCTTTATAACCGTCTACACAACTGTCCGTCCAAAGTCCCGCGGGCTTGGGCGGGCGGACGGACGGACGGACGGACGGACGGACGGACAGCGAAGTCTCAGTAATAGGGTCCCGTTTCGCACACTTCGGGTACGGAACCCTACAAATTAGGAAAACGCATTTTAGTGACAAATCGAAATGTAGTTGACAGAAAATATTGTTCCAATAAAATATAATGTGTGTCATGCATGATATTGCGAATCTAATTTAATTTAAGTAGTGATAGAGAAAAAGGAGAATATCAAATGACCCAATTTTTCCATCACGTGTATCCAAATACGATACGACTTCGAAAAGGTTTGATCTAGACTAGACAAATTGATATGAATAGGTAAATTTAAAATTCCTTTGAACTTAGGCCCCGTTGCGAAGCCCATTGCCCAAACTACCTACATAATTATTCGTGACAAGATACGAGTTCTGACAAGGTATGATATATTAGGTGGGGTAAAAAGTTTCTTCGTATTTTGTATGAAGACCGTAACGGCTCGAACAAAAAGGTGCATCATTTTACTCAAAAATTCCGGATTGAAAACGCTCAAACCAACTTTGTGCTACTTTTACCGACACTGTTTTAGGTTCATAAATATCATAAATTTTTTTCATGGCCGTCGTTGCATATATTAATTTTTAATGTACTGAATTTCTCCATAAGATTCACTCATTTTGACATAAAAAAAAACACAAATGAAAAATTGTCGGAAACAACATTTAATTATATATATTCCTTTTTAGGGTACCGTACCCGAAGGGTGCCAAACAGGACCCTATTACTGAGACTTCGCTGTCCGTCTGTCCGACTGTCCGTCCGTCTGTCCGTCATCGAGCCCTACAGCACGAACCGTACTGTTGCCGCAACAACAACAAATACTGAAATACGAGAGATATTGCAAATAAAAGGGGGCCCCGATACAAGAGACGTGTTTAGATACACTTACGCATTTCAAAATGGAGATCTTGACTGAAACTGTTTATTTATTGTCATAGCAACCATGTCATGGACACATATACTACACATTTAAATATGATAGCATATTTCGCGTCAACCCACATGGTTGTGGTTAGCCGGTGCGGTATGATGTAGACTCTCAATCCGGAGGTCGTCGATTCAAATCTCGTGAAGGCATAAACTTTTTAAATTTTCTTTTTGTTTATTTTTTATTGTTTTGAGTGCTTTTGATTTGTTGTACGATGGTACGGTACCCTTCGTGTGCGATACCGACCCGCACTTAACCGATTATTTGAAATATAAACTTTACTTCAAAACTGGTGGAACTAACGCTTGATGACGATGAGGGAATGGAACGCACCCATACTACTTAACAGGTGGAACTAACGCTTGATGACGATGAGGGAATGGAACGCACCCATACTACTTAACAGGTGGAACTAACGCTTGATGACGATGAGGGAATGGAACGCACCCATACTACTTAACAGGTGGAACTAACGCTTGATGACGATGAGGGAATGGAACGCACCCATACTACTTAACTGGTGGAACTAACGCTTGATGACGATGAGGGAATGGAACGCACCCATACTACTTAACAGGTGGAACTAACGCTTGATGACGATGAGGGAATGGAACGCACCCATACTACTTAACTGGTGGAACTAACGCTTGATGACGATGAGGGAATGGAACGCACCCATACTACTTAACAGGTGGAACTAACGCTTGATGACGATGAGGGAATGGAACGCACCCATACTACTTAACAGGTGGAACTAACGCTTGATGACGATGAGGGAATGGAACGCACCCATACTACTTAACAGGTGGAACTAACGCTTGATGACGATGAGGGAATGGAACGCACCCATACTACTTAACTGGTGGAACTAACGCTTGATGACGATGAGGGAATGGAACGCACCCATACTACTTAACAGGTGGAACTAACGCTTGATGACGATGAGGGAATGGAACGCACCCATACTACTTAACAGGTGGAACTAACGCTTGATGACGATGAGGGAATGGAACGCACCCATACTACTTAACAGGTGGAACTAACGCTTGATGACTATGAGGGAATGGAACGCACCCATACTACTTAACAGGTGGAACTAACGCTTGATGACGATGAGGGAATGGAACGCACCCATACTACTTAACAGGTGGAACTAACGCTTGATGACGATGAGGGAATGGAACGCACCCATACTACTTAACTGGTGGAACTAACGCTTGATGACGATGAGGGAATGGAACGCACCCATACTACTTAACAGGTGGAACTAACGCTTGATGACGATGAGGGAATGGAACGCACCCATACTACTTAACAGGTGGAACTAACGCTTGATGACGATGAGGGAATGGAACGCACCCATACTACTTAACAGGTGGAACTAACGCTTGATGACGATGAGGGAATGGAACGCACCCATACTACTTAACAGGTGGAACTAACGCTTGATGACGATGAGGGAATGGAACGCACCCATACTACTTAACAGGTGGAACTAACGCTTGATGACGATGAGGGAATGGAACGCACCCATACTACTTAACAGGTGGAACTAACGCTTGATGACGATGAGGGAATGGAACGCACCCATACTACTTAACTGGTGGAACTAACGCTTGATGACGATGAGGGAATGGAACGCACCCATACTACTTAACAGGTGGAACTAACGCTTGATGACTATGCGGGAATGGAACGCACCCATACTACTTAACAGGTGGAACTAACGCTTGATGACTATGCGGGAATGGAACGCACCCATACTACTTAACAGGTGGAACTAACGCTTGATGACGATGAGGGAATGGAACGCACCCATACTACTTAACAGGTGGAACTAACGCTTGATGACGATGAGGGAATGGAACGCACCCATACTACTTAACAGGTGGAACTAACGCTTGATGACGATGAGGGAATGGAACGCACCCATACTACTTAACAGGTGTAACTAACGCTTGATGACGATGAGGGAATGGAACGCACCCATACTACTTAACAGGTGGAACTAACGCTTGATGACGATGAGGGAATGGAACGCACCCATACTACTTAACAGGTGGAACTAACGCTTGATGACTATGCGGGAATGGAACGCACCCATACTACTTAACCATTAGGGGGGAGGGGTGGGGTCCTGCAGTGGTCATGGGAGGGAGGGCGGGGGATATGGTCAAAAATAGCAAAAAATGGGTTACGTTAAGTTTATCAGCCATAAATATCTGAGCAGATTCATCAATAAAACGTACCATCCCATATACATTTATATTTGAAGCCTTGGATTTGCTCAATAAACTAATGAACTCTACTCTACATCTAAAGTGTTTGTCACGTGATCTCAGTTACTTCCGAGCAAAACTAATAATAGTGTAACACAAAACCTTGTTTTCAATATCGTTCGAGTTTTATCAACGTTGTCCTGGCAAGCAATTGGAGATGGGGAGCCACAATGTGCTGTTCCGTCTACATTGGGGGGACTATCACGGTGAGTCAATGAATATCTCTTGATAACTTGTCATAGTAAGAATTATCTAAGAATTATCTCAATAAAGATAGGTCTAACTGTGTCCTGAGCAAAATATTTTTGTGTAGAGCCCCTCAGCTATTCCTTCGTTATCAATGAATATATCTGCTGACGTCCGACTGCTCTCGGCAGCAAAAAATATTTTTCAAAGCAGGGCAACCTAATGGGCTCTACTCACGATGCAATCTGTCTCGCGATTTGTTGCTGCAACTTGTATTTCTCTCTCTGTCTATCTTCCTGTTCTGTCCTTCTCTAGCGGTTGCAAGGCAACCTGCCTTCTATGAGTTGCAGCAACAGATTGCAAGCCAGGTCGCACCGTGAGTAGAGTCCATAACAAAAGACATCGCCTACCCAGGCTTCTTTCCTGCGCTGCCTGTTCGCCAACTCAGCCAATGCCCAGTTAAATAAGAGTCGACTGACTTACTTCTTCTACGTCATACGTCTTACTCCTGAGAATCGCCCCCAACTAGAACCCTTCTCCGATATCAATAGCAGATTTGATCAAAACTGCGACCAACGATAGGGGGACCACTTTGGGTATCGCAGTTTGTAAGATCTTATGGCAAACTCAGCTGTTAGCCGGGCGTACTTTCTTTGTCGAAGCCCTTGCTTTATTACTAAAATTGTATTTTCAGTGTGTAATAAATAAATAACATTTGTTAAGGTAAGAACAGACATTTGCGACAAGTTCCAAAAAATAACAGCAAACACAGTGAAAACAGGCGCTCCAGATTCATGAATTAAATTGCCGAATATATAATAGAAACAAAAAGTAAATTTTAGAAAAAACCGACTTCCACAAAGCCTATTTGATTAGATTGAGTTTAATACAAACTGTAACCCCTTACCCCCCCCCCCCCTGGGGAATTAATTTTGTCAAATCCCATATCAGTGCTACCCCAGGCTACTAAGGAACCCCTGTACAAAGTTTCATGGCTCTAGGTCTACCGGTTTAGGCTATGCGTTGCCTGCCCGTCAGTCACACATTATAGATTGTATTTGTACCTAGTATTGAGCAGTTCTGGTGGCCATGTGTGGTCTTCATCATCAGTTCCGCACCAAAATATTAAGCTTACCATGTGCATTTGCACGAGTTATTATGAAAAACACAAAAATCACTATAGGTCTGCCTATAATATTTGAAGAGTTCCCTCGATTTCTTCATGATCCCATCATCAGATCCTGAACTGGTGTCATTGGAACCAATGGGAAGGTAAACCCTTTCAAACAAAAAAATAATTTTCTAAATCGGTCCACCCGTTTAGGCGCTATCGGGGCACATACATAAAAAAAAAAAAACAAACATCCGGACCAATTGTAAACCTCCTCCTTTGGGATGTCGGTTAAAAATAAATAGGAAAACTATATAATGGATTATATTTCTATGTGTTAGAGTTTGTGTCAATGTACTTTGTAAATCATTTGTCTCAGATTTAGATGGCGTTTAAATGAATTATAGGAAATGATGTTTATGCTAAAAATAAAAGCAGGCAATAAAGTGTATGATGGTTAAAAGTTTTTAGTGCTAAAACGTAATTGTTTGTTTTCAATAGCGTTATCACGAGTACGTTTATGCTCCCAGCCAAACCACAGAATTGGTTTTGGATTCGCGCCAGAAAATTCTAATCTCCTAAAGATATTCTTTAAGATAGGGTCTGCAGTTTTCTTATATTTATGAGACCATAATAATATGATTAGTGTGGATCTTTATCACAATTTTATTCGCGTTTGCAAACAATTTAGCTGCGTTTACCAGCGACTAATACTCTGTGGTGTATTCCGATCTTGTTTTATATTCAGAGATTGGAGCATGGAAATATCAACATAAGTAAGTACATGAAACATCCATAACATAATAGACCTCACGTCTTATTACTGCCAATAGATATACTAAAGAATTTTGTACAGGATGCATTATGATTTATAAGTAATAATGTCACCGTAAAATTGTCAAACCCGTAGATCTATGGAATTAAAATTCATTAGACTACATATAATGTGTGTGTCGATGTTTTTAGGGTTCCGTACCCGAAGGGTGCCAAACGGGACCCTATTACTAAGCCTCAATTGTCCGTCTGTCCATCTATCCGTCTGTCCGTCTGTCACCAGGCTGTGTCTCATGAACCATGATAGCAAGACAGTTGAAATTTTCACAGATGATGTATTTCTGTTGCCGCTATAACAAAATACAAATAATTTACAAAGTCAAAAAATTAAAAAAAATCGACTTCATGGTCTTTTACTTGGTCCTGTCCATTTGGAATGCGAATGACGTCTAAGAATTCACAATATCACACAAAATAATCGAATATCGGTCCTTAAAGCCGGAATTTAACTACACAACATGGTCACAGAAAGGCAAAAATAGGTAGTTTTGGATACCTGGATGTCAGTATTTTCTATATAGAAACCTAAGTATTGAACCGATTCATGATTTTCAAAAAATGGGACCAACCTGAAGGTCCATTCTTTCATATAAAAAATAATTATTATGAAATCGGTTCACAAAAAATGATAAAAACATAACACAATCGAATTGATAACCCCCTCCTTTTTTGAAGTCGGTTGTAAAAAGATTATAATACATTAATATTAAAGGGGGCTCCCATACAAAAGACATGATTTTTGACGTTTTTATAGATCAGGCTGTATCTCATAAACCGTGATAGATAGACAGTTGACATTTTCAGATGATGTATTTCTGTTGCCGCTATTACAACAAACACTAAAAGATAGATTATAATAAATAAAGGGGGCTCCCATACAACAAACATGATTGTTTTTGCCGTTTTTATAGATAATAGTACAGAACCCTTCGTGCGCGAGCCCGACTCGCACTTGGCCTTTTATTAGCATTTATGCTTTTTTTGGTTCTTAGAACGATTTGCTTTGCTCACCCCCTTTATCTTTCACCTGTCCTGAGCCACCACTTTGCCCAGACATTTTTTCATCAATCATAACATAATGTAGGCTCTTTGTTGAAAACATAGGTCTACCTACTCAACTATCAACCTCTCTCGGCACTTGTTGTACCGGAAGAGATCTCTTATTAGCGAAATGTCTTTTTACACAATTTTTATCCTTTGTTTGTAGACATTGAAAATTATTTATCATGAGTTTAATTACAATTAGGATCCAACCTTACAAACTAACAAGTCAAGTCGGAGTGTTGCCAAAAACTTTCGAAGAGTTTTATAACGACGGAATGCTAGGATTTAAATCGTCATAACTTTGTTGGTTGCAAGAGATTGTAAAACTAGTCGCAAAATACTAGTTTGCGAGTTAAATGTACCATGAATGGGAGATTCTCCGTGAATTTATATGCAGATTTTTAACTGATTTAATTTTTAACCGACTTCCCAAAGGAGGAGGTTTACAATTCGTCCGGATTTTTTTAAATTTTTTTATGTACGTGCCCCAATTGCGCCTAGACGGATGGACCGATTTGGAAAATATATTTTTTATTTGAAAGGGTTCACATTCCCATTAGTCCCATTGACACCAGGTCAGGATCTGATGATGGGGTCCTGGAGAAATCGAGGGAACTCTTCAAATATTATAGGCAGACCTATAGTGATTTTTGTGTCATATTAACTCGTGCAAATGCACATGGTTAGCATAATGTTGTGATGCGGAACTGCTGATGAAACCACATATGGCCTCTAGAACTGCTCAATACTAGGCACAAATACAATGCGTGGCTGACGGGCAGGCAACGCATAGCCTAAACCGGTGGACCTAGAGCCCTGAAACTTTGTACAGGGGTTCCTTAGTAGCGTGGGGTAGCACTGATATGGGATTTGACAAAATTAATTCCCCAAGGGGGGGGGGGGATAAGGGGTTACAGTTTGTATTAAACTCAATCTAATCAAATAGGGTTTGTGGAAGTCGGTTTTTTCTAAAGTTTACTTTTTGTTCCAATTATTAATCTTGAGAGTTTTGAGGTGCCCCTTTTGATATTCAATGCTGCTTGCTGTTGACATGTTTTGAGATTAAAGGAATATTATTTGAAACATTTGACCTATTTCGCGTCTAGGTTCGTGACTGCAAAAGGGATTAAATTTTCATTTACATTAACACTCACCTCTATACTGTAGGTACAATGTTAAATATATTGTTGCCACTGTAATCGATTTTGAAGATGTATTAGACAGTTCTATGATTATGTTTTTAATTAATTTCTTGTTTACTAATACCCAGCTTCCTGGGCGCTGATTAAGTTAACAGGTTGGTTAAATCAGTTTCGGCCAATCACGTTCCGTCATTTTGAATAATAGCGGCTCGTGATTGGCTGAAGCTGATTTAACCAGCGCCTTTTAACTTTAATCAGCGCCTAGGAAACCGGGCATAAATTCTGTAATAAATTCTGTACTAACTATTTCTGTAATAAATAATCTACTTATCATTTATAATATTATTATATCTCATCTGAGATAAGATTTCACCGGACATTACTGTCCTGGTATTTTTGTAGGCTTGCTATCAAGCCTATGGTCCCTGTGGACCATAGGTTCTTTTAGAAAAAAATAAAACAAAATATGGGATTGTAGTGCACTTATGAATAATATTTGAATTCCACTGATAAAATGTCAGTCAGAAGAACGCGCACGACAACGTCACCCCACTAATAGACATCCAAATATGACCGAGTTACCAGCGTATTGGAGCGCATGCATATTCTCGCATGAATGAATGACGTGTCTGTAGACCTTCGAAACAATATTCCGTACAGTCCAATACAGTCCGATAGTATATTTATCACAAAGCTATCTATTCATGAATCTCCACAGATGGCGATGTAGAGGCGTTCCCACGTTACTTAGCCATAAATTGAACGAGATTCTTGTTTTCCCCGTTTTCTAAAGCAACAAGTTACAATTTTGCTTCCGAATGTAGAACTTTCTCTGCATTCTGCTCAAATAAATCACTAGGACCAAAATTAGATATGCACAGAACACGACTTCAAACCCTGAAAACATAGTAGGACATACTTCAGAATCTTTGACCGATTAACAAGAATCTCCTCAATATCACACAAGGACACAGCCCATACAAGCGTGTTCCGGTTAACAAGGAATATGTTAATGTGCGAAGCCCGTGGGTCGGTCCAACTTTTTATGTTCTCCTGTGCAATTTTCAAAAAATTACCCTAAACTGGATAAAAATCCGCGAACCTAGTTCAATTGCAACGTGTAGATCTATGAAATGGGCTAGGTACTGTTTGTTACGTCGTCCATAAGATATTCTCAGAATGTGTTGTCTATACCGTTAGCATAATGTTGAGAAATGTATATATTCCCAATAGCTAGAGCTCACTAGTCATGTTTAGTAAAAGATGTAGAGCCAGGTAGAAACACACAGAAATATAGACAGCGTGACATTTAATTAGCTGACCATATTTTGGGGAATGATAGTACCCATCATTATGAACAACTTTCCCCAAGAAACGTATGGTGGCAAATGAAAAAAAAATTTCGTCCCCCAGTACATTGCCCCGATCAGCTGATTTCAAGTTACTATGGAAAGCCCAAAAAATTTTTTCGTTTGCGACCATATGTTCTATGGGGAAAGTTCTTCATAATGATGGGTACATCATTCTCCAAAATATGGTCAGCTAATTAAATGTCACCCTGTATATAACAGGGCCACGACTTTTCTTTTTTGGGTTGGTAGTAGCACATGCAGATAAGCCCTCGAATGTTATGTTAACTTACCATACAGACACATACATTGCTCCTGGGCCCGCGCGCACGAGGATAGTCGTATGAACAACAAACAGAAACAGGTAACAATCTAAGAACTGGGATTCGGGTTTCTGCTCCCTAGCCTGGATTTGAACCCGGGGACCTCTCGGTTGGGCAGCACAGCCTCTAACGCTAAACCACAGAGGTCCTCAGTAGTCATTGTAGCCTGTTTTATTTTATTTTGTTTATTGATCAAAAATGCACAGCCGTACATAAAAATTAAACAAGAATATAGATTAAATAACTAGGCCAATTAAGGATTCCCTATGTAAATAGTCACATAAGGGACGGTGAGAGTACATTCAAGAGACAGGTAGGCAAGTAACTTAGAAAAACAGTCAAATATAGATATTATGTGCTTAATTAAAGGTGGGGTACAGTGTAAAGTAATATGTGCAGTGTGTGTGTGTGAGGGTGTGTCTGTGTGTGTATGTGTGTGCGTTGCGGGGGGATCCAGTGGTTCAATAGTACTCCAGTGCATAAGTCGGTACAGTTATCTCATTGCGTGATCATCATCGGCAGCATTCAAAAACCGCATCCCATATTGTGTCATTTGTATGACAGACGATCTATATAAGTTTCTTTATGATCTATATGTCGGCGACCGATCGTAGAATTGGGCACATCATGATGTGCCCAAACGATCGCATTAAGGCAAACACCGCGGTAATTTAGGTGAAGGCTAAAGGGGGCGAGCGCAGCGAAGCCCCCGAATAGTCTTTGTATTCATTTGACATGTTTATCACAAAAAACATTACGTAGTGCTGAATAAAAATGCTTTTAAAAAGACATATTTTCGTTAAAACCCGCCATATCGTGATATGCCCAGTAATGGCTTGGGAAATCATGGAATGGCGATAGGCACATCATGACGTGCCCGACTCTACGATTAGCCGCCGACATATACAAGGTGTAGTTTAATTAAAGCAAAATGAGAAACTACTTTGTTAGGGACATTATTCTGAGCAACTTTCATTATAAAAATAATAATATTTTATAATTTATTCAGGTAAAAAGTTAGGCACATAGTTGTAATGGATCCCAGTCTCCTAAACTAGGTTTATCACCTGTATTTCAGGAGGCAGGGCTCTTCCATTATTTGGTCGTTGAATTTTTGAACAAGTTTATAATAATAAAACACCATCTAAAGAGTAATTTATGAAATGGGTAATGAGATATGTGTAGTGTAAGTGTGGGTGTGTGGGGAAGAGGATTGGGAGAGAATGAGGGAAGTGGGTTATGTAAGAATGTATGAACTTTTTATTGAGTTTAGTTACCAGGGATATGAGACTATATGAATTTTCAGTAAGGTACACAAAATGAATTAAAATTTAGTATTGGCGGACGAATTCGCCATGAATACGAATTATGAAACCGATTTGATCAGAGCAACTTATTTTTCACTTTCCAGTACATTTTGGCCTGAGTGGGTCGGCTGATTTGTATGGAGAAGTGAAAATAAAATTGCTCTGATCAAATCGGTATCATAATTAAAGTTGCTGAGAATGATGTCCCTAACAAAGTAGCTTCTCATTTTGCGTTAATTCATTTATACCTTGTATATGGCTATCTCTAAGTAATCGTAAGTAAGTAGTGGCTATCGCCTATTTTGACTTCAAAAAAGCGTTCGATTTAGTGGATAATGACATTTTGCTCAGAAAGTTGGCATCTATGGGATGTACACCACATTTATTAGATTTCTTTGCTAGCTACATGACGGACAGAGAACAATTTGTGGAGTATAACGGTCATAGATCAGCACCCTACAACACAAGATCAGGCGTAAGTCAGGGGAGTAATCTTGGTCCTCTTGAGTTCCTCATTATGATCAATGCTTTACCAAGAGTGGTTAGGGATGCCAATTGTCTGCTTTTTGCGGATGATTTGAAGCTCTTCCTGCCCATAAACGGCCCATCTGACTGCCAGAAGTTACAGCATGATATTGACAGGGTGGTAGCATGGAGCCAAGAGAACAGGCTACAATTTAACACATCAAAATGTGTAGCGATAACGTTCTCCCGGGCGCAAGCTCCCCTTCAATACGGTTACCAAGTGGAAGAGGCCTCACTAGAAAGAGTGACGGAGGTGCGGGATCTTGGGGTGCAAATTAATTCTAACCTCAACTTCAGCGGTCATATCACTAAGGTCTGCAAAAAAGCTTTTAGGAATCTTGGGTTTGTTCTGCGTAGGGCCCATGAATTTACGAACACCAGAGCGATCATGACATTGTATAATGCGCTGGTTAGGAGTCAGTTAGAATGTAATGCTGTAATCTGGGCTCCACAGGAGACCAAATACAGACTCATGCTGGAGCGTATTCAAAATAAATTTACAAGGTTTCTGTATCTCAGGCAATTTGGAGTATATCCTCTCTACCCCTCGATGTATCCCACCCTATTTGTTTTAGGGATGGTGGGGTACAACGAGCTAAGCGTTAGAAGGGACCTCACAATGGTATTATACATCTATAAGATACTTAACGGAAAAACTCATAATCCAGATATATTATCTTGCTTGAGCTTGTGTGTGAGGGACGAGCACATGCACCGCAGACGGCAGCCGCGGCTGCTGGCCGTGCCGAGCGCGCGCACCAACCTGCTGCAGCACGCACCGCTCACGCGCGCGCTACACACGCCACGCTCAACCGCATTCATGAAAAGGTGGATCTATTCTCTTGTACACTGAGTGAATTCATACGAACTGCAGTAGACACTATTTGCTATGATAATAATTAAGTAATTATAATAAGTACAGGCTCTTCTTTTTTTAATAGAAAAGTACGGATATGTTCATCTATCGCATTAGGTAAATCCTGTAAAGTTAGATGTAAGTGGAGAAATAAATAAATAAATAAATAATCCTTTGTTCTGTTTTATTTTTTCATAGGTCTTGAAAATCGCGGGCCGTGGACATTGGACGGGCAAGTTAGCCACTAGACCACGGACGTTTGTTCCCAAAAGATATATCAAATAGAATATAATTTCAGGGGACGCCGTCCATCGTCGCTTCTATACGTGGTCCATAAACTGGTGACAAATCCTTGCCAGACCTGTCTTTATCGGTCGTCTCAGACGACTGACGATTACTGCGGTTTGACCTTCGAAGGTTGGAAGTTCACCATATTACGTGTGGCACAAAGTTGGTTGTGCGTAGGCCATTTTGCAGAAGTTTTGATAATAAACTTTCACGTAAAGGCATAATATTCTGGTCCCGCACTAGGACATATTGCGGTGGGAACTAGAACAGCGAATTGTAGTTAGAGAAACAATGTCACAAATAAAATTATTACATTTTAGTGTTTGGTCTTTGTCCCAAGGCTCCATTTCAGCTTCTTGTCTGTTGATCTTTTGCTGACCGCCACAAATCGACCATAGAGGACAGTCATTCATCTGTGAGGAGCTGATTTCGTTATTTCATATTATTTCTTTATTGTACTTACAAAATAATGGCATACAGAAAACTTATATTAGATAGACAATGTATAAAGGCGAGCTAATCTCTAACAAGAGATTTCTTCTAGAAAAACATTGGGAAAGGAGAAAAGGTAGATTGTTGAGCGGGGGAAGACCTGCGCGTACAATACAACTCTTTACACACATACACAACATGATTTATTTACCCCAACCAGTAGCTTTGTCGTCACAAAGTCGACGCAATAAATTGCTCAAGTTCTCAATCAGTGCACACTAACCTCACACGTTACGTTGTCAAATGGCCCATCCGAGCAGCAAATTTGCGACAGTGTGGCGTGGGTCATGTCCGAACACCACTTAGGGCCATATTCACACATTTCTGATAAAGTTTTAGATAGTATTATAATAGGGATAGAGCAGAAAGGTGTAGTCAAAGTACGCTGTTATCAGATTTTAGCAAATTATCATATTGTGCATTATTTATTTGTACTAATAGATAAATTTGATATACATTGCCAACTTTAAAAAATATGTCAGGTCACTACCGCCGTCGTCGCTGGACCTAAATGATTGTTATTATCACACTCCATTTGTTTTGTTAGGTCTGTAAAGGTTGCTGGTTTTCTGTCAGATACATTTCAATCCGATATCACTAAACATTTAAACCAAAACTTGCTGTTAATACCAAATCTAGATCAGTACGCTTGGCGGTACTTTTTACTCTCTCTCGACGTCGAAAGAGAGACCTACACAAGTACTTGCCATGTCTATAATGTTGTCGTCCGTCGTCCGCCTCGCGGCGAGAGCGAGACACGTCGAGACATCTCGGGCTCGACAGAGAAAATGACATTTATGCATAGACAAGGGCCTTTCTCGAGCGTGGCATACTAAGCGTACTACGAAAGCCAACTAAAGCGCTTATTACATTACGCTGTCGGCAGGGCACGATTTGTATAGACGTCTCACTCTGATGGAACGACTAGAAAGAGACAGTGAGTCAGACAGGGCCCTGCCGACAGCGTAGTCTAGTAGGCCCTTGAATAGGACTGCAAGACGCCATCTTGTTCCGCAATATTCACAAACTTCTTTAATGATTTGTATGGTGTGCAAAAAATGCTAGCAAAAAAAATCATCTTTCATGAGGTATTTGGTCATTCTAATGTGTTTCTAATAACATTCCTGTTATTACTGATGTATATTGTAAGGTGTGCAAAAAAACAAAGCAGGAATTATTAATATCTACCTAGGTTATTTTTCTTATTTTTTACAAAAATATAAATATTCTAATTCTTCCACGCCACTTAAAACTATATCATCCAGTACTTAAAATTTTGCTCTTTGTAATTTATAATTTTCACAAATAACTTACAAATTACGTCTTTACGACTTGTACGAAACCTTAGAAACAATAAGGAAATATTTTCGGTTTTTCTAGAAAGAAAGTTTCTTCTTTTTGGAAACAAGTAACAATTAATATATTTTTTTGTATGACATTTTTTTGCTGGCCCTACAAATTCGACATTTATCACGTGAAGTTGGCTACGAGCGCGATCCTATTCTTAGTTGGCTTTCATAGTACCTACAGCAAATGGTGAAACTAGCTAGCCCACAAAGTTTTCTTTTCTCGTCCGGGACAGGACGAGCGACGTGATAACTTTAAGGGCCCTTACACACGACGTTTTTTTACACTCTGACGACGCGCGTTTTCATCGCGTTTCGGCAGATTTTACACGTTTTCTTGTCGCAAATAAAACGCGCTGTAAGCGCGCGTTTGTATCGATACAAACGCACCGCAACTTAGCGGCGGGGGGAGCGGCGGGGTGAGGAGAGGCGCGGTACAAGCGCGCGTTTACAGCGCGTCCTAGTTGCGTTCGAGAGACGTGGCGTTTGTATCGATATAAACGCAAGGATAGTGTGTAAAGGTTAAAACATGCCGGCTTCCTTGCGTTTGCTGAGCGTTCAACTTGCGTTTGTATCGATACAAACGAGCGTAAAAGAAACGTCGTGTGTAAGGGCCCTAACGCCGGGCCCTTACCATACCAGTTTTGCGCGCGAAAGAATCGGGGTTAATAACCCATATATAAGTGTTAGACGGCTTAGTTATTAGTTTTGGGGCTAGAACTGGGGCCCGATGCTGCTCTGAGAAACGCAGTTATTTTGGATCGCTATCGCTTCTAAAACACCTAAAATGGCGTCAATTGGTATGCTCCTAAATCGCAAATAGATTGCAAGCGTAGTAAAGTTGATTCTTTAGGAGCATACCAAATGATGCCATTTTGGGTGTTTTAGAAGCGATAGCGATCCAATATAAGTGCGTTTTTCAGAGCAGCATCGGGCCCCTGGTATGGGGAAAGAGTGGGATGGGACAGGGAGGCATCTTAAAAGTTTCGGAAAGTTCTCGACGTGTCTAGTTTAATGGAGATATGAAATAGTGGTTGTATGTATACCCAAACCTTAACGGGGTGGGGCGGAGGCAGACTGTTTTACTAGTTGAGCTACAAAGTCTTAAGTAACTAGTGACTAGTGGTGATATTTTAGTTGCCAGCCTACCCTTATAATTGCTAGGCTTATAATTTCCCTCATCATTTCGTTCAAGTTGGAGAGCATCGTGTCATGAATTTCTTTTGTTAATTCAATTCAATTTAAATACGCAGCAGCTTTCTGTAGATTATTCCTCTTTATTACAAAAAACAGTCGCCGCAACCATCGCCGTGAATTAACATTTGCATATTTTCTAAAACTGTGGCTTTATCAAGAGTTGGTGTAAATTCTCCCCTAATGTGCATGACAGAAGGTTTATTTTACTAAAATGCAGGCTGGAGAAAAGTTTTTGTCCTTTTTAGATGACACAGGCCTTCTTGTGCTATACACTCTTGATAAACACAGTTTAAAGATTATCCCATATACTAATGATTAAAGTCGGCCAAGTGCGAGTCGTACTCTCACATGGAGGGTTCCGCACCATCGTACCAAAAATGTACAAAAAATACGTTTCTTTTGGTGTCCTTTATTTTTTCAATATTTCTTTCTTGTAGTTCAGTATTTGTTATTGTAGCGGCCACTGATATACACATTCTGTGAAAATTTCAACTTTCTAGCTATTACGGTACGTGATAGAGCCCGCTGACGGACAGACAGACGGACTGACGGACAGCGGAGGCTTAGTGATAGGGTCCCGTCCTGTTTGGCTCCCTTCCGGTACGGAACCCTAAAAAATGAGCAGGGAGTATTACGTGTGACGGAACAGGGACTGTAACAATACAGTTACAGTCCTGTTCATACAAATACCTCTGTCCCACTCCGATAACAGTACCTATGTAATACATTCCACAACGTTTTAATAGTAAGGGGAATACGTTCGAGTCGCATGGTCAACTCAGGTTATGGACTGTTTGGGAAAAGATTGCATGATATGAAGCTATGGCCGATGAGTGTATGCGAGTGCGGCATGGGAGACGAAGATATGCATCATGCTCCCTGGGAATGTTCATTATATGACGACGAACGGAAGAGAATGTTAGATGGAATCACTCGTGCTGATGAAGGGCCAGTCTACTAACGGGGATCTCGTGTCGTCAAAGGCAAACTTCCGACGGTTACACAGATGTACGTGGGAATTTGGTTAAATAACTAGCGTGCGGCTTCGGCGCCGAACTCATTATGTTTGTGTGAGTCATGTCACTAGAAGGGTACGACGTTTTTCCCCCGCGCCCAGAAAGAGGAGAGGCGGGAAGAGGACAGGTGGACAAAGAAGGCCGGTCCAGCCATGTGGGGGATGCACAGAAATGGCTGCGGGTACGTAAAGAACTAACCCGCTGGCTTGCTCCCCCGCGTTTATTATGACATGAGTCGGAATGGGGTTGGGTGGAGGTGGGATATGTCCTGATGATGAAGACCACACATGGTCTACTATGCGTGGCTGACGGGCAACGCATAGCCTAAACCGGTGGACCTAGAACATGATACTTTGTAGGAGGATGAGAAGGGGTTCCTTATGTAGCGTAGGGTAGCACTGAGATGGGATTTGACGAAATTAATTCCCAAAGGGGGGGGGAATAGGGGGTTACAGTTTGTATCTCAAAAAGCACTTGACGTTGGTTTCTAATCAAAGGGTTTGTGGAAGTCGCTTTTTTTTAGTTTAACTTTTTGTTTCAAATATAGATGGCCGTGTTGTATCTAAGAGCCTGGCCAGATGAGGAGTCCACTCGCGCGCTTCCATTTGTATTGCGTTCAGATACCGCGTTCTACGTCCGTTCTACGCGCGTATCTCGCTTGCTCCATTTTGAACCAAATACGTCCACTCGCCATGGACTCGCGCGTAGTACTGGACGCAGCACGTTAATATTTTACCTGTACACAAGCGACTGTCCAAAGTGCACGGCTCGAGATAATTTTTATAGGTTTTGAGCGTTTATTTTTATAGGTTTTAATCTTTATCTCCATGTGGGTAGGTGTAACCCACATGGAGATAAAGATCAAAACCTAAAAAAATAAACGCTCCTCAGCGAGTAGGACTTGTGCACCAAGGATTCCGATCACACTTGGAGAGCTTAAGGCCGAGACTCCACCAAAGCGGAGATGTGGAATATTTGTATGCGCGATGGAAACAGCTCACATCTCCGCTTCCATGGCGCCATACAAATATTCCACATCTCCGCACATCTCCGCTTTGGTGGAGTCCCGGCCTAAATCTCCGCTTTGGTGGAGTTCCGGCCTAACACGTGTAATTAGGTTTCCACAAAAAAATGTATGATGTCATCCATGTAAACCAAATTGAATATTTTTTGTAGAAATACTTTGCAGTTTTCAGATTTTTTCCTTTCCTTGTGCTATTAGGCCTTGCTTGTACCAAATTTCATGATTGTAGTCCTACGGGAAGTACCCTATAGGTTTTGGGTCCATTGCGATTACTATGAAAATCCAACAATTTTACAGCATAAACGGTCGTAGCGTTCGATTGCGTTAACCTAGAAGGTTGATTTTTTCACAGTGATAAGCGACCACCGACTTAAACCATTGATATAAATTTCAGCTTGATACGTTCACGCTTCCTTGATATAATGGTCTTGACATACGGACAGACGGACAGCCAGAGGGACAGACAACAAAGTGATGCTATAAGGGTTCCTTTTTTTCCTTTTACGGAACGGAACCCTAAAAACAGAACAAAAGATCTGGGTCTTTTGCGGACATTGCACAAGCTACTAATTTAGCGGCTCAAAGTGTGGTACAAGTCGACCTAAGAATAGGAAGGCAGGAAAATTGTCTACTTTCAGACAGTCAGAAAAACTGTCTAAAACAGATTTTAATGAATTAGATAGATGTCGTTAATTATTAAACTGGTCGGCCAATTTTCGACAGCTCAATGTTGCCTGAAAATCTTTTCGAGATAATTAATTTGAAGCACGAATCTGGGATTTGCGCTTCCAAACTTTGCAGGGAGGAAATTACGCTTGATGGACGATCCATTTTGCACTGAGACAATAATATATCCAATTGACTGCGCCTGCGGGGGAATGCGGCTCGCCAAACGTTTGTTGTATTCAACAAACGTTCGCATACGCAACCTATGCACGATGACGGGCCGCCAGACCGTTTCGCAGCGCCTAACCAATCACAGCTCTCTTACCTCGTCCCCCGCCCGCCGCCCGTAAATTGGTGAGTTGTGTTTCAAAGGAAAATGTATCTATGCGCTCTCCACTGGATAAGTGCTCCCTTATTTTGCATGAGGGGCAAGCCAATTGCCACAATCATGGAGTGATGAAGTAACGGCGTTTTCCATCGCCCGTTTAAATAACCTTATCATAAATAAATGATCTCCCTTTTCCACGATGAGCACGAGTTTCGAAGCTGCAACTCCTGCATGAGAAGCAAGCATGAAAGCCACTGGACCACGAAGATCACAAACTCACCTTTATTAGTGGCTGCGTCCGTGACCGAGCGGTACCCGCACTTCGGAAACGTTCGTGTGTGTTAAGCAACATCTGTCCGAGACGGTTATTGGATGGGTGACCCGTTTCTATGTGGCATTTGTTTCCGGCGCTTCCATGTTTCGGGTGACACGTTAAGCTGTAGGTCCCGGCTACTATCGCTACTCGGTGGTAGATGTCGTGAAGCTATTTCAGAGGCCTAAAACTGGATCCAGATTTGTTCTTTTCAGCATCGTGATCCAATAGGTCGGGAAACAGACGAACTGGTGAACTCACGGCTAGCGAACTGAGGTCTGCCGAAACTGCGTGGGTTAAAGAAAGTCAGAGGCGGACTTACTCAAAAGTCATCACTTCGATACTGTCGACGCAGTTTGTGAACAAGACGAGCTCTCTGCGACAGTTGACACCTTTCTTAGATTCCGAGGGAGTTCTTCGGGTTTCAGGAAGAATAACGTAGAAAATAACCCGTATCTCTGTTCCGTATCTCCGTATCGCTCCTGTGTCGCTGCGATCATTGCATGTTCATTGCACATACCTGCCTGCGCATGCCGCGATCACGTCCGTACCGTATCATACAAAAGCCGACTCGCATGGATCGGGGCGTACCGTACCTCTCTCCGATCAAGTCGCCGTACCACCGTTTCGAACCGAACAGACGTCCAAACTAGCGTTTTTGAATCGCGACCTGATACGATACGGAGGTACGGAACGGATATCTGGACCCAGCTTAATAGGGCAGCTTAATAACTTCTGATAGTCGGGTTGGCCACTAGCCCGTCACCGCACTGAGCCAGCGTAGTTGTGTATGGCTCAATTTCACTCGTGTCCGAGTAACAGCCCGTATAAGAAGATGTATTGGCAACTATCATCACATGTTATCAGAGAGTCCATCCAAGCCTTTCACGTCACAACAAAAAGTTAGTACAGTTTCGTCACAAACAGCTATTCTATAAATCTATCTTTCTGGTTTAAGTGGCGGAAAGTCCACACAACTCACTAATGCCTTTTATTTCTGTTGAACTCAGCACAAAATTGTTGGTGACTCGGTCGGTCACAGGCAGAGACTATATATCCAATTGACTGCGCTTGCGGGGGAATGCGGCTCGCCAAACGTTTGTTGTATTCAAAAAACGGTCGCATACGCAACCTATGTACGATGACGGGCCGCCAGACAGTTTCGCAGCGGCTGACCAATCACAGCTCTCTAACCTCGTCCCCCGCCGCCCGTAAATTGGTGAGTTGTGTTTCAAAGGAAAATGTATCTTTGCGCTCTCCACTGGACAAGTGCTCCCTGGTCACAGAGATTTACTCTGTCGTATTGGAGCTTCCAATTTTTTTTACCTTGTTGAACCTCATGAAAATAGGATTAAGACCCTACAGGTAGTACGTAAATAGCACTATCCTTGAAGTAACATAAATAATTCAAGCTAGTTTAGTGTCCCAAATAATAAAAAGTTACGCACCAAAAATGTTTTTATCAAAAACCTTTTAGCGCTCTGATTTTTGGTAAATCCTGAAGTAGGATTTGCTTTGAAGCCTTAAACGGATTTAATAAATAATTCAACATTTGAAATTCATTCAAGGCTGAATACAAAAACCGACGAAGATAACGAGGTTTCAAGTTTTTTCTTTTCCGTTATTTTTTTTCATTTATTTATCTTCTAAGTCTTCACTCACAAACTTGACAAAGATATGCATTTTACTATATCATTTCCAACACATTTCAGCATAAAAGTAGATTTGAGTTACTATTTTCCGAACGCAAAAGTAAAACAATAACAGCCGGACAGACCGAAATGAAATATCCATTTATCAATAGTCACTGAAAAATAGCGCTGAAAACATTTCCGATCCAGTTAGCAACTACTGAGGATAACTTGAACAGGTTTTATTGCTCAACTTCGCGAATTGATGACAATAAAGAGCTTTTATAGGAATTTTGGGCTGAATCCAAACGTGAGAATGAAGATATGGCGCAATTTACTGCAGCAAATGGATTAAATATTAAGTATAATAAAACTTGTTTTTCACATTAATGGACTCGTTTTTGCAGGCAAAATTATATTAATAATAAAGGCAGTTATATTAAATACTTACAAGTAAGATTACAAGAAAACTCTTACAACAGGAGTAGGATCTGTGACGCTTGGCTAAGGCCCACGCATTAGAGAAACTTCACCCCCAAAAAGGGAGAAAAATAAAAAATAAAATAATAGATAATAATCTTTATTCATGATAAAACAATGACAAGGGGATGGTTTAGATGACTACTGATCATACATAACAGTTATGTTCCTAAGTTCTAGGCTCACAGGTAGCCTGTAATAATAATTATGAGTAATAAGTAATTTATTAGTTAGTAGTCTATTATTTTAATATTTATCGTTGTGCATTTATGTAGGTCTACCTTTTATTAAATTATCCTCTCCATCCTAGGTTTGCTGGAAGAGATCTTTTTTTAGAGATAAACTCGCCTTTTTACATATTTTAACTAATATTAAGTGTCTGTATAATGTTTTCTGTGCAATAAAGTATAAAGTAAAGTAAAGTAATAAATAAATTTCTTACGAGGATCGTACACAGTGGGTGGCGTCATGTTTGAGTGCGTATAGACGTGCGGTTTATTTGGATAGAACCACACGTCTAAGAGCATTTATCGAAACTTTTTGATACTGGTTTTTTTTTCTCCTCCGCGCCTCTTCCCCTTCTTCCCACCAAAACGTATCCTGGTCTGCGGATTTTATTTATTTTTTCCGAATTTTGAAAAATGCTGAAATACGTAGTCATTATTTTTTACCGTACTCAATTCATACGAAATTTTGTGCAAATATGTCCAAGGAATAAAAAGTTTCATACAAACTATCATCCCCTTTTCACCCCCTTGGGGGTTGAATTTTGAAAAATCATTCCTTAGTGTATGCCTACGTCATAACCGAAATACGTGTGCGAAATTTTAAGTTTCTAGCCCTAAGGGCCTGTGCGTTGATACATCTGGCGGAACGTGACACTTTTTCGTGCTTGCAGCCAGCGTTCGTCAATTTATAAGACGTTATCACGTCAATAAAATAAATTATTACGCAAACTTACTACAGACTGTCATCTCAGGTCAACGTCTGCGCTGCGACCTGAAATTCGTGAATGAATACTCGTACGACGGTAAAGGTCTTGTTTTGTAGGTAAATGTATGAACATCAATTCTCTTGTTGGATATGTTATTATTTTTGTCATGGACAGTTTTCTTTTATCTCTGATATTTTCAGAGAAACATCGCAGACCGGGACACGTTTTGGAAGAAAAGGGGGAGAAGAGAGGGCTGGAGGGATTGACACAGGGCAGAATAGTGTTCAGCGGGGTCTAATTAGTATAAAAACCCTGTTTCAAAAAGTTTCACTAAATGCCGTGAGCCGTTGAAAGCAGAAGCAACTTGAGAAATAGCCGCCCGTCTGGAATCCCGTAGAACGCTGGCTACCAGCGCCGCAGCCAAATTATGTTTACATGTATGTTGCGAATGAAAGTTGTCACTCGTAAAACAAGCCTTATCTTAGCAGTCGTTTTTTAGGGTTCCGTACCCGAAGGGTGCCAAACGGAACCCTATTACTGAGACTTCGTTGTCTGTCTGTCTGTCACCAGGCTGTATATCATAAACCATGGTAGCTAGACAGTTGAAATTTTCACAGATGATGTATTTCTGTTGCCGCTATAACAACAAATACTAAAAAACAAAAGAAATTTAATATTAAGGGGGCTCCCATACAACAAACGTGATATTTTAGCTCGTTTTTGCTCGATATTGATTGGTAGCAGTTGCTCTATGGTAGCAGGTAGACGCTTAAAATAATTACAATATATTGAGTTGATTATTTACTTAAAAATAAGTAATTAAATTAAAATTAAATTAATATTTAGGGGGGGCTCCCATACAACATGTTTTTTTTTGCGGTTTTTTATAGATAATGGTACGGAACCCTTCGTGCGCGAGTCCGACTCGCACTTGGCCGGTTTTTTTCCATCATTCGCTGTCCTAAGTAACAGAAGTCCAGAGTAAAACCTTGTTATAATGTTTATTCCTTAATTTGTTGACTTCTGATTCTTAAGGTAAACTTTTGGATTCATTTACATCTGCTTATTCACTGACTTAAAATTAAACACAATAACAACAGTTATTATCAAGTTTGCTTATTGTCAAGACTTTCTTGATTCTTGTGATGTTTATGTTTATCTTCAGCATGCAAATGCTATAAATTACCGTTTGATGTTTGTTTTATTTATTTAAATTTTGAGTCTTCCAAGTGCATACGGCAGCAGTATCATACGCCAGATACGGCGGATGTTTTGCTCAATGTCACAAAAGAACCGCAAATGATTGGAAAAAAATATTCTTGCCTTCCTGTGATTTTGTGGTATACCGGTCATTGGCATGATGTTATTTCTTGCTATAAGATCGTTTATCCATTTAATTACGTAAGTATTGACTGTGTGTCAGAAAACAGCCTCGTTTTCCTGTTTATAGACGACATTTGCATCCTAAGAGTGAAAGAAGAAATGGGCTTCACTCATGAGTCATGACCAGTGATCGGAGTAGGCAGAGCTATTTAGGTTCATTGACCGCAAACATTGATATTATTATGGATAATCCATGGTATTGGGACTGATACTCCGGGGTTTTAATAAATATAATTGTTTTTATCAATAAGTATAAAACATGGTTTATGTAAGGCAATAAGCGCATGATCGGCATTGTAAATTTTATATCAGCAACACGTTGCCAAACTTTTTTCCTAACGTGCGACGTTGCCGCTTTGTTGAAACTCGTCGTGATATCGCCAAACAAAAACAATAGCGGGGTGTTCCTCGAAACGAAACGAAAACAAGAGTGACCCACCTGTTTTTGTCTCTTTCTGCTTCACTAGAATTCAATTCAAATCAGATTCGGGGAGTATCCATATTATTCTTACATATGGCAAGTACATAAAATAGCTCTGCCTACTCCGATCACTGGTCATGACATGAATTAATTTGAGTCACGAAACTATTCTAAGTAAAATCTATGTGATCTTCCGAGCGGGCCACAAATTCCTTCTAATTGTCCTAAATGAGTGAAATTTTTTACGTCCTCGTAAACGCCAAGGGTGGTCCTTAATAAATTGTCAAAGGTCATTGCACCCGGTTCAAGTAATTTGTTTACAGTTTATGGCTGGCTCGTGGTCGCGACGGCGCAGCTTTGATTGAGGGATGAAGATTGCACGGAATTACTGGATAATACTTGCACCAAATTAATTTGTATGTTTTGGTAGCGTGTCTGGCTTGAATATACTTACACACTTGTTTTTTTCAGTGAATAAACGTTTGTCTATGTCTATGTCTACTTGTTTGGATACCGTGAAATATCTTGTGGTTTCTATGAAAATGGCGAATAATAAGAAAACACGTTTTATTGGGAAGTGTGAACTATTCAAAATGTTTCTTTTTAATTTATATGATGAGGGTGCTGAGTGCTGACCATGTACCAATGAGATAATTAATTTGTCTTAACCCTCTCGCTTCGACGATTGTTGTTCTCTATTGTAAGTTTATTGCATTATAATGTTTTCAAACACAATTTTTTTAGCTAAGGGTCGGTTTATAACATATTTTTTTTTTTCTAGATTCAGGAAGTATCTCAAACTGCTGGAATAACTTTTTAAAGATGGGCATTTTGCTGGACAATCGTCTATATACATTATCGTAGGTCCCGGCAACTATTACTACTTGATAGTAGTATGTAGTAGTCGTAAAACCCCTCCACCAACCCGCACTGAGCTAGCGTGGTGGAGTATGGCACAATCTTTCTCGGATCCGGGTAAAGGCCTGTGCCCCTCGTTGGGGACATAAATGGGGCCTACATTTACTTTTACTTTAAAATGAGGGTATATTTCATGTATGTACAGCTAAAACGTGGTCATAAAAGAGATTCTTGCTTTAATCTTTAATATAACTTTTTTCCTTTTGATAACAACAAATTAGTTTCATAAAATCCTAATAACATACACCTTTCTCCTTTCTCATCCCATCTTGGTTTGCTGGAAGAGATCTCTTACTAGAGATACGCTCGTCTTTGTACACTTTTTTTAGTATTACTGTTATTTTTTAATGTCTGTGTGTAATAAACATTGTGTGCAAAATCGAGCTAATCTGTAATAAAACAAGTTTTGAGATTATACGTATATAGGTTCTCTTTAAAAGGGATGTTTTCGGTATTTCTTGTGGAAAGCCTAGATTTGACCTTGGCAATGACCTACAGGTAATGATACCCCAGCAGGTATAAGGAAAACAACAACATCTTCAGTCATTGACCCCATCCCTTCGTAACTCTTAATCAATTTCGCAAGCCCACGCCTACTAAAACGGAATGAAACCGTCGAACCCTTTTATAAACGTGGTTGTTGTTGTAAATATATTTTAGGCGTTCTTTTACCATGTTATGGTAATGGTAGGGTACCTACTACTACCTACCTATATAAAATATCTACATTAAGGTTTTAGGCAAAAGTAAAGGTAGGGTATACTGGGTGACAGTGAAACCCCTAGCTATATTTTAAGGGGTGGTCAGGGACATCATTCTGAGCATTTCACTATGAAACCGATTTGATCGGAGCAACTTTATTTTTCACTTCTCCATACAAATCAGCTGACCCACTCAGGCCAAAATGTACTGGCCAGCCAGATGACGTTCGATCGTTGTCATAGTGCATCGTGATTATCAACTAAATATTACGCGAATAAAGCCCCTGACCGCCATCCTCCAGTAGTGGGGGGGGGGGGCACCATAGGAAGTGGAGTTCCACACAACTCTCGGCTTGACCCTTAATTGACTCACCAAAGTGCGTCAGCCTTATAGACAGTTTTTACGAGATCCTTTTATTGGATGGACGCGTAAATCCGAAGGAATTACACTGTAACTACGGCATGTCTCGTCTAATAAGTGCCACTATCCAGGAGGTGTTTTAACGCTAAACACTAGAGTAAACTTTACAACCATACAAAATTATGGAGTTACTAAAGTTTACTGGAGTTTAGCTAACTTACGTTCTAGGCTGTGGCACAAAATTTGTAAAAATTAAAAGAACCGTCAGGCGTAAATTTTATAGTTTTTTTCATGGATAAGAAAAAAATTAAGAATGATGTACTTAGAATGATTATGAAATAGGTAGTGTTGATATCTATATATCTATCGCGATACTGTCTTTAGATGTAGCTAGTACCTACCTACTTTGTTTCTAGCGAACCCG
This sequence comes from Argyresthia albistria, assembly GCA_963457715.1. Taxonomy (NCBI): domain Eukaryota; kingdom Metazoa; phylum Arthropoda; class Insecta; order Lepidoptera; family Argyresthiidae; genus Argyresthia; species Argyresthia albistria. The sequence goes on from OY735256.1 coordinate 1,406,625, forward strand.
CTTTCGTTCTTCAAATCTCTGCTTATTTATCATCTCGAATTGTCCCGAAACTGAGCAAACACGAGATTCTGAGAGCGGTTTTAAGTGCTGCTCACTCTGCTGGAAGGAAGATAAGAATGATCGATCGTCACTCATTCGGTTCGTTTGTGGTGGCATTGCAATTTGGTGCTCTTCCTATCGAGCTAGGAATCCCACGTTCGAATCCCGGGTGGGAAGGAAAAATAAATTCGTCTTGGATGTTTGTTTAAGTAGGTTATTATATGTGTGACGCTGGTTTTGATTCCCATCGACACGGGGTGGTGGTGGTCCTAGTGTGGGGTCAGCAATGTATTATGTAATGTTAAATGTGATGTTATGTGTTGTTTTATATGTATATTTTGAATGAAAAGCGTCGCGAGTCGTCTTTTGTAGTAACTTACATGGGTAAAGCGATGAAGAACGCGTGAAATAAACTTCATTTTCCAAAAAACTAAGAATTTCCGTAAAAAATCCCACGAATGGACGTCTAATTTAGAAATCTGTTAAGCTATAAAAAATAAAATTCATTATCTCCTGGATGGAACGGCTACCATCGTTAAAACTAGAAGAATGTCGACAATAGTCACAATTGTAGTTACATGAAGTATTGTTTAGATAAAACAAAACAAATCCGCCGCTTATCAAGTCAAACTCACTCCTCTAACGGCCGATCCCAATAACCTATCTCTATCCGTGATCTGCAGATTACGCGTTACATTTGACAGTTGCGCTATGTGATTTATGTCAAAATTGACACTAGCAATCTGAAATCTGCAGATTATGGATAGAAGATAGGTTATTAATTTCGGCCGTAAACCATCTTTGAAATCCCTTCAGACACTCCAAAATAAATTCATGCGCAAAGCCGCGGGTGCCCCGTGGTACGTGCGCAACGTAGACCTCCATAGTGACTTCAGACTCCCCACAGTCAAGCAGTTTATGAAAGAAGCGTCCGAACGCTTCTTTCAAACTGCCTCAGCTCACCCCAACCCTCTTGTCACTCAGGCCATCTCTTACGACCCCTCCCCAGACCTTCAGTCCAAACATATCTATAAAAGACGCCCCAAAGACGTCCTCCTAGAACCCGACGATGATATTACTATAGCTCTCAAGGCAGAACCTCCTCCCCCCTCCCCCGATGCCCCTCAGGCGCGCCAACCCGTCGAAGGCGTTATCCCGGAAGCCCTCCAGCGCCTCCGCTACCAAATTTGGATCCAAAGGGATCGCCGTCTGGATCCGCCAGACGGACAACCTCCCCCTCCCCCGACCCGCCCCCCCGATCAATATTAGGCAGTTAGGCTTAGGATTAGGTTTAGGATAGGTTTAACCATTATATAATCATCTCATAGCAGCGGAGGCCTTCTGCCCCCTGATATGCCGCTACCCACTGACTACGAGCCGAGGCCCGCTCGAGTAGCCACAGTCACTGGGGAAAGCAGGCAGACCCCTCCCATATATATTATCGAAACTTATATATAACTTGTAGGTAGAACGCCCTCTGCGTCTAACCGAGGCCATGGAAACAGTGATGCATACGCGCAACTGCACGCAACAACAGCACACAGGGGTTTTTTTTAGTCCGTATGCCACATACGAGTGTTCCGCTCAATGTAGTCTCCGCCTCACGGTGGAGACCTCATCCGGACCTCATTGTGGAGAATCGGACATAGCAGGGAGGTCTGACTCCCGGGCATCTTTAAAAAGATTTTTTTATCCCCTCACACACAAAAAAAAAAAAAAAGCTCTTATTCGGGCGCGAGCGCAGGTAGGTAGCTGGCCTAGTCTATTGTGGAGTGAATTATTAATATGTGGCGTGAGTGACGTTTACAGGGGGGCGTCACTACTACGCAACTTAAAACAACGAACTTATCATCAATACAGAACTTTCATTTCTGAAGCGTTAGTACCACCTGTCACCGAGCGCCAAAAGATCTTTGGAAAGGTATACCTTGGTCACAGAAAAGGACGATAAACGGTCTAAGACTTTGTTGATGGCCTAGAGCTGTACATTGCTTTGAACTAAGATGGCTTTCGTCTGGCGGCTCTTATTCGGGCGCGAGCGCAGGTAGGTAGCTGGCCTAGTCTATTGTGGAGTGAATTATTAATATGTGGCGTAAGTGACGTTTACAGGGGGGCGTCACTACTACGCAACTTAAAACAACGAACTTATCATCAATACAGAACTTTCATTTCTGAAGCGTTAGTACCACCTGTCACCGAGCGCCAAAAGATCTTTGGAAAGGTGTACCTTGGTCACAGAAAAGGACGATAAACGGTCTAAGACTTTGTTGATGGCCTGTACATTGCTTTGCTGCACAGTTTAACTCTGTTTTTCATCACAAGAAACAGAAGGACATGATGGAACAAACCTCCTCCGTGAATCAAGGTATAGAAAAGATACAGTTACTGAGTCCTTACTGAGACTTTTTGGGTCAAATGTTCAAGCAGAGCTCAGGCTCACTATAATAGATGTGAAGGTGGTTGTTATCATAGTTAGCCAGCCGGTAACCAGCCGCTATTTTTGCTGACTACGGTGATCGATCACCCATAAACAGCGGCTGTCTACAGTTGAAAACATGTCAAGATTTATTTAATCTGTTTTATGTCCTGCCTGAGTAATTATTTTTGTTTATCTACATATACTACCTTGTATATTTCGGTATACCCAAAAAAATAAAGGATATTACATTGCAATTTATGTTTCACACCATGAAAAAGTACGGGTTATAAATGTAGTAAAAATACCTATTTATATATGATAGCGCTGGTATAATTATTATAACAATATTCACTCAGGAACTGTCAAAATTTTAAGACCTTTTGAAATTGAGTCAGTTAAGCAGCCGGTTGCCAGCCGCTGTTTATACGTTATTATCGGCCGCTTTCGATAACTACACGATAACAACCACTGTTTTACAACTCTAAGCTCACAACATAGACAATAAAGCTGCAGAGTTTGGTTCTCTCTCTGGGTTAAAATGATAGGTACTTCGAAAGCTGTTCGCCAACTTCCAAATACAAATACAAATGTGTTTATTTTGCGTAGATATGGTTATATAGAAGGTGGAAGGTAACATAACATTTATCGGTACTGCACATCTAGCCACGTAGTGACATGCCAATAGCACTAAGGTAGTGCAATACAATATTATACAATAGATAGAATCTTTCGGCACAAGAGTAATCAAAACATAAATTCAGACCAGAATCAGTTGAAAATCACATTTTTTTATCGTCTAGATATTCAGCAATGGAATAGTAAGTTTTATTAATTAAGACCTTTCGTAGTTACTTTCGTAGTTGACTTTCAACCAATAAGTACGCAATTATTTTATACGAACTGTCATAAGCTAGTGTGATTTGGATTTGAAATTATGTCCACATGATCGAGTGATTGGATGGGAACTTTAGGTCACTACCGGTCATTGTGCTACCGAATTAGGGCCCCCATAGATGCATGCAAAAGTGAAAAATAAAGTTGTTTTGTTAAAATCTGTATCAAAGTCCGTCTCTAATATCTTTTAAAAATTACTGCACTTTTCTGTAACATCCTGCATGTTATCACTGTACCACCGCAATAATAACTACAATCTTCTGAAGACAGAAGCAGAGTCTTTTACATTGTTATTTTATTTTTCATTTTTTTCCGCCTTATCTTTTGTTTGTTTTTTCAGAGACCCTACTCCGCTGTTACAAAGCTGCAAAAGGTTAGCACTGCTGTGAGAGGCGATTCTGATGAAATAAAAATAATAGATAAGTGTTTAAGGACATCTCTCACCTCAAGAAGTAGTATAATTATAAGTACATTATTCATACAGTCAGCAGGCAAGTTGAATGCAGAAGTCAATAATTTGTGTATGACGAAGCTGTTGTTGTTGATGTTTCCATTGTTTTTAGGGTTCCGTACCCGAAGGGTGCCAAACGGGACCCTATTACTAAGCCAGGCTATATCTCATGAACTGTGATAGCTAGCCGGTTTTATTTATTTTATTTGTAATTAATGTATTTTATAATTGTAACATAACTTCTTGTGGTAAGTCTGTAAGTTAATTATTACCCTTCCAAGGGGAACAACCTTTTACTGAATGAGTAAGATTGAGCCAAATATTTATCAAGGTATTGTAAAGTTGGTTAACTCAATCTTACTTAATGGCCCGTGCCACTCAGTGAGAAAATGTTATTATTATTGTAAACTTGCTTACAGGGATCTCCTCTTACCCAGTCAAAAGTAAGGATGAGTTAAGAATAAACTACTACGGTAGAACTGTTAGTTGCTATGTGTAATGTAATTTGACTATCATTGGATGTGTCTCACAGTCAGGGAGCACTTATCCAGTGGAGAGCCGCATAGATACATAATTCATAATTCATAATTTCTTTATTGCACACAATTAATTGCAATGACAAAAAGTAAATAAAAACAGTGTACAAAGGCGAGCTTATCTCTAAAAAGAGATCTCTTCCAGCAAACCAAGTTCCGATGAGAGAGTTTGATATATCAGCAAGGGTAGACCTTTGTGTACAACAATATACCTACGAGTACAAAGCTAGAATATACTTACATCCAAATACATCCTAAAATTAACTACCAAAATATTAAAGATATAATACTATTAATAAACTAATATAATATATAAAGAAATTTTTACATACACATACATACACTAATAAATACATACAAACTACCTGAGATTTAAAGAGTGAGGTAATGATACATTTTCCTTTGAAACACAACTCACCAATTTACGGGCGGCGGGGGACGGGTTAAGAGAGTTGTGATTGGTCAGCCGCTCGCTGCGAAACTGTCTGGCGGCCCGTCATCGTACATAGGTTGCGTATGCGAACGTTTGTTGAATAAAACAAACGTTTGGCGAGCCGCATTCCCCCGTAGGTGCAGTCAATTGGATATAATATAGTTTCTGCTCACAGTGGACCGCCATATTATTATGACTGAAGATGAAGAGTACAGTACCGTACTACGTCCTATTTTTGTAAATCATATAAAACTTGACGCCTTTTTCCCATAAGGGGTGGCAGAGGCACATTCCACTCATAGCCAGTTATTCAATGCCTATTGAAGAAGTCATATTACAGTGTAAAAGAATATTTAGATGACAAAACTGCATGGTCTTTACCATCTCAGCGCACAGAAATCCAAAGAGGGGCGATGGACTGAGTCAGTACGTCTCTCCTCGGTGTATTTCCTTAGACTTAAGTAGAAATACATAACATTGTATTTTTAAGGCTCTGATATTTTAAAAGAGGTACGGGGGAGGTTTCTTGCCCTTCTTTGCTCCATCCCTAAGCCCACAACTTCCGAACGGGCGGTAGTATACAAAAATATTAATATTATATTGACGTTGACTAAGTAATATGTATGATTTTATGGTCAATAAAATTTTGAACTTGAACAATACTCTACTTTGCGTGACGAAGGGCTAGCCCATCGCCGCAGCTTACTATGTTACAATTTTAACGTAGAAATGATTAATAAAGTATATCTTTATAAATGGCTTAATGTGGTGACACAACTTCACAGAATAACTAACAGTGATAATGATAATACATTGTAAATGTAAATGTAGCCCATTAACTTCCCCAACGAGGGGCACAGGCCTTTACCCGGAGCCGAGTAGATTGAGCCATACTCTACCACGTTGGCTCAGAGCGGGTTGGTGGAGGGGTTTTACGACTACTACATACTACCAATTAGTGATAGTAGCCGGGACCTACAGGACGTGCCATCTGAAACACGGAGCTTGGTACATGTTTAGCACCGGCATTCGAACCTGGATCTCCTGCGTGAGAAACAAGGTGAAACCCACTAGACCACGGAGCTCACTATACTAATATTACAAAGTACCTTTGTTCATTTGATTTCACATCTAACAAACACACAACAATTTAATTACTTCTAATTGGCGTAACCTAAAGGACAATGGCAAGCTTGTATGGGAGTCCCGTACCGCAATTGAGATCATCTGGTTGGTGACGTTACTCATTCAGTGATAAGTTCTTACCTTTAGCATATCAGAATTAAATCGACGATTTTTTTAAACCTGGGAATTGCCTAAAATCGTTCATTAACTTTTACTGACATTTTGAGGTTATACATCTCCAAATTCGTCACTAGCCCCCCATTCCGAGTCACGCCAAAATCGATTACAGAATCTACGAAACCGTTCCGAATCAGTTTTAGGCCCGCCACATACACTCACTTACTCACTAAACCGGTGCCGATGCCGGTGCCGGGCCTGCGTTTAGAAAAACGCCCAATCATGGCCCAGCCCATGTCGCGTTCCGTTTCTGTTTTCTAATTACGTTTTGATTTTGCATTTTTTACCTGCATTTATTTTCTTTCTCCCAGGTTTATAAAATATATGAAAAACATACAAAAACTCCTAGTACTGTAATTGATATATTCAGAAAATACGACATCGAACCATTCAATATGATAGGCGGTACACCAGCTGCCATTGTTCTTTGACAATGAGGACAACATTGTATTTGCTTTGCAAGAACAGTTTAATATTAGTACGATATAATTTCACTGTACAAACTAACCGCACCATACATCCATATCGTGAAGTAAATACGGATCTGCCAACTCAACTGTGAAATGACGGGTGCGTCGCTAGTGGCTTACTAGTATCCATCTTTGGGAATTGCGTCCGAGCATAGAATTGCATTTCAAAGATGGCGGTCGTAGTTCTAAATTCTGACATTTCTCAGATAACTTGTTATGTCTGTAAATACTAATGGCACAAGTTTGCTTATTGTGTAGAATGCTCTGTTAAATTGAATTTTCGGGGGCATAAATCTTATCTCTGGCTGTTTTCAGTTCAGTCGACTGTAAAAAGGTTGGTTCTTTACGTTTTGTTAAGCAAATGACCCTTCATGCGTCGTTGGTACCAACAAATTTTATGGATGACGTCAATTCTGGTATGTTTAAACTTGGTAATTTAATTAATTAAATTTATTTTAGACACGACTCAAACATATTTTAGGATATGTCTAAATGTAAGTCTAACTTGGGAAAAATGTAACGCTGTTTCTTTAAAACCCTTTCTTATACACGATGACATTTAATTAGCTGGAATTTTGGAGAATGATATGCCCATCATTGTGAACAACTTTCCCCAAGAAACATATGGTCTCCCCTAGTAAGTTGAAAACAGGGTCGATGTAGGTCCTGAGGGACGAATTTTTTTTTTCATTTGCGACCATATGTTTCTTGGGAAAGTTGTTTACAATGATGGGCACTATCATTCCCCAAAATATGGTTAGCTAATTAAATGTCACCTTGTATACTATTTTAGCAACATTAGCCTCACATAAAGTCAGTGTAAATGGCCGAATAAGCCAATGACAACTGAAAATAAATTGAATTGAATTAGACAGATGAGGGGCTAGCTAATATGTCTAATGTTGAGTTGTGGTGAGAAATTCATAATTCTTTATTGCACGGAAAACAATGTGACACATAAGTCTTATAAAACAATTAATAGGCAAAGGCGAACTTATCTCTAAGAAGATATTTCTTCCAGCAAACCTAGGCAAGATAGGACAGATTGTGCTGAGAGAACAGTCCAAGTGCACAATAAGTAAAATGAAGCTAGATGAAACTACAATTATATCTACAATATTAGAAGCGGGGGAACGTCAACTCTCAAGATGACTCAGAAATAATCGGTTAAGTGCGGGTCGGTATCGCACACGAAGGGTACCGTACCATCGTACAACAAATCAAAAGCACTCAAAACGATAAAAAAATAAACAAAAAGAAAATTTAAAAAGTTTATGCCTTCACGAGATTTGAACCGACGACCTCCGGATTGAGAGTCTACATCATACCGCACCGGCTAACCACAACCATGTGGGTTGACGCGAAATATGCTATCAGATTGAAATGTGTAGTATATATATAGTATATAGTGTCTATGACATGGTTGCTATGACAATAAATAAACAGTTTCAGTCAAGATCTCCATTTTGAAATGCGTAAGTGTATCTAAAAACGTCTCTTGTATCGGGGCCCCCTTTAATTTGCAATATCTCTCGTATTTCAGTATTTGTGGTTGGTGCGGCAACAGATATACACATTCTGTGAAAATTTCAGCTTTCTAGCTATTACGGTTCGTGCAGACGGACCCGGTGACAGACAGGACGGACGGACGGACGGACGGACGGACAGACGGACAGCGAAGTCTCAGTAATAGGGTCCCGTTTGGCACCCTTCGGGTACGGTACCCTAAAAACTACGGAAAAACAAGTGAACAGAATCCCTGATCTCAATAACAATGGGGTTTAAAAAGCTTAGTTAAATTTTATTATAATCAACATCTTGTTTTGTTGGACAGGAGCCAAAATGTATTGCGTCGCGGTAACCCTAACCCTAAATCAGACTTGTGTGGATAGTAGGGTAGGGCGCTAGGTCAGCTATACAGGGTGTTTCAAGTTTCTGTCATACTTTAAGACTTGTGAGAACGAAACATTGAATGTAAGTATATGGTTATGATTTTTCACTTTCGCTCATAATATGATAATGATCACTTTTCTTTAACTACAAGTAAAACTATGTTCTTTTTTTTATTCATTCCTCCCAGAAAAGAGCTGTCGGATTTAAAGCTGTCAGTTGAATTCTTTAGGTAAGTGTTGAAGTCTTCAGAATAATTCTATTTTTCCAAACAACTCCTCAATTACCTTGTAAAAAAACCGCCCGGATATCAACTCCAGATAGTGTTGTTTGTGATATCTTATCTATGGTACGAGAAAATAGGAAATAGCTCCCTTGTAACGCTACACTCATCCCGACAATGGATATTTTTATGGCCCACACAACACACATTGAGCTGGGGTCGTTGAACTATGTTGTCACTATTGTCGTACGTACCTATTGTCGACAGCATTATTAGGTTTTGATTTTTTGCGCTTGAGCTACAATCATGATGACATCATACTTTATGTAGAAACCTTATCACTTTAGTTACGAGATAACAATCTACCTAAAAGTGGGATCGGAAACCTTTTGCTGGAGAGTCCTATTATTCATATTCATATTAATTTATTCGATGCATACATTTATGTGGTACATACATCAGATGACAAATATACATTAAAGCCAGATACAGGCATTGCAAGTTATTTTAAACTAAACTTAACTGGTTCACTCGAACTTGACCCTTTATTTTTCACTTGATCTTAGAAGTACAGTGCTTGTTGAACAAAGAACAACAAATAATCCATATTTATTAGCCCTTAATAACAAGATGGTAAGGTTAAAAGTGCTTCACATAAATGGACGATCGTTACTGTTTTACAAGTGCGTTGACCGTATGTTTTATTTCATCGTTTACGAGTAATGAAAGGAAGTAAGTAATACGAGAAAAGAATTATAACTTGTAAGTGTCCTTAATAAAATCCTAGTAAGTATAGTAGTTACTTCACTTTATGATGTTACTCTACAATTCTACATTAGACGACATTCATCGTTGATTTATCTGTTTAGCTGGCTAAAGCTAGGTTAAGACTCTTCTGAAATTAACCGCGTAGTGTACCTACCAGGTTGATAAGAACGGTCATATACTTTGCATAGGTTTTATAGTTAGGTATATCGTACACAATTTGGTATCGGACGTTATGAATCAAATAAGTCTAGAAAATCGGTCAGTGTGTACATAAGGGGGCGGAAGCGGAAGGGTTGTCTCGCGGCGAAAATTTTCTAAGTTTTTTTTCCTTGGTGCCCCCTCATCTACACTCCAACCAAACCCTCTAGGACCACGATCACATAACTTTATTCGCCACTTCACTAAATTGGATCACCGCGAGAGAAGAAGGGCTTAGAAACTCTCACATATTCATCTGTTGATCTCTTTTAATACAGACATTGAATAACAAACTAATAATATCCATAACTAATAATATATTTTTACCGGCAAAACACACAATTACACTGACTGACAGAAGATACTTCAAGCTTTTGGGAACGGGTGGCGCCTTCTATCGTCGTATTAGAAGCTGTTTACAGATACTTTTAAGGTGAGGCTTACAATAGTAAGATACATTATTCATATTGTATTTTTTTCCAGCAGTTTATTTACAAATTATGAATACCAGCAATCAAATAATTAGAAAACCACAGCCATACCAAATAGTATAAAATATTTTTCAAATTGGTGTAATAGTATTATGTCGCAGGTATTTTTTGTATTTGTATTTTATCTATTTATTTGCATCAGCGCACACACACACAATATAAAACATAGAAGATACTTAGCGCTAAACAAAATAACATATAAAACATACAGACACAGATAATTTGCACTAAGATAGATAGGATATAGGTACCAAAGTACCTATATCGCACTAGAACTGAGAGGGTGGTGTGGCATCTGCAAAAGGGTTCTGACTCAGCATGTGCCTGAGAAGTAGACTCCTCAGGCGCTGATCTTCCGTCAGTCAGGTACTGACTGAGTGAAAACTTACTTAACACACAAACAATTAAACTTGTTTTCTTTCACAAAACTGCTGCCTTTAGATTAATATTAACCTTATAATAATGTTTTTAAGTATGGGACAGGCCCAAAGAACTGGCCCATTCAAACGAAGCAAATGTTATGAAAGAGGATATTATAGTTTCAAAAAGGACTGGCATTTGACATCATGAGAGAGAAGATAACGAGGAAAATCACGACCACAGAATTCAGAAGACGGGCCCGTGCCTGTGTATTGTGAGGAAACTAGGTGTTCATATTAAAAAAAAACTGTCTTAAAAACTATAAATGTGTCTAGTGAAATGATTATGTAATAATGTTTTCATTCTATCATTTCCCGGGATTATGTAAAATCCCTAGGGATTTAGCTGAATCCCCAATTCTATCATTTCCCTGTCACATATAGATTGTTTTCTGTCACATTTAACATTATCAAGATTCGTCCTAAAATAACATCATGCTTACTTATTGGAATTTTGATGGAAAAGCAACAAACGAAAATATAATGAAGATACAACATGCGAAATCACAGTAAGTGTGTTTTTGAGCCAAATATCGCAAGAGTCGTGAACACGTGTCAGCGATACTTTATAGGTCGCTGGACGAAAATTATTGTTCCTTAACCATAATGTCATCAACTTAAATTAATTAAGTTACAGTGCGTAAGTATTTCTCTCAATCTCTTATTATCTTTACATATAGGTCAGTGTGTAATTCTGATGATCATAAGCCCGTGATATCCTTTAAAGACCATGATTGACATTGACAATTAGCTTTTAAATCGACGAATTGAATATAATTATGTTATGAGTTATAACATAATTATTCAATTTTATAACGAACATTACGAACGAACAGAGTACGAAATTAAATGAAAATTAAAATGTGCGCAATAAATGAAAGTCTTTTATGGGAAAACGGTAATATTTATAAAAAAAACATCTATAAATTTGGTTTATTCAATGCCAAACATTTCACAGTAATGCACGCATAATAAGACTTCGAAGGCCTAAGATGCGGCCTTCAAGTAAGAAAGAGTTATTTTGGTTCCGGCGTGACCGGAGTCACGTCACGAAGCTCCCTCATGAGTTTCCGTGATGGGAAATCTCGCACTTGACTAAACTTTTCGTACGTCCACACGCATGATCGACGAAGGGACGGTGACTTTGTTTTCCTACGTAAGACGTGCTGTGAAAAGTTTTCTTACTATCTAGTATTTACATTCAAGAATACGTATACATTATTGTCACGCCTTATTCCCGGAATAAGAGTAGGCAGAGACTATATTGACCTCCACTTGCTACTAAATGCATTTGCATCTCTATCGAATTGGCTATTTGTTATTTACGCTGCCTGTATGTAAATGTTTATGTTATATCCATTTGGATGTATTTTATTTTAAATTACACTTTTATATGGCGTCATCGTCATAATTTGACATTATAAAATCCACTATATCAACAATGCAAGATTTTGGGTCTGATCTACGAAATACAATATGGTCGTTCCACTTACAGAAATTATAGTGCTTCTTGCGTATCTGCTTATACCCTTCCCTAGTGAGTGCCCAATCCGGGAACCTTTGCCCTAGGCAAAATGCTCTTTACCGCAAAAACCTACATCTAAATATTTCCCGACCTTATCCCTCAGTAATAGACTGCATAACGAATAGTCCTACTTTTGCTAAAGATACGGAAAGGTGGACGCTAATGAACATAAAATGAAGGTCTTCTTTCTTTTACATAAAGGTTGGTTTTATTTATTCAAGGCGTTTTCCTTTCAACAACATGTAGAAGAATATTCGGCAGGTAAGTATATTACAAAACTGAGCAGTATGGCTTATTTCAATGGTATTCTAATGCGATGAAGGGCCCCTACGTCCGTATTTATGTATACATTTATCAATATTGCCCATTAATGCCTCCTCTGGCAGACTTTACCCGGATTTGAGTATGATTGATCCATTCTCCACCACACTGGCTCAGTTCGGGTTGATGGAGGGGAGTCGGGCTAGTGATGGGCACCCCGACAGCCGTTTTCAAGATGTCCTAGAACCTCTGATAAAGTTTTACGACTTCGAACACCGAGTAGCCGTGAAACACGAATGCGCCCGAAACAAATGTTACATAGAAACGGGGGACCCGTCCAGTACTCCGTATCAGCCTTTTGTTACTTAGTGGTGGTTTCAGACGTGCCAATACCTCTAGGCCAAGGCAGTTTCTAAGCATTTATCTCAAGGAAAAGTTTTGAGTTTTTCTAGCGAATGATTTCAAACTTTTGCTAATCTAAAGCGGGCTACACACGACATGATATCAGTGGCGATCTGGGGTGGGTGGTGGTGGTGAGTGCGCTTGGAGTGGTGTATTCACACACAGCAGGCGGCTCCAGTTTATCACCTTTTTACACACTAGATAGCCACCGATATCATGTCGTGTGTATCCCGCTTTAGGATAGGACCCAATAACGACAACAATAAAGCGTCACGTCATCAGAAAGTGGCTACTAACTCTTGACTATGGCCAGCACTGAAGCCCTAATGAAAATTCACTTTTGATACCATGACTGTCTTGTGACGAATACTCTTTCTCTCTGTCTCATGTCAAACCTATGATCTACTTATTATTATTATTTTTTATTTTTATTTAAATATTTTTCACACTACCACACTCCCACACCCACATTCACACACATACCCTCTCACATATCTATTCACTCACACATACATATGTATAGGTATTAGGTACATCAATATACACTTAATATGAATCTGGGGGCGCGGCAGCGCCCCCAAGCCAAGTCGAGCAAAGAGCAAAACATACGGGCGCAGCAGTAACATCCTTTACAGGAAGCCATTCAGAGCATATTTGACCTACCTGTTACTCCGTTGTGGATAAAGATAGAAACCTGAATTCCCGGCGGCTAAAAGGCACCATGTCATAAGACATATTCTCAAAATTTCAATAAATTTGAATCAGTAGAGTTGAAGGTACAGCAATTCAAACTTCCTCAATTTTGACACTCACTGACTCACTGATTCACGATCATAAAAACTCTAAAGGTTACTTCTAGCGAACCCACAAGCTTAAAATTTTGAGCATGGTTAAAGTTTAGCCTGCAAAGCCAAGGAAAACTCAAACATTGCGCAATTTTAGCCCCAATTTCATAATATATTAATTATCAATAAGCTCAGTACACGACTACTTCGATTCATCGCTATTCCCCATTAGATGTCGCTATGTGTATCTTGAATCGCGGTATGGTTTGGTTCCAGCTATGATTTAAATAAAGCGTTTACAATATTGTCTAATATCGCTATTCCCCATTATATGTCGCTAGGTGTGCATTTCCTGAATCGTGGTATGGTTTGGTTTGAGGTATGATTTAACATTAAGCATTCACCGCCCAGACTTGTCACAAATCGTAACATCAAAGCCACAGAGAAGAGCCCATAGAGATAGGGAGTGGGCTTTGAGAAAGTCGGTAGCTAACGCACAAGAAATAGTACCCGAAAAGAAAAAACCGGCCAAGTGCGAGTCGGACTCGCGCACGAAGGGTTCCGTACGATAATCTATATAAAACCGCAAAAAAAAATGTATGGGAGCCCCCCCCCCTAAATATTAATTTATTTTTAATTTAATTATTTATTTTTTAAGTAAATAATCCATATTTTTTCTCGGTAATTTCAATTTGCAATTACACTATTGTCCCAAGGTATGCAGATACAACCAATTGCTATCTAAGTATTATGAATATTAATATGCAAACAATTAACCTAAAGTTGATTAGAACAGCCTTAACACTATGCGGTATCACACCAAACTTATAACTAATCTAATAATAAATCGGTGGTCCGAATGCTGGGAACATCAACGACGACGTTTAGTAAATACAAAGCAAAAGAATAAAAAGTGAAAGTCTGAGTTGAGACTCGAACTCGAACCACTTGTATGGTTCAGCGACACTTCTGTCCGCTGAACTATCGTAGCCGGTAAAAGTGTTTGCGAAATTCCCAACCTCTTGATAGCCACTGAACTCCCTCAGTCTCCAATGTTAATTAATTTACGAATCTAACAATGCAGTTGCAGTATCTTTTGATTGCGTTGACCTATAAGTTTAATTTTTTCACAACTTAAAGAAATTACAGACTTGTGTAATCGATATTAATTTCAACTTTATACCTCCATGCGTTTCTGAGAAAAAGTCTTAACAGACGGTGAGACAGACAGACAGACAGACAGACAGAAATTTACAGTTTTCGGATTTCTTCCTTAACTTATGCTATAAGACCTTCCTACATTCCAAATTTCATGACCCTAGGCCAACCGGAAGTACCCTATAGGTTTTGATTCCCTTGCGAGTTCCACGCGAGTTCATACAAATCCAGCAAAATTATGACATAATATCGCGGTATGTTTTGATTGCGTGGACCTAGAAGTTTAATTTTTTCACAGCTCCAAGGGACCATAGACCTGAGTAATCAATATTAATTTCAACATTATACCTCCACGCGTTCCTGAGAAAAGGGGTCGTGACAGACGGACGGACAGACGGACGGACAGACAGACAGACAGACAGACAGACGGACAACAAAGTGATCCTATAAGGGTTCCTTTTTTCCTTTTAAGGTACGGAACCCTAAAAAAGGAAAGTTACTTACAAAAAGAATTGAGATCCCAACAAAAACATGCATACGCATATACAAAAACGCCAGTCTCGCAGCCTGCGCAGTTTATTCTACCGTAAAAAGTTGTGAGATCTAATTTTAAACCAAGTCGGATAATTTAACCAGTATCTGTGTATGGTAGAATCTTTCCAACAACTTTATTATCGTATACTGTTAAGTAACTACCTAATTAGTTAACTAATAACATTTATAGTGATCGGATCAATATAAGACATCTTTATTTCTTCAATAATAATTAGAATAACTTGGCAATCGCGCTCAACTGACCACTCTATAGCACCTAGAGCACAAATGAATATTATTACTCAACACAACACATCTCTAAATAAAGATAAACTTAACTAATAAGAAAACAACGAATTATTTCGGAGCGAGAGCAATAGGTACATTACGTTGCACACACGGTCCTATAGTCGACAACTTTTCTACGTGCGATTGCCAAGTCATTCTAATTATTATTGAAGAAATAAAGATGTCTTATATTGATCCGATCACTATAAATGTTATTAGTTAACTAATTAGGTAGTTACTTAACAGTACACGATAATAAAGTTGTTGGAAAGATTCTACCATACACAGATACTGGTTAAATTATCCGACTTGGTTTAAAATTAGATCTCACAACTTTTTACGGTAGAATAAACTGCGCAGGCTGCGAGACTGGCGTTTTTTTTATATGCGTATGCATGTTTTTGTTGGGATTTATATTATATGCACAAGGGTCGTTGGTCTTTGGATAAGTGTGATTTTTGCTGTTTTTATTTTTTATTTTTTCTAAATTCTAAAAAGGTCTTTGGATAAGTGTAGTTTTTTTCTCTAATTCTAAATAATCTTTGCTCATTATAATATAATGATCCTTGCTACAGATAGCTCCACTGTTTGTCTCAATTGTAATGTCTTGAATGTATGGCCTCCACGACACAGGTTTCACCTAGTGTGGAGACCGTAAGTAACCTTATGTAAAACGCTTTTTAGTAAATAAAGGATTTTGTATTTTTTTTTGTATTTGTACGTCTTCTTCCATACGAGATGGCAGAGGCACAAAATGTGCCCTGTTCAGCGAGAATAGGATGCATTAATGAAGCTTTGACTTTGGTTGGGTAGGTGTTAGCCGTGCACATGCACATTGTGTCAGGTCAGGGTGCGTTATCTCTGGAGCTGTGGTGGAGCGGAGACTACGCACACTGACATTGACACAATGTGCATCGGCTAACAACAATCAAAGTCAAACTTTCTACGTGAAATGGTTTAACTGTACTAAAAATAAACTGTAACCTTTTCGTTAACCTTTCTGAATCACAAATAACAAACACTTAAAATGGCTACCGGTCCCTACAATGCAAACAACTGACCCATAAGCCCTTACGATGGGTGCAGTATAGCGTATAGCGATAGTTCTCTTTCTATGGAGGGAATGAAGGTTGTGTCCACACTGGTCCATTTATGAGTATTTTTAGAAACCGTGATAATTTCGTAAACGCTTGTGATGTTAGAAGCGCGTTTATATTACCAGGGTTGTAAGCCCTTTGGGTGTGAGGGTAATACTTAATCATTTATAGAAATCACACAAAAATATTGATTGATTTATATTACCAGGGTTGTAAGCCCTTTGGGTGTGAGGGTAATACTTAATCATTTATAGAAATCACACAAAAATATTGATTGATTTATATTACCAGGGTTGTAAGCCCTTTGGGTGTGAGGATTACTTAATCATTTATAGAAATCACACAAAAATTTTGATTGATTTATATTACCAGGGTTGTAAGCCCTTTGGGTGTGAGGGTAATACTTAATCATTTATAGAAATCACACAAAAATATTGATTGATTTATGTTACCAGGGTTGTAAGCCCTTTGGGTGTAAGGGTAATACTTAATCATTTATAGAAATCACACAAAAATATTGATTGATTTATATTACCAGGGTTGTAAGCCCTTTGGGTGTGAGGGTAATACTTAATCATTTATAGAAATCACACAAAAATATTGATTGATTTATATTACCAGGGTTGTAAGCCCTTTGGGTGTGAGGGTAATACTTAATCATTTATAGAAATCACACAAAAATATTGATTGATTTGATTTATTGGTCGTCAAGGAATGTGGAGCCGGAATCCATATGCAAGCAGTGGTCTTCAGGGTTAGAGGGGTTATCCAGGTCCATTCATAAGCAGAGTCATCGATTTTCAATAGAAAATTAAAAAAAACCACACGATCCAAAACAAACAAAACAATGTGTTTTTTTTTCTAAATGTCAACAGTCAAATTGACATTTGCAGCGTTGTCTTTTGAACTAAAATCCACAAATCGATGAGAGTCGATAAGTGGTCAACGTATCGAGCCATGATTCAAGTAATACGGATGTATCGAGCAGAGGAAGTAATGAGCGACTTTTCAGTAGGTATATCGGCCGCCCATTGTCAATTCAAAACTAATTTGAACCACAAATCAATGAAAAATAAAACCTTTTTTTATTTTATATCGATATCATAACATGTTATGTTTTTCATATTAAAACACTGATTTTACGTCAAGTAAGATTTTTGAATCTTGGCAGGATGCGGAAGATGAAATCTCAGAACAAAATTCACGAAATCGAATCTTTATGGACCAAAATAATAATGTTGATAATTGAACTTGGGAATTATCATCTAACCAGTGATATTATCTAGTAGTTGGGCAATCTTGGGCCTGAAATGGGCATGGCATGTCCCTTTCTACTTCCCAATAGATAATGTCCGAGTTACCTTCATAATCCGGTACCCACGTCCCATTTACTACCAAAAGCCCTTTTATGTTATGACAATTCCGGTCTTTGAGGTCACCCCTGAAATTTTCCACCAGCTTTGCGTAAGCATCATTTATAACCTACTCTCGGCATAAGCGGTCATATCTAAAATTTGGCTTTAACCCTGCTGACAGCTACATAGGCCAATCTTGAATCATATTGGAAGATACATTGGGGTTCCCCAGATTACTATTACAAAACAGTTTTTTCTCCTTTTGTAATTGATGAGATTACATTTTCGTAACATGGGCTTACGTAGGTATGTAGATCTGGTGTTCTCCTTGAAATCCGTAAGTATCCGACACAGGCCTACAATCATGAAATTTGGCACAAAGCAAGGTCTTACAGCACAAGTAAAGGAAACAATCTGAAAACTGCAAATTTCTGTCTTTCTACAAAAATATTTAATTTGGTTTACATGGATGACATCATACTTTAGTTTTTTTGTGGAAACCTAATTACTCATATTCCTCTCTCGAAGTGTGATCGAAACCCTTGGTGCGCGAGTCCTACTCGCACTTGATCGTTTTTTTTATTCTAATTCATGTCACTTTATAACACTTTCATTTCATTTATACTTTATTGCACAAAAACATAAGAAACACGTAACACTTACAAAAAGATATTGTCAAAACTTACTTTTTTTTTAAATAGGAACCTTTTCCGATTCGAACGTTCTGTTAAAACATGATGTTAATTTAAAATATGTGAGGTGATTAACAACAGGTTGATTCCATCAAAGTCACACGTGTATTTATTTATAGATATTTCAATTAGTATTTGGAGCGATACCACTTTTTCGCGTACCTGCGTATTTCCCCCTGGGTAGTCGTGCAGAGCTTTAGGATCCAATTTTACCACATCCATTAAATGTTCACCTTTTTGTGTCATGGATCCTGGCGCTGGGACATATTATGGTCCCGTAGGCAAGGTTCACGTTACGTCACTTACCTAAGAGTGTTAGTTTTTCCTTATCACTCAGGGATCGCATTACTGCGGACATCTTCTATTGTTACTCTATAACCCAACTTAGGGCTTTTTCTCGAAAATGTTACAAAAAGCTATAAGAATAGTAAAGCTTCGTGATAGTTCAGCGTACAGTTTAATAAAAAGTTCTTCCAAATTGGTCCAGCCATTCTCATTTAAGCTTAGCAATACATTCGGTGATATTTTGAAAATGGTTAGAAAAAGACACGGACAGGACAAGTACTACATCCTAATAAACCTTAATTATAATATAAGTTTTATTAGGATGTCGCAGTTTTCCTCCTGACTAGGGAAATAATTTATTTAGAAAAAAATTAAGTTTCTCTGCTCAATTAGCTTTGGTCTAATCTGCTTTATAATTGGCATATACTTTCTACAATTGTAATACACGTGTTAAAGCAGTCTAAATATCAAAGTTGGTTGTAGCAAGATACAGCACCCATGAAAATAAAAACAAACTTCTAGATCACAGTTTTTCAGTCCGCAAATAAAGATATCCTGACCGCGTTGCCGTAAAAAAACCAAACGTCCGCGTTCTCCCGCTTTCAGGATTCAGAAGGCGATTGCCCTGCAAAGAGAACGCTCGCCTCAACGCAGTATCACGTCGCGAACTACTCTTATACATCGTGAGTTGTTGAGAAAATTTGTTCTACCGACTTATCGGAGTCTAATGTCAACTGCGGTTAGAGAGGTCGGAGTTCGAGTCAAGTTTATGTAACTCTACATTGAAGTTTTCATGTAGAAGTAACCGTTTTTGAAAACTGTCTGTGATTCCAAAAAATAAATTTTGTTGTGCTAGTGTGTATTAAAAAAGTTGCGGTGTTTCCCCCGGACACATTGTAAGTAATTGTTGTGTAAATGTCGAGAAGTTTTTCGCTCGTTCGAGCTCAATTCTCGTTCACGTAAAAAGTTACGAGCGTTTTGTGTTTAGTGCTAAAAGTTTTGTCCTCTCGGAGATTTTTGTCGAGTACTTGTCGGGGTTGAGAGAGGCTTGTCGAGGGAAACTTTTTGAGGTATTTCGGTCTTAACTTAGATTGAATTTGATTTTATAAAACCCTTCAACCTTTTGGAATTGATATCATGATAGGGTACGAAATGGGTGGCAAATCGGAAAAAAATAAATTCGTTAACAGTTCAATGTTGAAGGGGTTCATTTCTTAGAGACTATGAGGCCAGAGTAAAAAACGTGATGAAAAAGAAGCTGACAATTAGATGTATTTCAATATGAGCTGATTGTTTTAGGTTTTTCTGTTAGTAACATAAATAAAGTAGGTAGGAGCTACTGTAAAAAGTTCTGGATCTCAAACATCACAACTCTTATGATTATATCCTTGATCTATCCAATATCGGAAGCAAATACCCTCGATAACTCGATACTGTGCTATATTGGATACTTTTTCTGATAAACTCCAGTCCACCGTTTTTTTCAACGCTACGGCTGTGGCCAATTCGGTTTTCACCCTTTTTTCATTAACCCCCCGGGGTAATCATAAACGGTTCTGTGTTCGAGATTTATCATAGCCTATAGTTCCGGAGCATTAGGAACAGACAGATGAACAGATTTCATGTTGACTTATGTGGATGATATGAAATGGGGTTGAGTTTTGAATATTGGTGACGATCATGGATTTCTGTAACACAGTTGGCCAGTCTTATGGGCGAATCGAGAAAGTTTTTAGATCATACGAGCATAAAGCTAATAAGACCATTGCCCAATCCTTTAATAATGAAATATAATTTAAAATTAGTCGAATTTATATCCAGGTAAGCCCCCATCCATTATTCTCATATTGGATTCAATGGAGTTAAACTACATGTATTCAGTTTTATTTATTTATTTGACACACCAACGACACAGTAGACGTAGACAATACATTACAGTAATAGTTTTGCAAACATGAGTATCAAATATACACGTGGAAGTAAATCTGTGCAACTCTACTTTCCCAAATAGAAAAGGACGTGTACAAAACCCACAAGTTGCAAAAAATTATGTTTAAGCCAATATAAGGCCCACTTCCTATAGAGACCATTATTCCCTGCAATTTTTGTCAACTCCATAATATTGTTCACTTGCATGCGAAACAGTGGACAGAAGATGGATGACACACCTTTTGTGTACTTTTCCCATTAGATGCTAGACAAGGCTACAAATCAAATAGTAAAATACCTTCCGCTACCCAAAAAATACAAAAGACTCCCTATTTCGATTTCCTCTATTCCCTATAATCTTCACAAAGATTCAGATCGTACGCGGATACGTGGCTGGATCCACAGACGCTCAGTTTTTCTGATTAACATTGCTCCATTCACCCCGACACGACATTGGATTCGAGGAGATTGAATGAGTTTTACTACGAGTTTTCTGCGATGGGTTTATGAACATTGAACTATGCACGTTATTTTAGCCGTTATTCAGAAAAAGTCCGTTTTGCAAGGTAATGTTCTTCGAATATGTCTTACTAACCTCTAACCTCTAACTCTTTCTTATCGTATTGAACTGTAAATCATTCTGTTTATCTATCTCTGTCTGGGGTAATGGGACATTCGGGATTTCTCGTTACCATCATACAAGCTATTTTAGTGAGAGTTTATTTTACTCGTATACAGCATGTGTATTACAGTCTACGTTTATATTACTACTAATATGAATACTATCATTGTACAGTGTAACTACGTATACAGGTCTCTCTCTCTCAAGCTCAACATACCCTTATGTTGTAGCGGGTATGTATGATTGACTATACAGGGTGACTTTGGAATCTAACCTATTGTTTCTAACTTGATAAATGATTGCGGTTTCAGCTATAGATATAAAAAGTATTTAAATAATTATAACTATACGTTACTAATTTATTAAATTATTTATCCTAATTAATTCTGAAATCTTGGTCACCTTACAATTCATGTTGAACCTATTTAGAATAAACTAATCATACAAGTAAGAAGTGTCCAAACCTTTAGCTATAACTAGCCATAAACAATTTATGACAAAGTCAAAAGTTAGTTGCACTTGTAGAATGTGTAGGGTGACCAACTGAACATGACCCAAAATACCTATAAATTTTAATTATGTACGTTTTGTACCACAAAAATATTATGACTGAGTGAGCTCTAATCTACAGCGTTACATTGCTAATTAATAAGCAAACCTTAGTATATGTACTTAGTAGCTACATGGCTCCGCCGACAACCCTTCCGCGCCTCAAAATGCCAAAAAAGTGTGTAAAAATAACCTTTATATTTTTCGCACCGGATAATATAATAATATCATGTTAACCGAAAGTAAAAAGTCCATTTTTTATAGCGGTAAGCAACAAAACACAAGCCATTAAACCTTGTTTACGTGAAACACTACCCTTTACCCAACTCTAGTCAAAAGGGCTGTTGTCATTACATCACTTTATAGATCGTCCAAGTTGCTGTGACTGTTAGTGACAAGGAGATATTGGCAAATGGAGAAAAAAAGACAATAATAATAGTGAGACCATAATGAAACATAAAATAATCTATTTCAACGGATATGTATATGTATAAAAAATAGAATAGTGTCTCTCGTTTTCCCAAACGAAGTGGCAGAGACAGACTATCAGAATTGAAATTCAAATCAGTCTCAGTAATCAAATCAATCAATTGAAGTCTACAAAATACCCATCTGAAAACTTTTAAAATAATCTCTGTACAAATATCAATATTTTGGGTAAGTTGTACGAGGTCGTACCTTGCTTGTGTAACAAAAGGGGATTGGGTAACTTACTATGGATCATTGGCGTAATTTTTTTTTTGCGGCCACCGGTTTTTTTTTATTGTTATTTGGTAGCAGTACTACCATAATTATTATATTTAAAGGGGAAGCATTGCTGTAAAACATTTCGAAGCTGAGATAATGCAGCTTCAATGTTTTTGTACTGAAAAAACTATAAAGTGTGATATCTCAGCCCCAAAATGATTCAGCTAATATGTACACCATAGAAATATTAGCTTATTTTTAATTGCTCTTTCAAAATTAACAGTTTTCATAAGTGGCCGACAAAACTCAAAATCGACCAAACTCTAAGGAAATGCCAAAACGACGCCAACTTTACCCAAACCCTAATTTTACAATCAGTATTGCTATATAAGTTTATGTCTCCATCACGCACACCGACACGCCTAAAATTTACACGTATAGGTTCATCATAAATGTCTATAATAATAAAATAATTCGGAAAAACACATGCGAGCATTTAGTTACCATTATAGTCCTGTCACAAACAACATATTATGTCGGATTTTTACTAATAGGGTCTAACGCCCGTTTTCACTAACGTCGAACAAGGAAACGCCTTACTAAGTAACTCCTAATTTATGGCAATGCTTAGCATAAAGTTCCGTTTCACCAATCGATTTGTCCTATCCTAAGAGTAGCCTAGATTTTTGACAGTTGTCCATGGTTTTGTTCGTCAATCTATCACATGTCTCTCTCTAACACAGGAGACTGTCACATGTGTCAGTTTAGAGGCACCTAAGCACTACGCCCACCCAAATCGGTGTCGTAACTTTAGGTCAGCCTAACGTCATTAGTCGTGACTTAAGGGTTAGTGAAACGGTTTTTGCTCTAGGCAACTCCTAAATATTTAGGTATCTGACTTAGGCGTGTCCTATGGTTAGTGAAAACGGGTGTTAGAGGTATTATTGCACCCACGTACAACCACTTATTCATTACTCTATTTTGCGTTACAGGGGGCTAGCCCCTCATAGTTAGTTCCATATTTTCTGTAAGAACCGACAAAATCCTTGACACAATTACGTCTATCATAATTATATCGACATCCAATCAAGTAAACCAACGCGTATGTAGAACCAACAAACGTGACCAAGCATAAATAACCTTAAGCAGTAAGTAATCGTTAAAAAAACATTAAATACAGGGTGTAACAGAAAGGGGTGTACAAGCCGAAAGAGGGTTGTTAGGGACACCATTCTGAACAACTTTCACTATGGGACTGACTTGATCAGAGCAACTTTATTTTTGTTAACTCAGTACATTTCGGGCCTAGCGCTCAGCTGATCTCTATGGTGGAGTAAAAAATAAAGTTGCTCTGATCAAGTCGGTCCGATAGTGAAAGTGGTTCAGAATGGTGTCCCTAACAACCCTCTTTCGGCTTGTTTCACCCCTTTCTGTTACACCCTGTATAGGTTTAAATACAGAGTAACTTAATGGAGGATGCTTAAAAGGGCTGTTGGGGGCACTATTCTGAACAACTTTCACTGTGAAACCGAAGGGACTCGTCGAAGCGTAGAGTGACACAAGAGGCCTTGCCCTGGCACCTACCTCTCCCACCGCATTAGTTTTGCAATCCAGCAAGGTGAAAGTGCCAGCATATGAGGCACCTGGCGGGAACTGGACCAGTGACTTAAAATATACTTTTACTTATTTTTATATTTGTATGTTTAATGTTGCCAAATCGTTGGGCTAAGAGAACCACAGACTGGCTCCCAGTAACTGCAAAGAGAAAGCGTGGCCGACCCAGGAAGAGATGGAGTGATGAGTTGGGTCTATGGGATAAAGAGTGGAAGGAGACCGCTCAGGATCGAATGGAGTGGAAGAGGGGGAGAGAGGCCTTTGCCCAGCAGTGGGATATGTATTTTATTATTATGGTTGCAGTGCACAATAACAAGACCCTCTCGCCCCGACGTCTATTGTTCTGCATTATAAGTTTGTTGGACCTATATCCTTATGAGAGAATACCGATTAAATAAAATATAAACGATTCATCGCTGATTTGCTTAACCCGCCTTTAAACTCCTTTCTGCAACACCCTCTGTATAAACTTGTGCTCAGTGATTCTTAAACCAAGCTACTCGTACCTTTACAGTTTTTCATATGTATCATTGCTTCTGAGAGTTATAATGCAGTTATTGCTCCACATAAGAAACATTTCTCCCTTTCCATCCTTAACCCCTAATTATAAAACTTTGTGTGAAATAAAAATACTTAGTTCTTGTATTGTTGGAGATAGCCAGCCCGGAAGGGGCGGGGCCTAGCAGCGCGCCATGCTGAGACGCGCGAACGTGTCACGTGGAGCTCCGGTTGCCGGTCCGGCTGGCACCGGGCCTCATTTTGCGGCGAGCGCTTGATCGGATCGGATGTGTAGTGGAAGTGCCTTAGTGTCTGTGTCTTAGTGTCAGTGTCTTAGTGTCTTATTTGGTTTTCTTATTTAACGGATTTTATTGGTTTTCATAATTATTTTAGAAGTCAAGTAAATTTGTCTCTTTAAAAACTCACTCATGCTTTTGATTTGTAAAATCAGAAGTTGGATAACCACGAGTCCTTGTCGCTCAAACGGCTCCTTTGTTGTTTAAAATCATATCCGTTAAATCTGAAAATTTTCTATCGACTTTATGCTCCGGAAAAACTGTAAGTACATCCATTTCATTATGTCGGGACGACCATCTCGCTCGAAGAACACAAGGGGCGACAGCCCGTATCAACATCGCAGTAGATCTCGTGAGCGTCGACATGGTCCTCGCAGTGGACGGCGCGCACGGGCGGCGACATGGTCCTCGCAGTGGACGGCGCGCGCGGGCGGTGACGTTGCGACAGTAGTGATAGTTCTCGCAGCCGTGCGCCGGATACTATCCTCGGTCGTCTAACCACGATCGAGTGTAGGTTATCTGCCAGTACTGCCATGGTGACAAGGTCGTGCCCGATAACAATACCTCGTGATTACAAAACGCCACCGCTGCCATCAGGCGAGGCTAATCCTATTTCATGTGAGCCTGGTAGTAGTGGTACGGCCAAACTTGTAGGTGCGCTGACCTCCCTTTTGCAAGCAAAAACTAGCATCTACTACATATCTAGCTTTGATCCCATGATATTGATGCTTGGTGTACTGAAGTGGACAGAGGTCGCGATTTTAACTGTTGGTCTGATCATGAGTATCTGTCGCGCATTGGTAGCTGCCTAAAGGGCGACGCGAATTCATGGTTGAGTGTTTGAACATCTAATGGCCGAACGTGGACAAATTTTAAGTATGACTTCCGTGCACTTTGCCCGCGGGACATTGATATTGCTAAAGTTCTCTATGATGTAATGCGCACTAACTCAAATAAATTTCCTACTTACACCGAGTACGCTCTAAAATCATTATTGCGTTTGAAAATAGTGAAGGGGTTTCGTGATGATCTTAAAACTGCCATAGTCATTCGAGGAGTAACTGATCCCCAAGTTAAAGCCGCTGCATCAAATGCAAAGCTGCCAAATAACGAACTTGTGGAATTTCTGTCCGTCCGAAACCCAAAAATTCTTTTCGTGATACCCGCTTTCCAATTTTCCACAAATGAACGCCCCAGTGACTCCATGCGTAAGCGCACCGCAGTGAATTCGCATTGGAAGTGTTCGGTTTGTGGCGGCACAACCAGAAAACTGAAACAAACAATACGACTGACCTCTGCGGCTGGGAACAAGCCACTATCGACGTGTGCGTATTGTGGTAAGGCAGCGTGTCGAAAATAACAAATAAAGTACAAGTAACGTTTTGCTGAAAATCCAACATTGCGTAAAGTAACGTAATGACCGCTGTTATTGAAAGGTGCCGGTAGTTTTTTATTTTTATTGATAGTGGCACAGACATTTCCCTCATTTTCCACTCAAGCAGCTTAAATTAATGCAACAGAATACCTACATTCCGACTTATGCGTGGCTTCGGCAGTCAGGAAATATAATAATCAAGTAGCTATGTCACACACAACCGTAACCATCGTGAAACTTCCCGAGATTTCTTTAGAGGTGGATTTGCATGTTGTACCTTCTGATAGTATAAGTGCACCTTCCTAGAAACTGAAGTTGAATACTTGGACATACTTATCTTAGGGTCAGGTACGACCGAGCCCTAGGAAGGTTGACGTATTGGTGAAACCCCAAAAACCTACAAATGTCAATTTAGGTCTAGCCGGTTACTTTGGGCGTTATATTACTAACTACACAGTGAAAAACCGCTTGCATTGCGAAATTAACAAAAAAAAAGGGGAACAGATTCCCTGTGGAAATGAACAGGATGCAGCTCGCGATTACGCAATTAGTTGACCGAAAAGCCTGATCTTGCTTTTTTCTACCTAAAATTGCTCACCGAACCGCCTTTTCCAAATTTTGTCTTTCGTTTGATTTACGAACGCGATTTCCTTGATATGGCGCAACCTCATTTGTAACCGATAGAGGAGTACAACCACGTGTTTATGCTATTGGTTATTATTGTGTTTGTTAACAAATATTCGCAGAGCCCTGGCAAGTTGGACTCCGGCATAGGAGGCCCCTACAAGGTGGTACGTCAGCTTCGTCATCAGCGCTACGAGTTGGAGCTGTTAGCAGGGTCTTATTGCAAATAGACTCAGGCTGTGGCTGAACACCTTGTTCTATGGCGTGGTGAATGGATGCCGGAGACGTGTGGTGTACTTCGAGACTGGTGACGAACATCAGGCTACGTTAAGCGACCTTTAAAGAGCCTCTGACGTATGCCTTGTGGCCTGATATGCGACCTTTAAAGAGCCTATATCAGTGCGGTGGTAATGTGGCCTGATATGCGACCTTTTAAGAGCCTATGTCAGTGCGGTGGTAACGTGGCCTGATATGCGACCTTTTAAGAGCCTATGTCAGTGCGGTGGTAAGATGGCCTGATATGCGACCTTTTAAGAGCCTATGTCAGTGCGGTGGTAAGGTGACCTGATATGCGACCTTTTAAGAGCCTATGTCAGTGCGGTGGTAACGTGGCCTGATATGCGACCTTTTAAGAGCCTATGTCAGTGCGGTGGTAACGTGGCCTGATATGCGACCTTTTAAGAGCCTATGTCAGTGCGGTGGTAAGATGGCCTGATATGCGACCTTTAAAGAGCCTCTGTCAGTGCGGTGTTAAGGAGACGTGAAATGCGACCTTTAAAGAGCCTCTATCACGGGCATAGTAAAAGCATTTAAAGACCTAATGCTTTTGCAATGCGGCAAAAATAGCAGAAAAATTAATGATCTGGTAGCAGAAAAAAAATAATACCCATCTAGTAGAAATTTTAATCTTCTCTAGTTAAGTTCACATAACAATTTTCAGTATTGCTTATGGCTGTTTGCGTGCACACTTATAGCTATAATGCGGAGCTTTTAATTGTTTTTGAACTACCTACTTACATAGTTATTCGCTATGGCATGTAACGCATGTGTCCGTTTCAGATCAAGAGGAACCTGGTCACGTCCTAGGTAGCGAGGAGGCTCCCGCTCAGGACAATGCGGTCGAGGACGCCTCGCTGTCAGGAGAGGCCGTGTTGGAGATAGCCAGCCCGGAAGGGGCGGGGCCTAGCAGCGCGCCATGCTGAGACGCGCGAACGTGTCACGTGGTGCTCCGGTTGCCGGTCCGGCTGGCACCGGGCCTCATTTTGCGGCGAGCGCTTGATCGGATCGGATGTGTAGTGGAAGTGCCTTAGTGTCTGTGTCTTAGTGTCAGTGTCTTAGTGTCTTATTTGGTTTTCTTATTTAACGGATTTTATTGGTTTTCATAATTATTTTAGAAGTCAAGTAAATTTGTCTCTTTAAAAACTCACTCATGCTTTTGATTTGTAAAAGTATTGTAATATTACCAACTTGCTAGTTACTTGCTAATAGTGTAAATACCTACTTGTATTATTTCTGCGTAACTCCGAACCACGCACAAACCTACGTGGTTTTTTGTGGTTCTTGCAAATGAACATGTATTATATTATGGTTTATAATTAAATTTAAAAAAAAAGTTAGGAAACGGAGCAAAATGCAGTGTAATAGGTATTTTTGATCGGAATATCAACTCTGTGATACTCTTCTATCCTTGCATTGTCTATTCGTAATTTCTATACTTTACATGGTGTAACACAAAATTGTTGAAATATTTTGATTTTAAAGTT
The DNA here is from genome assembly GCA_963457715.1 of Argyresthia albistria. Lineage (NCBI taxonomy): Eukaryota > Metazoa > Arthropoda > Insecta > Lepidoptera > Argyresthiidae > Argyresthia > Argyresthia albistria. Next base: position 1,435,497 of record OY735256.1, read on the forward strand.
GTCTAAAATATCTTCAAATCTCAAAAAAAAACTAGTTGTTCGGTTAGACATCATTTAGTTCAACTTGCAACTTGCAACTTCAACGCAAAATTAAGTATTGAATAACCGGCTAAATATGGGGACAATATTGTGCTTCTGCCATCCCGAAAGAGAGAAGGCGTGAAGCTATTATATGTTACAAACGTATGAATTTAACACGGAATTAACATAGCACCTACTTTACATACTGTCCCGAGAAACAGAAGGGATTACACTGGCTTTTCCGAAGCTTACTTTCCGTGCAGTGTACTAAACAAGACTAATTGAGAAACACGTAGAATGGAAGTTTCCTCTGCATAGGTGTACAGTACTGCACAGAAAGCTTCACAAACTGAGCTTGCTGTTTGTTTTTTCGTGAGGATCTTAAATTGTATATTTAATTATAATAATACAGTTATACCACCTAGGACAAAATATGACACCGGCGTAAACTGAGATGCTACGGAAGCTTCTTTAGTTCGAGGCCATTAACGCTTGGTGCAGCACCATCGAAAAATTGCAAATACCAAGAGATGGCGCTAAGATATATAGGATTTATTCTAAGATTAGCGCCACCTAAAAGTATGTTAACTGAAACCATGGCGTTTAAAGTACAAATCTTACTCCTCACGCCATCTTTTTTTTACGAAGGGTTACTAATTCTAATTTGTATGGGATGAGCACCCTGTGGTAGCGTATAGCGAGGGAAACAGGCCTTTACCCAGATACGAGTAAGATTGAGCCAAAAATCCACTAGACCACGGTGCCCCTGGTTATGTATGTAAGTGTTTAAATATACCTATTAATGTAATGTTTTAGGTACAAAATACAAATTTTAGGACCTAGACTTCGTCAGTACCTAACGATGTTGTTTATCATACTAATGCAAAGGTTAAGAAGGCTTAAAGGAAGGCTTTGGAGTACTTTCAAGCGGCTGTGAACCGAACGTTATGTTATTTTAGGAAGGGTGTTACTTAGCTAATGAGTTATTCAAAAGTTACTAAATGTACCTAAAGGTCTTTTTAACCCACTAAGGGCCAAAGGGGCATGCCCATCCACCATAGTAACTGAGGCGCAGGGCGCCCGCCTAATCTTGAAAGTACCTATGTAGATATGATCTATATTGTATCCTTATTAAAGTATTCACCACCATTTCGGTATTAAAAAAACGGGTTTTAAGGTTTTAATAATTTTTATTACACGTGTCGTGATGAAAAGCAGCAGGAGGTTCCGTGTGCAAGCCGTGGTCGGATGTGGAGTCGGATCCATGTGCAAGCAGTGGTCTTCAGGGTAGGAGGGGTTATCCAGGTCCATTGATAAGCAGAGTCATCGATTTTAAGCAGAAAATAAATACCACACACGATTCAAAACAAACAATTGTGTATTTTTTGTAAATGTCAAATTGACTAATTGCAGTGTTGCCACTTTTGAACTAAAGTCCACAAATCGATGAAAAAAACAATAAGTGATCATCGTATCGAGCCATGATTCAAGTAATACAGATGTATCGAGCTGAGCCAGTAATCAGCGACTTTCTAGTAGGTATTTGTCTGCCGCCCATTTTGTCAATTCAAAACTGATTTGAATCGCAAAGGGGTTTGGGTAACCTATGTACTATGGGCCATTGACCATGTATTATCTTTAAACAGAAAACATTGCTGTGAACCATTGAAGTTGAGATAATAGAGCTTCAAGTAACACTTTTTGTACTGAAAAAACTTTAAAAAGAGATATCTCAGCCCCGAAATGATTTAGCCTATATGTACTACAGTAAGATTAGCTTATTTTTAATTGCTCTTTCTAAATTTATAATTTTCATGAGTGGCCGCCGATACTCAAAATCGACCAAACTCTATGGAAACGTCAAAACGACGTGACGCCAACATTACATTACCCAATGTCATTTACTGTTGACAAATCAAACCCGTTGACAAATCAAACCCGTTGACAAATCAAACCCGTTGACAAATCAAACCCGTTGACAAATCAAACCCGTTTTTACATTATTTTGTGCTTATGACAACACTGATTTTAACGTCAAGAAAGATTTTTTAAATCTTGGGCGGATGTAGCGGATGAAATCTCTTTTTAGAGATAAGCTCGCCTTTGTACATACCTTTTTGTAAATGTTACGTGTTTTTTATGTTTTTCTGCAATAAAGTATAAATGAAATGAAATCCTTTACAATAACAAAACTTTTTTATTTTCATTCACGAAACCTCTATCTTTATAGACCAAAATAATATGTTTATAATTGATCTTGAATGATTAATTATTAGATAATAATTTTCTAGTGGTTGGGCAGTCTTGGGCCTAATTGGGCGTGCCCCTTTCAGTCAAACTGTTTCTTGGTGGGTCCTACCACTACCCAAAGGGAAGGGTTTACAATTCGTGCGGATGTTTATTTTTTTTATTTTTATGTGTGTGCCCCGATAGCGCCTAGACGGATCGACCGATTTGCAAAAATATTTTTTGTGCACTTTTAAGTGTTTACCTGCCATTGGTCCCATTGACACCGGGTCAGGATCTGATGATGGGATCCTGGAGAAATCGAGGGAACTCTTCAAATATTATGGGCAGACCTATGGTGATTTTTGTGTTTTTAGTAATAACTCGTGCATTTACTCACGGTAAGCTACTATTGTGATGCGGAACTGCTAATGAAGACCACATATGGCCACCAGAACTGCTCAATACTAGGTAACACAATGCGTGGCTGACGGGCAGGCAACGCATAGCCTAAACCGGTGGACCTAGAGCCATGAAACTTTGTATAGAGGTTCCTTAGTTAGGTAGCACTGAGATGGGATTTGACAAAATTAATTCCCCAAGGGGGGGGGGGGATAAGGGGTTACAGTTTGTATTAAACTTAATCTAATCAAATAGGGTTTGTGGAAATCGGTTTTTTCTAAAAGTTTTTTTTGTTTCAATTATAGCTTTAGACGTTTGGCCCTCTGCGTTGATGACTTTTTCAGTCACTCAGTCAGGTCAGGACATGTTACACTTTTCGTGGTGGTCATGTTGATGATAATAATTTCACAGAATTACATTAAATCATATTTATTCACTCGATAAGTTTATTCGCGTACTGGCAAACAAAATAAATTATTCATTTTAAGCATCTAACTTAGTGCTCGGACCTATTCTTAGATTTCCTTTAGTAATGGGGTCATAGGGGCGTTCATATATTATGCAGATGTGCTAAATCGTGTGTGGTGCATGTTTTGCATACACATTTCATGATGAACGCATTCAAGGCTTTAGCAGACTACCGGCGGGTCGAGAGCGGGGCAGTTGCGGGGCAGGTGTCACATAAAAGAAACGAAATAACTGCGTACGGAGAGCGACGAATGGGTACGTGTAGTTGGTTACGCGTACATTGGATACGGGTAACCGACTACACGTACCCATTCGATACAGAACGAGCGCGCCCTCTTTGACCAGTGACCAGGCATTCCCCCAATTCTACAAACGGATGGCTTGGCAGTGTCTATAGCGAGGGCGCAAAACCCAGTTTTGTTTGTAGCCGGCGCGGCACGTCTCGTCGTCGTTGCCAAGCCCAAAACGGGTTTTCGCGCCCTCGCTACAGCAACCGTCATGCCATCCGTTTGTAGAATGGGGGCCGACAGCCGGTGGCTCGCGCAAGTCGCGCGGCCCTCGTTCTTCAAAAGTGTACGCGTAGTTGCACGTACGGACACGCGTAACCGACTACGCGTACCAATTACCCGAGGATTTGTACACAGCTTGAGAAGCATTTCACACCAAGCGAGCGGCATGCGGCAGTTCGATAGCGGGCCACGCTGTTGTGTCCCTGTGGCGGCCATTTGACCCATGCATTTGACAACATTGACAACCGCCCCGCATCCGCCCCGCATCCGCCCCGCATCCGCCCCGCATCCGCCCCGCATCCGCCCCGCAACCGCCCCGCCACCGCCCCGCCGGCGGTGATAGAGAGACGTAAAGGTCAGCAAAATAATATGGAATGAAGGACATGAGGCTTTCTTTTCAACATTATTCAAAAAGGATTAATAAATCTATTGCTGGCACGATTATAGTTCTGCCGAAATTACTGTTGGTATTTGGAAAGGTAACTAAAACAAGTTATAACAGCACAGCTTTTCCTTTATGGGTTGGCAGAAGCACAGTTGTGTCCATGCCGTAGCCATATCGTCAAATTTGGTCATATCATGATATGTCTAGCCATTTCATGATATGGGCAAGCTATTTCTGGCCATTCATGATATGGCCGGTTTAGATGAAAACATGACTTTTAAAGGCATTGTTATTCAGCAGTACGTGATGTTTTTTTGTGTTTAACATGTCAAGCTAATACGAAGACTATTTGGGTTAGTCTTCAACTACGCAGTGTTTGCCCTAAAATATTTCATCGTTTTATGATTATTTCACGTTTGGCCATATCATGATATGGCCAATTCAAGGATATGGCCACGACATTCACGTTTATCCAACCAATGTCAACAGATGCTTTTACACCTACGTTCTATCGGGCAGGGAAAGCGTGTGTGACTGAGATGCCGCCATACGATAGAAGGAAAGAGGAATAGCGTAACTATCTTCTATCGTATAGCGATGGCGGCATCTCAGACAGACGCACTTTCCCTGCGCGATTGAACGCAGGTCTAAAGGCACCTCTCAATACGCATTCTATCAGCGTATATCACGTCCGTCTTTTAGAAAATATGCAGAAAGTAGTTAACCGCAACAATCCCGAACTAATCATTTGGTCCTTCGAGTCAGGATTTACATAACGCACTCCCAAATTAATCATTTTATTCATCGAATCGAGAGACATTCGGCTTGAAATTGTAAGAAAGAACGCCAGCCCATTACGTTTATTATGTCGTTCGAGTTGAGCGTTGTTTTATGCAACCCAATAAAATCTTTTGAAACAATCGTAAATTAACATGTTACAAAAATAACCAGTTAAAACGTAAATATTTATGATATCTGGTGCACGGTTGCTGTATTTACTTTTTGAGGTTCGATTAATGTTTTAACCGTTGTGAAAGTACTGTCGTTCGTCGTGCGACGTTGCTGTTTCTGGTTCCCACGACTCAGGGATCCTAGCGTGGGACCAGAAGCAATGTCTTGTAAAGTAGCCGGTAGAAGGCACAGGCCTTTACCCGGATACGAGATAAGATTAAGCCATACTCCACCACGCTGGCTCAGTAAGGTTGATGGAAGGAAACAATGTCTACCATAGAAATGTTTTAAGGTGATATAAATTATGTTTATTACATGGAGTTGTTAAAACTAACTGGAACTAATCGTTAACTCAAATTCTGGCACTTATAGTTAATCTTTTAATTTAACAGCATTTAACGGTTACCAAAATATCATGAGTAACGTGGTTGTGTAATAAAACTTATTTTCCACGTAAATTACTTATTTTACGGGCATAAAGATTCCCGATACATAATGCAAGTAATTAGTACTTGCATTATGTATCGGGAATCTTTATGCCCGTAAAATAAGTAATTTACGTGGAAAATAAGTTTTATTACACAACCACGTTACTCATGATATTTTGATTTCAAATTAATTAAATATTGAATAACCACTCAAGCGTCTAGCTTCAAATCGATAGCCTGCATTTTTCGTCCTTGTGACAATTGTTCCTATAAAAAATAAACAAAATAATTTGGCGGCTCCCGAGGTGAAGACAGTTCAACTGGCTAAAATTGCGAATTTACTCTCTGTCATCCCGTATGGAAAAAGGAGTGACGCTTGTGAAGTATCGCTTGATAAGCTCGCCTTTGAACACTGTTTTTATTTACTTTTTGTCCTTGCAATTATTTGTGTGCAATAAAGAAGTTATGAATTATGAAGTATCCTTATTAAGGTCAAAGAAATCCTTCTTAATTTTCATAACTGGCTAGAGACAGGCGGTTATTTTTCAAATTGCTTCTATTTTCAACGGCTAATGACATTTATATATTATCCATGCTTAGAAGCATTTTGACCGCTGACCTAAAACTTCATAAAATCCACTTTTTAAACACTAGGGATGTTACCAAAACAATCGGCAAAAATCGAAATTGTATATTCAGTTGAACTAGCAGAAGAGTTGTCATCGTTCACTGATATCCGCACGCACTTAGCGATATAATTAGTTCATTTTCAACTATATTCTCTTTGCGAATCTTGTAAAATTATTCCCGATTCACAAATGTTTGAAGGGTGTATCGATCTTTTGATTAATCGATTTTTATGAGTAATATCCCCTCACTAACAGGCTAAGATTGACATCTGTCAAGTTGCCTGTTATATTAGATACACGTTACTGTAGTGAAACTTTTTGACAAAAGGTTTTTTTAGACTAATTAGACCCTGCTGAACACGATTGTGCCCGGTGTCAACCCCTCCTCCCCTCTCTTTCCCCCTTTTTCCCCCAAAACGTGTCCCAATCTGCGGTATTTCCAATGTTTCTCCGAAACTATCAGAGATAAAAGAAAACTGTCCACGACAAAAATAAACGACTTTCAGGTCGCAGCGCAGACGTTGATCTGAGATGACAGTCGGTAGTGAGTGAGTGTGTGTAATAATTTATCAAATTAATTTTATTGACGCGATGAAGTCTTATAAATCAACGAACGCCCGCTGCAAGCACGAAAAAGTGTCACGTTCCTTCTGATGTATCAACGCACAGGCCAATCCCTTAGGGATATAAACTTAAAATTTCGCACACGTATTCCTCATGACGTAGGCAGGCATCCACTAAGGAAGGATTTTTCAAGATTCATAGGAGATATATTATGTTTACGGAACTTTATACTTCGTTATAACTTATAATTAACATAAGTGATAGACTGATGTAAGTGATGTATCAACGCACAGGCCAAACCCTTACGGCTAGAAACTGAAAATTTCGCACAAGTATTTCTGTTATGACGTATCCACCAAGGAAGGATTTTTCAAAATTCGAACCCCAAGCGGGTGAAATAGGGGATGAAAGTTTGTTTGAAACTTTTTATTCCTTGGACATATTTGCATGAAATTTCGTATGAATTGAGTACGGCAAAAATAATGAGTACGTATTTCAGCGTTTTCCAAAACGCGAAAAAAAAAAAAAACCGCATACCGGGACAGGACACGTTTTGGGGGGAAAGGTAGGGAACGGAGGGAGGAGGGGTTGACACTGGGCAGAATCGTGTTCAGCGGGGTCTAATTAGTCTAAAAAAAACCCCTGCAAAAAGTTTCACTGAATGTTGTTAGACGTGGCTATCCAAATAAACCGCCAGTCTACTGTCATTATTGTCTAACTTTAGTTTTATTTTATTTTAAATCACACTCTACGTGGTTCATTATAATAAGTTAAAGGTCATGACAAAAAATAAACTTATAATGATCCGTTCGTGCTGAAAGCTGATTTTTCATCAACGGGCCGTTAAAATACCGCTTTCTGATTTGCATATTTGAACCGTTGTAGTTGGTAACTGCTTGCCACAGCTGGCAACATTGAATATCATTGCTTTTTTGTGTCGAAATTTAACACAAAGTTAGGTTTGGATTTTCTAAATGTTTCGAATTATAATGAACCTACATATACAATGTATGTGGGTACGAGTAGGTATCTTTTTATGTGAGTTGTAGGTATTTTTCATTTTTATTTTGAACCTGGTAGTCATTATATTTTCATCACATCTATTCAGAAAGAGCTACCTTAGTCCTGGTAAACAGGGTAGTCCCTAGAGACTAAAAGTAACTTTTTAATTTTGCTGCCAGTACAAAGGAAAAAATTGCAGTCACTGTTGAGTTTCACAGAGATCTATTTTGAAGAACAGCCAATTAAAAAAAAGTTTGTGCTAAAATGCGTACTCAGATTAGATAATCCGATCAGCCGAATCGATTAACATCGATTACTGACAACAGAGACACAACCTTACAGAGATTAAACATTTAAACCTTACAGAGATTGATATCGAAACACAGACCAAACCATTAAAGAAATGTGGATAAACCGCGCCAAATCTGAATTTGTTTGCGGATAGTAGTCAAAAATATGACTGATAGTGATTGTAACTCCAGATTATAATACAACAACAAACGCAAATGACAAATACAGGGTCTGTTACCAATAAAATCAAGAGGAATATATTTAAAACTGTGTTCATGTGGAATTTTAGTTTTATGAAAATTCATTTTCAGCATTATTGAGTCTATTTTCAAGATTTAGCCGTAAACAAGCTTTAACTGTGTGGAGGACATATCACAATTGAGTTAATAAATATACAATTGTAATTCTAAACATGTATGGTATTTTATTGATAGAGGACATGTATGGTATTTTATTGATAGAGGAGGGAGAGATTCTAAAAATGTATGGTATTTTATTGACTTTTCTCATAGAGGGTGATGAAAAGTATAGTGTCCACCTCAGGAGTAAAATCTATTTTTGACTCGAGTGATGTACTTTGAAACCCTCGATCCCTCAGGATTCTACTTATGAGTCCCTCGTTACACTCGGGATTCAACTCTAGAATCCCTCGGGTCGCTCGGGTTTCAATTCGGTCGCCCGGATTATCGTGAAATTTTTAAATTCTGCCTGAAGTGGAAAATGGATATACACGTGTGGGCTTGGGGCTTGGACATTAGGTAGTTATATTGCTTGTGTACTTTTTGTTATAAATCCAATCAATGGGATGTTTTGTAGCCTTTAATTATTTAGTAAATTATTTAAGCTATGCTATACAAACAAAATATTTGTATTTAATAAATAACTTATCAAGTTAAAAACTTAAAAAAATCGACATCAAGACCTGCAAATGTCGTGTATGTATAATATTCTATTTGGACAACATTGAAAACAACTTTTACAATACCAATTTGATCAGATCAACTATATTTTTCACTTCTCCATATAAATCAGCTGATCGCCCGGCACAAATCCAATACTTAAAAAAGTGAGAAATAAAGTTGCTATGATCAAATCAATCTCATTGCCAATAAAAGGACGATTATTTTCAGTACCCAATTGCTAGGCCAATGGCAACTCCCGTAATAATCAACCGCTCTCAGCGTTGAGAGGCCATCTCAAGCGCTAAATGTCTGTCATTGTGACCTAACTGAGACAACTAACAGGAGGTGAGTGCGGCTTAGTATTCAAGTTAGTTCAGTAATGATTTAGGAACACACATTTTGATGAGCTGTACTAAAATAGAGAGTTATTTTTATGGAGTTAGTAGAAAGCTTTTTGCTTTAGACCTATCTACTTTGCGTGGGCTACCAAATTCCGATAAGTCCACTCAGGCAGCAGCCACTTCAGATCAATATGGATTGTTATAGCTTGTATCAAGTCTATTCTACATTTGTGTTTGCTACAATCTGCGAGCAAATAAACTTGTTTAAATGTGGATTACTTTAGTACATTAAATATGATACATTGTATTATGCTTATACACTACCTACCTGTGTCTGTAATTCCGAGGCAAGTGTCGGCGGGGACATTAATGGGCTGGGCTAAAACTTACTAACATTAATTAACACTGCGTCAAGTCCGAGTCCTTAATTTTGTCAATGACTTACTGAGTCTCCAAAGAAATTATTTATGTAGATATTTGTGTACTAACTATTTTCCTTTCCAAAAAACATAAATTTATTACTCTGATCTTCAAACGGTGCTCCGTTTCTGCACAGAGTAATAAAGAGACTTCTGCTACTTTAAGTACTACCACAATAATTACATATTGCTAATATGCAATAGTAGAAGTAGTCTTTCACAGAGAAAGTTGTTCAAAAGTATACCTACGGCTCCGAAAACACAATAATATGTGTTTTGCCTTTTTATCGTGTAACAAAATCTATCATCGTACTTTTTAATCTGAAAATATAAATCAATCGTTCAAACGAAACCTGATTGTGGATCTGTTGACAAATCGTTTTAAATCATCCTGTGTTATTACTTTTTGGTTATTTATTGCGAGATTATAAGAACTCGTGTATGTATAGGAAAATTATACAATTTATAGATACCCTTTGTCCGGTGTTGCGTCGATAGTTTTGAGAGGGAATAGGGAAATAAGTAAAAGTTGATCAAATCGACTTTATAATCAAAATTCATTCATTCGGAGGTTGCAAAGAGACTCGTCGAAGCGTCAGGTGATTCTAGAGCTGGCACCTACCGCGCTCAGCGAATTAGCATAGCGATACAGCGAGGTAATGGTGCCAGCATGTTGGGCACCCTGCCACTCGACGGCGGCGGTGACCTTAAGGATATTTTTTATTTAGTTAATTGTTTTTAGTAGTAAGTTATTTGTATATAATAATAAATAAATAAATCTATTTAAGTTGAAAATCAAATTTCATTGATATATCTTTACAGTCTAATTCCCGTTTAATCAGTCGAATCAAAGCATTGAACAATAAAAATATATTTTAAATATGCAGAATGGTAAAAGGGTAATTAAAAGTCTTGCTGACGAACATCAAAGCTACTAAAATAATGGTCATAGGGCTGTCGCTCAAATATTATATCGGGAAACTTAGTCCAGCCATCTTGTTCGCGTATTACTAACTTATGTTTTAATACTAACTAGTGCAAATATGTTGTCTTCAGGTTTGCCAACATCACCATGTGACAATTAGGATGGAGAGATGGAGAATCTGGCCGATGAGTGTGCCGACTGCGTTGAGGACCTCTTCAACGGAACCCTTATCTTCGGAAATGGCACGAAGAATGAGACCTTCATCAATAAGTTCTACTTTTATCAGGTATTTTTAAACAAATTACCTACCCACTTGATCAGGGCAACTTTATTTTTCACTCGGCCCGAATTCTACTGTACACAAGCACACCACAAGCCTGGCACAAACTTGAATACGACGCATTTGGTATTCTACTAAATCTCACAAGCGCCAGCGAGACGCCGGCGTGACGCCAGCCTGCTTCGTATTCTACTGTCCGCTGGCGCCGTTCCAACGCCGCCGGCGTCTCGCTGGCGCTTGTGAGATTTAGTAGAATACCAAATGCGTCGTATTCAAGTTTGTGCCAGGCTTGTGGTATGCTTGTGTACAGTAGAATACGGGCCCGAGCGCTAGGCCCGAAATGTACTGAGTAAATAAAAATAAAGTTGCTCTGATCAAGTCGGTCCCATAGTGAAAGTTGTTCAGAATGATGTCCATAACAACCCTATTTCGGCTCGTACACCCCTTTCTAATACACCCTGTAATATCGTGGGTCAATATTAATAACCACTCATCGGTGGGTAATTTACATAACTTTTCAAGTTTCTGCAACTAAAACAGTCAATGTGACCGTAATTAATAAATTCTGCAATTTCCGCACAGTCACATTGACTGTGCGAAAATTCAAAGGGCTGTCGGTCAGTCGGTATTTTTAACAGACTTCAAAAAAGGAGGGGGTTCTCAATACGGTTGTATGTTTTTTATCATTATTATTTTTCAAAACATCGAAACTGGTACATGAACCGATTTCAAAAATTCTTTTTTTGTTTGAATGGCTTACTGATAAGCTTGGTCCCATTTTTGAAAATTAGGAATCGGTCCAGTAGTTAGGTTAATACATGAAAATATCTGAAAAATATAATGTCATAACGTATTAACGGTAAACAAAATAGCGTGTTGTTTCCTTTCTGTCACTGTGTAATATCTGTGGACTTAACTTAACAGCCAGAATAAAAATGTTGTAGGCTCATTTTCGTGTTTTTAGACGACATTCGCAACGCGAGCAGAGAGTATTTAGTGATAGGTCTCGAAGTCGGTTTTTTTAAGTTTTTAACTTTGTGAATTATTGATTCTCAATCTTTTTTGGTAAGGTCTTTTGTGATCTTGCTTCATTTATATCGAAGTTTGATTTTGAGCTTTGATTTTAAAGTGTCAAGGTAAAGTTATGATTGAAATACGATATAGACACCATCATCCAAAAGGAGAAACTTTGTTATAGGAATTCTGAAACAACAAATCTTAATAACAATACGGGGTGGAGTGGATGGAAAAAACTGCAGCCATTGTTGTGGGCTCGAACCGGTGAGAATCGAAACTTTAATTATAAAACCGATTTGATCCTGAGCAACTTAATTTTTCACTTCCCAGTACAGTTTGGCCTGAGTGGGTCAGCTGATTTGTATGGAGTGTTAAAAAATAAAGTTGCTTTGATCATATCGGTTTCATAATGAAAGTTGCTCAGAATGATGTCACTGAACAAAGTAGTTTCTCATTATGCGTTAATAATAGTTCATTTATGTACACGTTGTATTTTACTTCTTCTCCGACTGCATCAGAATGAGGGTAATGTTTTCTCGGTAAACAATAATTCCGTACACGCAGAAGTTGCGGGATATAACTCGTACTTAGTTTAAGGAGTCAGAAAATCTACGTACGACCCGACATACGAGATTAGAATACGGAACGTGAGACGTTCGTCTAGACTCGTACGTTAGGGTTGATCCTAGATCGCGTGCAATTAACCCAAGACATCCATGCTGGCCAGTAACATACCATTACAAGGAGACTACATAGTCAAGAGGCAGTGGACTTACCTTCTTACGTACCTACCTACTTGAAGATCTATTTGATGAATGGAATGAATAATCAAAAGTGAAATCGTCTCATAAAAGATGATACGAGTATTTCATCCACTATTATAGTCGCTGGATTTGATATGAATGTCACCGTAATATTGTAAAAACCGCGAGATTACAATCTAACGAAAAAATAACGTTATTGTGAACAAGATCGACAAGGTTTAGCAATTATGCTTTATTTGGTACTTACCCAATGTCAACCCAGCACGAAGGATAAAGGCCGGCCACATACGGCCGGAATTTTTCCGATTCGGAATTCCGAAACGGGATTCAATCCCATACGAATCCGCGAAAATTCCGAACAGAAAACTTCCGTATGTATGTGGTAGATCCATAGATTTGTATGAGTTTACTGCGTTCGGGATGATTCCGTTACGGAATTCCAAATTGGAAAACCGACTGTATGTGGCGGGCCTATCACGATAATGAGCAACTCTCTCTCTCTCCCCCAGACCGCGCAACTGGCAGTGCTATGGGTGCTCCTGGTCGCGATCGTGGCGGGCAACGCAACCGTCCTGCTCGCACTGCTACTCACCAAGTCGAGAAAGAGCAGGATGAACTTCTTCATCATGCAGCTGGCGATCGCTGGTAAATATTATGGCATACTTTTATGGTATTTAGTAAAATTCAATTCAAAGTTTTCTGAGGTTCCGTACTCGAAGTGTGGCAAACGGGACCCTATTACCACGGGGTGCTCATCCCATACAAATTGAAATTAGTAACCCTTCGTAAAAAAGAGATGGTGTGAGGAGTAAGATTTGTACTTTAAACGCCATGGTTTCAGTTAACATACTTCTAGGTGGCGCTAATCTAAATTTGCAATTTTTCGATGGTGCTGCACCAATCAATAATGGCCTCGAACTAAAGAAGCTTCCGTATCATCTCAGTTTACGCCGGTGTTATATTTTGTTCTAGGTGGTTTATCTGTATAATATTACAATATCTGTGCTATTACTAAGCCCTGTCCATCTTTTTGTCTGTCTGTCTGTCCTTCTGTCATTCCGTCAAATACAAATACAAATGTGTTATTTTGTATTTGTATTTGTCAGCGGGCTCTATCGCACGAACCGACAGAGCTAGAAAGTTAAAGTTTTCACAGAATGCGTTATCTGTTGCGACTACAGCAACAATTTATACACAAAATATTGAAAAAATAAAGCTGTCCCCCCATCAAGAAACGTGATTGTTTGTACTTTTTTGGTACGAAGATGGTGCGGAATCCTCTGACTCGCACTTGGCTGTTTTCTTATTGCCTCTTTGGCTACTTACGGACACATCCACATGCTATATGTATAATTCGTTTTGGGTTTGTATATGAATTCCTTCTAAAAAGTATTAAAATAAGGCCAGATTCATTATTTTCATAAAAATTTCGCTTTTTGATATTGCTCCAAATGTCCAATCTATACAACTACCAAACTAAACTATGTCCTTAGAATTTATATGATTTGTTTGGGGGTGGTGAGAAATAATAATTATTGTTATAAAGTCCAATAAATCACTCTTAAACGTAGGCCGTAAATCACATCAGCTAGGATGTTAGGTATCTCTTACAAATGGCAGACTTCTTGTCATTTTGGGTTATTCCTGACGATATTTTAAAATAATAGTGGATTAAAAATAAAAAACACTTTTAGGCACCCTGCCACTCGTGACCTCAAGGATATATTTTTTATTTAATTTAATTTATTTCATAGTTAAGTCAAAATGTATATAATTTCTTTATTGAAAAATATATTAGTGTTTTATAGTATAGATGATCTAAGAGCCCATTATAACACTTTTTAAACCGTTAATAATAAAACTATTCCTGAATTCACGTAATCCTTTACTTAATAATCCATAATGAAATATTTAAATAATTGTAACGTTATTGGAACGGCTGCAGGTATGAGTATAAGTTGCAGGTAGAGGTAAGGGTGTAAAATAATGAGTTGAGTTTGGAATAACCCCTTCATTTGACAGCCGATCGAGCTCTGGTAACGAGATACACGACATGTGGTTATTACGTAGACAGAGAAAGGAATAGACGGAGTACATGCGTACATAGAGATGGGCAAAAGACTCAGTATTTATCCAAGCTTGGATAAAAAGCCGTAAAATGCCGTTTATACTGAGTATTTATCCGAAATCGAGGCATTTTATTTTTTACTTTATGAAGTCTTGTTTTTATACAAGATCGTGGATTACTTGATAATTATGAAGTAAAGGGTGTTATGGGAGCGATTTAACACGCTTTTATTAGCTTCACTTGTATGTCTGTATGTTTGTATGTTTGCATGTTTGTATGTAACGGAATCTTCGAACGCTCTTTTGATCCACTTCCCGTGATCCGATTGAGCTGAAATTTTGCTTACGTATGTAAGTTATATGACAATGCAATATTTTTTGACTGATAGCTGATCTGACGATGGAGACGGAAGGAGGCCAAGGGATTTCAGTTGCCAAAAGACGCAACCCTATCATGTGTGGGCTCATTTGATTCGTCTTGACGAGTACTTTGATCCCGCATGGGGTCCAGGGTCTGATGTTGGAACCCGAAGATGGAGCCGGAAGTTAGCCAATGGAACTATGTTACTTAACGATGCAACCCTATCGAGTTTGGGCTCATATGACTCGTTTTGACGAGTACTTTGGTCCCGAATGAACTCCAGGGTCTGATGATGGAGCCGGAAGGTGGCCAAGGGAACTCAGTTAACAAACGACCCAACCCTATCGAGTTAAGGCTCATTTGATCCGTCTTGACGAGTACTTTGGTTCCGAATGAGATCCAGGGTCCGATGATGGAGCCGGAAGGAGGCCAAGGGAACTCCATTACTAAAAGACGCAACCCTATCATGTGTGGGCTCATTTGATTCGTCTTAACAAGTACTTTGGTCCCGAATGAGATCCTAGGTCTGATGATGGAGCTGGAAGGTGGCCAAGGGAACTCTCTCTCTATATCTCTCTCTATCTCTCTCTCTCTATATCTCTCTCTATCTCTATCTCTCTTTTACTTTTTCTCTCTTAGTCTATCTCTATCTCTATCTCTTAGTCTATCTCTATCTCTATCTCTATCGCTATCTCCATCTCTATCGCTATCTCCATCTATATCGCTATCTCCATCTATATCTAGGGAGTGAGGGAGTGAGGGAGGGAGGGAGGGAGGGAGGGAGGGGGAGAGTGAGAGGGAGGGAGGGGGAGAGAGAGAGAGATAGAGATAGAGATAGCGATAGAGATAGAGATAGAGAGAGATATATAGAGAGAAAGATAGAGATAAAGATAGAGAGAGACAGAGAGAGATAGAGAGAGTGAGAAAGAGAGAAAGAGAGAAAGAGAGAAAAAGAGAAAAGAAAAAAGAGAGATAGAGAGAGAGATAGAGAGATATATAGAGAGAGATAGAGATAGAGAGATAGAGAGAGAGAGAAAGAGAGATAGAGATAGAGAGAGATAGAGAGAGAGAGAGAAAGAAAGAGATAAAAGGATAAAAAGAGAGATAGAGATAGAGAGAGAGATAGAGAGAGAGAAAGAGCGAGAGAAGGATAGAGAGAGAGATAGAGAGATAGAGATAGAGATAGAGATATAGATATAGATATATATATAGATATAGATATAGACAGACATAGACATAGACAGACATAGACATAGACATAGACATAGACATAGACATAGACATAGACATAGACATAGACATAGACATAGACATAGACATAGACATAGACATAGACATAGACAGACATAGACAGACATAGACATAGACATAGACATAGACATAGACATAGACATAGACATAGACATAGACATAGACATAGACATAGACATAGACATAGACATAGACATAGACATAGACATAGACATAGACATAGACATAGACATAGACATAGACATAGACATAGACATAGACATAGACATAGACATAGACATAGACATAGACATAGACATAGATATAGATATAGATATAGATATAGATATAGATATAGATATAGATATAGATGGAGATAGCGATATAGATGGAGATAGCGATAGAGATGGAGATAGCGATAGAGATAGAGATAGACTAAGAGATAGAGATAGAGATAGACTAAGAGAGAAAAAGTAAAAGAGAGATAGAGATAGAGAGAGAGATAGAGAGAGATAGAGAGATAGAGAGAGATATAGAGAGAGAGTTCCCTTGGCCACCTTCCAGCTCCATCATCAGACCTAGGATCTCATTCGGGACCAAAGTACTTGTTAAGACGAATCAAATGAGCCCACACATGATAGGGTTGCGTCTTTTAGTAATGGAGTTCCCTTGGCCTCCTTCCGGCTCCATCATCGGACCCTGGATCTCATTCGGAACCAAAGTACTCGTCAAGACGGATCAAATGAGCCTTAACTCGATAGGGTTGGGTCGTTTGTTAACTGAGTTCCCTTGGCCACCTTCCGGCTCCATCATCAGACCCTGGAGTTCATTCGGGACCAAAGTACTCGTCAAAACGAATCATTCGAGCCCAAACTCGATAGGGTTGCATCGTTTAGTAACATAGTTCCCTTGGCTAACTTCCAGCTCCATCTTCGGGTTCCAACATCAGACCCTGGACCCCATGCGGGATCAAAGTACTCGTCAAGACGAATCAAATGAGCCCACACATGATAGGGTTGCGTCTTTTGGCAACTGAAATCCCTTGGCTTCCTTCCGTCTCCATCGTCAGATCAGCTATCAGTCAAAAAATATTGCATTGTCATATAACTTACATACGTAAGCAAAATTTCAGCTCAATCGGATCACGGGAAGTGGATCAAAAGAGCGTTCGAAGATTCCGTTACATACAAACATGCAAACATACAAACATACAGACATACAAGTGAAGCTAATAAAAGCGTGTTAAATCGCTCCCATAACACCCTTTACTT
Organism: Argyresthia albistria; assembly: GCA_963457715.1. Classification (NCBI taxonomy): domain Eukaryota; kingdom Metazoa; phylum Arthropoda; class Insecta; order Lepidoptera; family Argyresthiidae; genus Argyresthia; species Argyresthia albistria. The sequence goes on from OY735256.1 coordinate 1,452,950, forward strand.
CATAATTATCAAGTAATCCACGATCTTGTATAAAAACAAGACTTCATAAAGTAAAAAATAAAATGCCTCGATTTCGGATAAATACTCAGTGTAAATGATAAAAACTCAGTAAATACTCAATTTTGCTAAAAACTCAGTAAAATACCAAATGCTTTTTACCCAGACCGCCCATCTCTATGCGTACACCTTTGAGATGGAGATAGAGTTGGTTCTCAATAAGCATAAGGTTCAAAATCAGAGATTTTCTGCCACTCATCTGTCAAAACAAGAGCAAACAAGCATTTGACAATTCTGTGGCCAACAACAAAAACGCATACGCGGGTAAGGGACAGGTGGTCGTTATTGTTTCTCGCTTACACAAAAATGATTCGTATTATGTCATCTCTTTCTTTTCTTTTTTTTTCTGACGATGTGCCATCTCTATACTATACTCCCTTTACGGGTTATTACGATCTAGGTACATAATTTCCGCCAAAGAACGGTATTAAATTACAAACCTATGACTGAGTACGTAATTTGATAAAACTATGTTGTCTATTTTGCAGTTTCAGTTTCAGTTTTTTATATTTATAATTGTCAATTACAGTTCAATTCAGGTCATACTTATTATTACACAGTACATTTAAATTTGAAATTGATTAAATTACACGTTATAATTATAATTAACATAATTAAAGATTATTATTAAATTACACACATTGAAATTATATTGGGTACCAAGGTACGTAGGTGGGTAATTAACGTATGAGGCTACGTACGTGTACTATATAGTCATAGTCAAGCATTCATCCACACTATGAAACGTCCGCTCGATAAGCCAGTTCTTCAGTTTATGTTTGAAACTACCAGTTGTTACGGCGGCCGTGATTTCTTGTGGTAGTCTGGTGTAGATAGCGGGGCCCATGACATGCGTGAGCTTATCTGACCGAGCGAGGCCTCGTGGTATTGCGGCTAGTTTTTTGCAACAAGGATAAACGGGCTAGTTAGAAAGAAAGAAAGAAACGTTTATTAAAAGGACAGTGAACACATTACAGTTAGACAAAAGAAACCAAAATAACCGGCCAAGTGCGAGTCGGACTCGCGCACGAAGGGTTCCGTGCCATTATCTATAAAAAACCGCAAAAAAAATGTATGGGAGCCCCCCCTAAATATTAATTTAATTTTAATTTAATTATTTATTTTTTAAGTAAATAATATACTCAATATATTGTGAACATTTTAAGCGTCTACCTGCTACCATTATCAATATCGAGCAAAAATGAGCAAAAAAATCACGTTTGTTGTATAGGAGCACCCTTAATATTAAATTTCTTTTGATTTTTAGTATTTGTTGTTATAGCGGCAACAGAAATACATCATCTGTGAAAATTTCAACTGTCTAGCTACCACGGTTCATGAGATACAGCCTGGTGACAGACGGACGGAGGGACGGACGGACGGACGGACAGACGGACAGCGAAGTCTCAGTAATAGGGTCCCGTTTGGCACCCTTCGGGTACGGAACCCTAAAAAAGAAAGTAAGACACACAATATCATCAATAGTAGAAAACACATGAAATGACGGTCGTGGTGTGTCACTGTCATTATAAATGGCAACTGACTCAGTTAGGCTTGTGGCACTAACATCTCGTTTATTTATTCTTTACAATCTTGTCACTTAAAACGGAAGTAAAAATGGAAATAAAGTATTTCCTTCACTTAATAATTGCACATTGCAGTAAATGGGTCAAACAAAAATCATCAAAGTTATATTAACCGGTTTCCAAAGCACAGCTGCTCCCTGAAATTCAATTATGCAAGTATTGGCATTATATCAAACGGTGCTAAGCGACTTAAGTTTGAATAGCCGGTGCTCCAATTCTGATGTTTTTTTAGGGTTCCCGTACCCGAAGGGTGCCAAACGGGACCCTAGAACTGAGACTTCGCTGTCCGTCTGTCCGTCCGTCTGTCTGTCTGTCCAGGCTGTATCTCATGAACCGTGGTAGCTAGACAGTTGAAGTTTTCACAGATGGTGTATTTTTATTGCCGCTACAACAAAAAGTACTAAAATATAGAATAACGTAAATATTTAAGGGGGCTAAAAACATGTTTTTTTACCGTTTTTATAGATAATGGTACGGAACCCTTCGTGCGCGAGTCCGACTCGCACTTGGCCGGTTATTTAATGGGAAAAAAAGGCAAGTTTCATGAAAACTTTCGCACAAAAGAGAGATGTCTCTAAACCTGAGTTGCACGAACGATTTTGAGACGTAAGATTTTCATTTATTTCTACTGTTTGTATATTAAAAACTAGGTCGGATACAAAATTGTGTTTGAAATGCTTTTGATTTTTGATTTTTGATTTGCTCATGTCTTAATCCTGTTTAATTTAAAATACGGAGGTTCATTTGCACCAAAAATATAATTACGATTAGCCTCTTATAATTCTATTTAGCAGCTATCAAAATGTAAGAAATATGTCAAACCTATTGCGCGCTAATGCTAATTACTTAGTGTTTTTGGTACAAATGGACCTTAGTATCGTCAGGGCCACAGATATGTCAGGGCCTATATTGATGAATTTGCTGTACATGGAGACAGGATGTAAGAGATTATTTTATATTTTTTTATATTGTACGGGTGGTTTATCCGGCTCGAAGGACCACTCGTACGGGTGGTTTATTGTAATTAAACTGCACTTGCATAAAATGAATCGCGACACATGCGCTGATTACAGAGTCGGTTGACAGAAGAGAATCTGCTACCATGCTAATTCAGTGTTGCCAAAACATATATTTTATGGTAAATCATTTATAGGTTTATGTCTCGTGAATGTATATTTCTCAAATTGTCGGCTAATCCAATTACATCTTTGTTAACATAAAATGCAGTACACTCGTTATGGTTCATTTAAATTTGGGTAACATAATTATACGCTGTCTTTCATGTAAAAAGCCTGACGGGCAGGCAACGCATAGCCTAAACCGGTGGACCTAGAGCCATGAAACTTTGTACAGGGGTTCCTTAGTAGCGTGGGGTAGTACTGATATCGGATTTGGCAAAAATTAATTCCCCAAGGGGGGGGGGGGATAATGGATTACAGTTTGTATTAAACTCAATCTAATCAAATAGGGTTAGTGGAAGTCGGTTTTTTCTATAGTTTACTTTTTGTTTCAATTATCTCAGTCCGGACTGAGTATAGAGGTATATAATATGTCATACTAATTTTTATTCGTTGCACTATTCTGCACTAGAAAAACAAGGTTTGGTTGATGCGCGAAAAAAAAGGTACAACTATAACCCATTGTCCTTTACAGACTTCTGATGCAAGAAGCCACAATAAAACGTACCAAGGCTCTTGCTAATACTGAGACTGAACTAAAGTGCGAATAGAATTCGGTGCCTTAAAGATTGATTATATTATCATAATCATAATAATTGTTTATTTAGGCATAAAAACAGAAAGCATATTCACATGAATTATTGGAACAACTGAGCCTGAGCTAGGTAAGAACCTGTATTTCAGGCTGCAGTGCTCTTCCCACAAAAATAAATTTTAGCTTATAAATAATTACACAGATCTGCAGTAAGAACTGAACCAAATAAAATAAATATAGATTTAGAAAATAAGACTAAAAACTTTTTAGATGAGATATTTGTGAAATGTGAAGGTGGCCTCTCTTTGTGTAGTAGGAGTATGAGTGAATGTGTGTGAGAGGGTGAGGTAGGGATCAAGTAAGTGGACGCTGCGACTTCGATTCGAACTTGTGAGTCGTCGTTTTATTCGCACTATGTCGAAACAATTAATTTATCGTTGGACACAGACTTCAATAGTAGGGGACAAGGCACGGGGCGCTTGAAAGTGTCGCTATCAAAACGGTGTCAAAATGGGAAAAGTGAACCGATTTCAATCAGTCGTGCTTAGACGGTGCTAGCCGCGTGACGTATCGGCAGCACAACAAAAATGGTGTCCTGCGAGGTAAAAACTTGTAAATCATACCGAAATCGCAATACACATAAACAAGGAGTATCGTATCACAAGTAAGTTATATAATTTACAATTACTATTGGCTGTAAATTGATTATTCATAAAATATTGTTCTCGAAAAATTCCTCAAAGTAATAATTGAAACAAAAAGTAAACTTTAGAAAAAACCGACTTCCACAAACCCTATTTGATTAGATTGAGTTTAATACAAACTGTAACCCCTTATCCCCCCCCCCCCTTGGGGACTTAATTTTGTCAAATCCCATCTCAATGCTACCCCACGCTACTAAGGAACCTCTGTACAAAGTTTCATGGCTCTAGGTCCACCGGATTAGGCTATGCGTTGCCTGCCCATCAGCCACGCATTGTATTTGTACCTAGTATTGAGCAGTTCTGGTGGCCATATGTGGTCTTCATCAGCAGTTCCGCATCACAATATTATGCTTTCCATGTGCATCTGCACGAGTTATTACGAAAAACACAAAAATCACTATAGGTCTGCCTATAATATTTGAAGAGTTCTCTCGATTTCTCCAGGATCCCATCATCAGATCCTGACCTGGTGTCAATGGGACCACCCTTGAGGTATTACGCCACCTATACGCCGAAAAAAGATTTGTTCAAATCGGTTCATAATTGGCGGAGTTATCGCGTAACAAACATAGAAAAGAAAACAAAAAAAAAAAACATACGGGTTGAATTGAGAACCTCCTCCTTTTTTTGAAGTCGGTTGAAAACGGTAAGAAATTTAGTACGGGAGGGCCTATCCTTTGTATATATCGATGTCGTTGGACGACTATCGCATCTACCTAGCTGTTTCCAGCTGTTTGTGCTGTTATTGCTTTTCTACTAGCTCGCCCGTCCAACGTCCACGGCCCAACTTACCCACATCGAGATAACAACCCTTGAAAAAAACAAAACAAAATATCGCTGGCCACCATGAGTACTTATCTACTGTTTTGTGTAAATTTTCTTGAACAGCAAAGAGGTCGTCGATAAATTTATCGTACCGTCCTCTAAGTGAATATGAACATTTCATTAGGCAAGCCACTATAAATACACGTAACAACTATTATGTCGTCACGACATTTATAGTGGGAACGCTAAGCTGTTCTGTAGCTGGTATCTTGACATCTGGGGGTTCTAAATTGAATTTGGGATTCGCAGTGTCATCCTCACGGTACCATGATAAGGGGAAATCCTGCGTCACACGGTTTTCCTACCTTCGTAGTTTTTCTAAGTTGATTGATGATGCCATGACTTACCTGCGACAGCCCTTTCTCGTGAATGGGTAACTGTGACGGATTCTTCAGGCGTCGGGTTCAAATTGAAATTGATAAAACCAACAAAAGAAACAACAAAATAGCGTCACTCCTTTTCCTATACGGGGTGGCAAAGGCACAACTGTGCCCACTTTTTAGCCAGGGTACTCATTACCTGTGTCATTACTTCATTATGCGTGCCGCAGCTATGAAGTTATGAAGGTTTCCTCTACAATAAAATTGTTTCAAGCTATACCATTTTGGCATGTTTTTTAAATTGTTATTTCTTTGCCTGCTTTGTCTGAATACGACCTATAAAAAATTAAAGAAAAATAAAATAACCGGCTAAGTGCGAGTCGGACTTGCGCACGAAGGGTGTCGTACCATTATCTTTAAAAAACCGCAAAAAAAAACACGTTAGTTGTATGGGAGCCCCCCTTAATATTAAATTTATTTTGTTTTTTAGTATTTGTTGTTATAGCGGCAACAGAAATACATCATCTGTGAAAATTTAAACTGTCTAGCTACCACGGTTCATGAGATACAGCTTGGTGACAGACAGACAGACAGACTGACAGACAGACAGACGGACAGCGAAGTCTCAGTAATAGGGTCCCGTTTGGCTTCCTTCGGGTACGGAACCCTAAAAATGAGCTTCATATAGAGTCAAATTCAAATTCGACAAGCGAATAATCGAAGATTAATTCAAAATAGGTTAGAATAGGCACTTGGTTGGCTAAAATGGGTTTGACAAGAGTTTCACAAATTGTCACAGCTAATTTTCCTCTCAAAGACCGGGCGATAAAACTTCAACTTACGCACGTGACACGGGACTGAACTGAATAACCCACAAGAAGATTTATTTCCCAATAAGCACATAAAAATACACTCAAAAAGTTAATCCATTGTAGGTTGTTGGCATTGTTATCGTCCTTACAATATAAAAGAGTAGGCCTCGTTACGCAACCTTAATCCTCTCACAAAGAAAAATCTGGAAAGTTGTTCGGGTTGGAGGCAAGGACCGAATTGGTTGACTATAATGGTTGAATATCGATTAGACGTATATAACTATATTAACGTCTTATAAATCGATGAAACACCGGTAGCATGTTCGAAAATGTGTCACCCTAGATTTAGGGGGTTAGGGAGTTAAAGTAGTGGATTTCGGATTTTTGATGGAATATGGGTGCAAACATGTGCTTGCATACAAAATTTCAGATTTTTAGGACTTCCGTAAGTACCCTAGAGGTTTTGATGACATGCGAATCGGTCATTATTATTGAGCACAACTTTAAAAAAAAAAATATATTAAATAAATATATTTAAGATCCTCACACAATGCGCTTTCATTGATGTGTCACACGGCATATTTTGAATTTTTAAATTTAATTTTTCTTATTTGGCCCCCCAAAAGTGGCCCCCATATTCCATATTTATATATTAACAGTACACCTCTTCTTTGGGTCACAGATATTGATATCTGTACCAATTTTGAACTTCATCGGTCTAAATGTTCTGAGCAAAATGCCTGCGACGGACGGACAGACGCACGAGTGATCCTATAAGGGTTTCTCTTTCTGAGATACGAAACCCTAAAAACCTTTATTTCATATCTCCAAACGTATTTGTTTCACAGTAATGAAAAGCTAGGCCTTAAACCCATAACTCAAAGCGGTTAAGGCGAGGTATGAATAATTACAAACCAAGATCAACCAAGTTTGCGGAAGTGAGAAGCGAATATAACTAGGGAATAGGAACAAGTGGGATGGCAATTGTGCGCTCGCGCCTAATCTGAATCAACGTAAACGCCAAAACAAAAATAAGCTATTTCAGGGAATTACTTTTCCCACATATTATATATTTTACTATCTACTACTGCGGTATAATGGTAAAAAATATTGGAAAAAGGGTTGACTTTGGATTTATTTTCTATCGAGAAATTTTTATCCAAACACGTTTTCCGTCATGAAAACCCTAAATTACATAGTCAAATTACATATAACAGTAATTGATTACGATTTGCCTAGTATTTCCTGAAATACACATGAAAAAGGCACCCCTAAATTATTCATGACGCGCCTTAATTGATTCCAGATTTATGGGTTGGCCTTATAAGCGTTCTACCCGACTTGATACAACGGATGACGATATCATGGCTGGCCGGGTCCCTTGCGTGCAAACTGATAAAGTTTTTACAGGTAAGAGAAATAAAGAATAAGAAACTTGATTATATAAGTAGATGTATTTGTATGTTTATGTATTCTACTCTATTATATATATTTTTATTTTATTTTATATTTGTATTCATATTTAGGTCTATGTAGCATTTTTATTGTGTAGATGTATTATAGTAGATATGTAGATTCATTTATCTTCATTTTATTTATTGTGCACTAGGACTATTCTTTCAGAACAATCTGTCCTATCTTGCCTAGGTTTGCTGGAAGAAGTCTCTTTTTAGAGATAAGCCTTTGCCTATTTACCTTTGTTTTAAGACTATGTATCACATTGTTTACCGTGCAGTAAAGAAATTATGAAATTATGCAATTATGAAAGAAAGGCATTTTTAATAGACATTTATTCGATGCGTAATTGGGGTTGCTGAGTTTCAGACCTAGATTCAATATAGATTTTTGTCAAACGTATCGATGTCGAGCAGAATTATCTGTATCTTCTGTATCTTCTTTAAGGGGGTCAAAGCGCCTGCACGTGGCCCACATGTGCAGCGCCTTTGTGCATTTCCCCTTCTCCCGCTCGTTCAATTCAGCCACCCCAACTCCAGCACAAGCTGGAGCAGGAGGCCTGGATGTTCAAGGAGCTCATGGGTCGTTGGAGATTCTCCCAGAATAGCCATCCTGGTTTCAATTGTGGATGGACATGCCAGTAGCATGTGCTCGACTGTCTCCTCCACTTCCATGCAACCCCTGCATAGGGGGCTGTCGGTTGCACCTGTAACTGTCAAGTGTTTGTTTAGTGTACAATGGCCTGTTATAAAGCCTGTTAGTATTTTTATTTTGCTGCGTGGCAGCCTAATTAGATAGATAGTAAACCTATGGTTGTACTTGTTTATGAATAGCTTTGTGTTTTTACAGTCTTCTCTGCCGTTCCACAATTTATTCTGTTGCATTAGTGTGGCTAATTTAAGTCGCTTCCTTAATGCTTCGGCTGATAGAGGCGAGAAGGGTGGGGGGCCAATTTCCGTCCTTCTAACCCCTATTTTGGCTAGCTTGTCTGCCGGGCAGAATTAATGAAGACAGTCCTTTTACCTGTCACGTGAAGAAAGTGGTTTATTTTTGACATTCGCTCAAAACATCATCATTATTTTCAGGATGACCTAATGACGATCAAGGTATAATAGTTACATACTTACAGTTCCAAACATTAAGGGCCACTTGATTAAACTTATGAGTTTCGCTAAATGAAGTTTAATCGCCGTCCCTTTCAGTCGAGAGATTGTTATTCTCCTGGCCGAAAAGGAAAAAAAATACATTAAAATTATGGGAAATCAAGTTCTCATCCCCTTGCAATAGACATTAATTGACGTCTTGGTACCCACTGTCAAAGTCAAAGGACTCTTTTGTCCAGAAGCGACTGGGCCGGTTAAGTACAACACGGCCAAGTTACGTTGTCACACACGCCAAGGCTGTTTGCTGTCAGCCAGGTTCCCACTCAACATGGCTGCGTTGTATTTATATTGCACTTAAGCTCCATTTAGCGCCTGTCAAAATTCTGGTGCAAGTCCCACTAAATAGATGTTTTAAAAACACTGCTCTTATTTCTGAATACATAACCCATTAGTCATGTCCCTGTCATCACGTGACCCTGCTCCGACCACCTTTCTACGGGGATTATACGGAAGCTTACCTTACCAACTATTTTTTGGTACGCGGTGACAGGTAAAACTGACACTTGATGACAGTTTCGTTGCGTTAAGAGGATCGTGTATACTCGCGAGCTTCCATACAAAAAGCGGTAACGTTTACCACCCCTTAAACCTTGCCCGATTTTCACTTTTTTTTTACATGTTTGAGATACTATGGTAAACTATGCTCGTACATTTTGTTTCTTTTTTTAAATAATGTATATTTTAGAAAAAAAAAAAGTAAAAATAAAAGTTCTTAAGTTTAAGGGGTGGAAAACGTTACCGCTTTTTGTATGGAAGCTCGCGAGTACACGATCCTCAAGTTGAGTAGAACTAGCGCCCCCTCTGTAAACGTCACTCAAGTGCTGAAAGATCGTTGGAAAGCTGTTTATTATTGGCCTATGCATATCTCACCATACATATTATTATGATAAAATGATGTTTTTCTCTCATCAGGGTGTAGCTACATATTCGTCCACCTACGTGTTGGTGGCGCTTAGTATAGATCGCTGCGATGCCATCACACATCCAATGAACTTTACAGGAAGCTGTAAGTATTGAAAATACTTATTTGATCACAAGAACACAATAGAGTTTTATAATTAAATTAGCCTTAAGTATTACTACTACTACTACTACTGCGGTATAATAGGAAAACATATTGGAAAAAGGGTTGACTTTGAATTTATTTTCTATCGAGAAAAATTTATCCAAACACGTTTTCCATCATGAAAACCCTAGATTATATAGTCAAATTACATACACCAGAAATTGAATACGATTTTCTGAGTTTTTCCTGAAATACACATGAAAAAAGCTTAGAAAATAGCACCCCTAATTTATTCCTGAGGCGCCTTAACTTTTTCTTATAGATCTTTACACAAATGGTATGGGTTGTAGGGCGTCGAGCGCGAGCGCTGATAACCGCAGCCTGGCTGCTGAGCTTCTTGTTCTGTGCACCGATGCTGGTCCTGTTCGAGGAGCAAGAAATACAAGGTAAGAAAAAAAACCGGCCAAGTGCGAGTCGGACTCGCGCACGAAGGGTTCCGTACCATTATCTATAAAAAACCGCAAAAAAAAAAGTAAGGGAGCCCCCCCTAAATATTAATGTAATTTTAATTTATTTATTTATTTTTTAAGTAAATGATATACTCAATATATTGTGAACATTTTAAGCGTCTACCGGCTACCATTATCAATATCGAGCAAAAATGAGCAAAAAAAAACACGTTTGTTGTATGGGAGCCCCCCTTAATATTAAATTTCTTTTGATTTTTAGTATTTGTTGTTATAGCGGCAACAGAAATGCATCTTTTGTGAAAATTTCACCTGTCTAGCTATCACGGTTCATGAGTTGCAGCCTGGTGACAGACAGGACGGACGGACGGACGGACGGACAGACGGACAGCGAAGTCTCAGTATTAGGGTCCCGTTTGGCATCCTTCGGGTACGGAACCCTGAAAATAGGTTTTGTTGTGGTGTGTCCGTTTTTTTTGTAACCCTAACCTTAAAATGTCACTTAACAAAATTATTGGCGAGAATCTCATGTAGGATTGTCTTTTCGTTCTAATGCTGGAAAACGGGAGGATAGGCATAATTTCATAATTTGTTTCGTGCAACTCAAGCCAGCTCTGCGAGTACGTGCAGGGGCAGAAGCACCCAATTATTTTGTGGAAAATGGGTCGGATAGCACTAAATGCCGCATTGAAAGTTAGTCTGTTAAAAAACGAGGCCCCGCTGATAAGCCAAATACGGTAGGTATTTAGCTGCTTACTGTGACGCCTAAACTGCCAATGTTTCCGTTAAAATTGAGTGTCAACTGTATGCAGAAACGAAACCCTTTTTGTTGTTTCTCAGCCGCAAAGAGAACATACCTTACAGTTTCTCAGCCGCAAAGAGAACATACCTTACAGTTTCTCAGCCGCAAAGAGAACATACCTTACAGTTTCTCAGCCGCAAAGAGAACATACCTTACAGTTTCTCAGCCGCAAAGAGAACATACCTTACAGTTTCTCAGCCGCAAAGAGAACATACCTTACAGTTTCTTTTTCATAATTTCTTTATTGCACACAAAAACTTTGTTAAATAATAAAAGTATTAAAATACATAATATAAGTGTACAAAAACGAGCTTACTTATCTCTAAAAAAGAGATCTCTTCCAGATAACCAAGTTCCTAGTTTCATCAACTCTTAAGTCACTACCGCCCTTTCAAAGCTGAACGAATAGGTTATTTATTGATTTACATTGACGTCACAATTATGGCAATCTCTTCTTAGGAAAGAAGTAAAGCCAATCTTTTAAATGAAACCTTTATATCTTGGGTTTTATTCGTTCTCTCTTTATTCGTAGATAATCTTACATTAATCACAAAATGACTGTCGTTAATGTAGTGGCTTCAATCTTCTCAGATTCAAGACTCAGACGGCTTAGAAAGCTCTTTTATAGGGTTCAATGAGAATCGAATTAAGTTAATGCTTTGACAAAGAACTTCTAAACGATAGAACATTATTTACAATGACTGTAGCGATGTCTGGAACTCCACTTAAAAGTATTTTTTGTCGAAATAGGTAAGCCTCTTTTACAGGGTAAAAAGAAAATGGAATTTAAAACTGTAATTAGGAACTTCACAACTTTTCTTATGAACGTGGGGGTTATCAAACCTTGGGTTCACTAATTGACCCACCCCTGAGTTACACGAAACGATTTTGAAATTGGTTGTTACAATTTAAGGTTTGTACCTAACTGATTTAAGGGACATACATTTCATAGATTGTCACTTATATCTGCTAAGGATGTATGTATACTATTTCAAAGTTTAGTGGAACTCAGGGTATGTCGAACAAAAGGCCGAAATCAAAATACTCGTTCTAAGCAAAGGTTAAGGATAATGGGCAAAAAGTCCTCCTTCCACCACATTGGACCAGATTCTGAAAGATTACTTTCAGAATCTGGTGAAACAAGGTAGTTAAATGATTGTTTTTAGGGTTCCGTAGTGGAACAACCCTTGTTGTTTCGTCAAATCTGTCTGTCCGTCTGTCCGTCCGTCCGTCCGTATGTCACAGCAACTTTATTCCGAAACTATTAGGACTACACAGTTAGAACTTAGTATGTAGATGTATTCTGTGAATTGCTTTACGATATTTAAAAAAAGATTTAAAAAAAAAACTGGGGGGCTACATGGAACTGAAATAATTTATTTTTTTAATCAAACCTATATTTGTAGGGTGTCTATATGTAGATAGGTCTTTCAAAATGACGTTGAAGTTCCTACAACTATTTTTTTTCAAAGTCAATCGTTAAAGAGACAGACACTTCCAAAGTGGAAAAAAAATGTCTCCCCCCTGTAACTTTTATAGAAACTTTTAACGAAAATTGGTTTGAACAAAATATAATAAGCAGTTTTTAAAATATAAAACATTTATTAAAAACCGCAAAGATAATTTTGTCATTCATACAAACACTACGAAAAACAAAGTTACAACACAAACTTCCAGTCTTATACTACTTGCTACTACGGAACCCTTCATGGGCGACTCCGACTCGCACTTGGCCATTTTTTTTCCTCTCCAGTCTGGATTCCAATTCGACCTCTCGCTTGAGAAGCAAAGCCTCCACCGCAAAACCACAGAGGCCTTCAGAATAATCTTTTCAACCTACCCACATCAAGATAAAGTTTAAAACCCATGAAAAAACAGAATAAAAGATCGTGGTCTTCAGTGGACGCTGGACGTATGATTACTTAAACAGTTCTCCTCATCCCCAGGCACTCTGCAATGCTGGTCCAGTATAAGCAAGCTGCAGTGGCGGATCTGGATAACGAGCGTATTCGTGTCTCTATTCGTTGCGCCTGCGCTGACGATCTCCGCGTGCTATGGCGTCATCGTGGTGACGATCAGACAGAAGAGCCAGAGGGTGCTGGGGAAACGGCCGTCGGTGACGCGGCAATGTGAGTGAAGAACAAATCGAGGATGTACAAGCAGAACTGAATAAGTGCAAGATTTTTTGCAGTTATACGATTTTGCTTGGTAAAAAAAGCAGAAGATTCTGAACGTAAGGATACTACGTATATAGCTTTTTTGCAAACTTGCACTTATTCGGTTCTGCTAGAATACCCTCGAAATACAAACATAAAATAATGTCTGTTGTTAAATTTAATCGCCCAGATCGCCTGGTTTTCTGGGCGCTAATTAAATTAACAGTTAGGATAAGGGATGATTATATTTGACCGGGGCGAGCCCGGGGCGGATGTTGCATACATTTTGTATGAAGCAGTTTATATTACACAGTGCATGATCCGTGCCGGGGCGTGCCGTGGACGTGGCTCGGACGGGGCAAAATGTATCCAACGTCTCAAACGCCGGGCTCGCCCCGATTTAATATAAATCATCCCTAAATCAGTTTCAGTCAATCACGTGACGCTATTGGTATATATTGCAGCTTTATGCTAAGTTGGATCCATTTCACTGGCGAGGCATGCGTATATCATCTTCTAATCTCTTCTGTTTCGAAAAATACTTACGTGTTTACTTCTATAATTTAATGTCGATTTCCTGCCTTTTAAATTGCCTGTCGATGTACCCATGTTTTCTTCAGTGAATAAACGCGTGTCTATGTCTATTTCGAATAATAGCTGCAAGTGATTGGCTGAGGCTGATGTAATCATTTTTTTATTTAATCAGTACCCAGGAAGTCGGGCAAAGTGTGCCACACTTGACTGACCCAGTGACAGCGGTGCCAGCATCAATGGCATAAGAATGACATCATACTGGTGATCTTAGGTTCTGGCACTGCACCAGGTGTAAATGATCTACGGCCTGTACCGACCAGGAGGCTCATTCTCGCCCATTAGAATTGGAAATCGTACAGGACCTTATTGTCATTTTTGTATGAAATATAGTAGACAATTGGCGTCTACGCTTTGAGAATTTGCCTCGAGAATTGGCATCAGTGTTAATTACTTTTCCTTTAGTCTTATCAACACAATGCTCACGCTTCAGCTAATGTGTCCGCAATTCGTTCGTTGCCACTTTTTCCTGCGGTTTCCTGCCTCATCAATTCGGACCGACCTCGGCTTGTCTAGACGTGACAAAGTAGGCCTGGATTCTGCTAGAGTGCCCGCAAGATAAGTCTGCACTTAGTTTATGGCATGCGAGTCGTGGTTTAGGGTTTCATATCTCAGAAGGAGACACCCGATATAGGAGGGCAGTTCTCCTCATGAGACGAAATCTTCTCACTTTCATGTCACTTTTTTTTCTTCACTTTTATAGTTATTTTGCACATACTAAGGAAGAATGCTGGAAGAAGAACCTAAATCTGTTCTTGGTGCACCTGGAGATTTATTTCTTCATGAAATATGAAAACCAAGATTATGAGATGACATGAAAATGAGAAAACTAGACACGATAGTGAGAAAATTAAGTATTTTGATCACTCGTATGTCTGTCCGTCGTCGGTCTGTCACGGGCAATTTACTCAGAACATACTGGACCGATGAAGTTGAAAATTAGTACACATATCAATATTTGTGACCCAAAGACAGAGGTGTAATGTTAAAGATCGAATATGGGGGGCACTTTTGGGGGGCCAAATGAGAACAATAAAATAAAATAAATTGAAATATGCCGTGTGTATGAGGATTTGGTATGCAAGCACATGTTTGCACCTGTATCTCATATATAAAAATTCCGAAATCCACAACTTTAACCCCCTAACCCCCTAAATCAGGGGTGCAAAGTTTGTATCAAAAAACTGAATTTTAGCATAATTGGTGTACGAAACCCACTCAACGCGAGTCCAAATCGTACTTGGCAGCTTATTTTGGTATATTAAGAATAATTTTATTGAAATAATAGCAAAATGAGTTTTATATTATAATATTTAGAGTTTATTAATAAATCAATGGAATATTCAAATTCAAAATGTCTTTATTTTCTTCAGACAATTACAAATATACTTAGAACACGTAATTTTTTGCCACTACTCTACATTGGACCGCTATTTATTTATTTTTACTATAGCAAGTTCATATACTGGATAATAAATTACTAAGGTGGACCATAATATTGTCATGCCACTACTGTCATTGAGACGCGATTCTAGCAGAATCAGGCCCTTTGCTTTTGTTTCAAGAACAATCCGGTCAAGTAGAAAAGCATGTAGGGACTAGGGTTCCGTACGTGTATATCGCAATTGAGATAATGGCATTTTTGCTCAAAGACTTTAGATATTTTAAAAGCTCGGACACACTTGGACTTTGTTTTAAAAGCTTCGAGGGAATTTAAGTACGATAAAAGCATCCTTATTACGTTTCGCATAACGTCGTTTACCAATATAGAGTGACGAGAGACATGGGTCCCTTATTGGAACTACAGCTGGGCCGATGGGTCAGCCCCCTATCGCTCATAATGGAGTATTGACTGACTAAAAGTGGGCATAATAGTGCCACTGTCACCATCTGAGGGAAAAGGCGCGAAGCTATGTTGTGTTATGTTAGTGGTCTAGTGGGTTTCATGCTTGCCTCTCACGCATGAGATGCAGGTTCGAATCCCGGTGCTGACCGTGTACCAATGAGATAGTCATGTATCTTAAGTACCTACTTTATACGGACTTTCTAACGGAGTTGGAAAACATCGTGAGGAAACCTTCATTAAACCATAACTGCGGCGATGATGGGCTAGCCCCTGTCACGCAAAATGTAGTATTAAATCGCTGGCTGAAAGTGGGCACAGTTATGCCTGTGCCTGTGCCACCCCGTATGGGAAAAGTAATGACGCTATAATATTATTATTGTTATGTTTTTAGCAAAAAATATTATTTCTTAGTTAATTTCCTCACAATCTTTGATCTCAATTCGCCTAAATGTATTTGATAAGCTATTTCCGATATAATCTGCCAATGACAGAGCCCGATCAAGAAATGAAATTGCCTATATTCCTTTTAAATAAAATAATATCAACGAAATAAAATGTAGTCTTCAGTATGTTTAAGGGCGGGCCCTAGGCAATCAGAACTTAGGATTTCTTCCTTAACTTATTTTTAAAGTTAAAGCCAAGCTAAGTAAGTCTTACTGAGGAACATACTGTGCCATTTTTATAATGATAAGATAAATAAGTTCAAGTTCAAGTTATGTTTATTGCTATCATAAAGTACATAAACATTTGTTATTAAATTAAGGAGAACATTAATTAACAAGAACACAAATTCAGATGTGGTGCGAAATTGTAAAATGAAACATTGTGACAGAGAGAGTTTCGTGGCAACTTCAGGAGACTTTTCTAGGGAGCAAAATTAATAAAATTACGTTTATGGGAAAGCGAAGTCACGCTGACACTCGTGGTAAACAAGCTAGTGAAAAAACGTACAGCAATTAATAATCGTCATTCCGAGCGATTTGTGTTTTACCAAAGGCTGTTTTTGCCTACGGCACCGTCTTAACATAAATCAATATGTTACTGCAACAGTTTGAGTTTGTCAAAGAAGCCTTCTATTTTCGGTTTTCCTCAAGTCGACATATTGAAGCAGATTAATGTTGTCTGTCTTTATTGGAAGCTTGCTTATTCATGCAATTTAGCGAACATAAACAAACCATTACATCTTATAAATGTATCTGTACCTATCGTAGCATACATAAATTGTTATGGCAATGTATACGTTTTTAATCTTCAATTGCTGGGCCGAATTATTTATAAGTCTCTCCTGAAAAAGTGGGATATGCATTGTTTTTGACGTTTATACATATCAATCATGATCATTTTCATTTGAAAATGCTATAGGTACATGGTAACACTTAACTTTTCTTTGTTGATTCGGAAAACTGTATGATTTTGTTTCAGACAGCGACGATTTGGACACGAGACGGGCGAGCAGTCGCGGACTCATTCCGAAGGCGAAAATTAAAACTGTCAAAATGACTTTTGTCATTGTTTTCGGTAAGTTTACTGTACAAAAAAAAAAACAAAATCCCTTAGGAAGACTCCGCCTTTAAGAGCCCGGTGACCGCGTGAATTTCCCATACAAACGTAATACAAAAATGATTTGAATTTGATAAATAGTTTAACGCATTTAGACTGTTAATCGGATTTAAACACTGTTTACGCAAGTTCCTGTTCTGTATACCAGGGTTCCACTTCAACCAATTTAAAAATATTTTTAAGTTATTTGAATAAGAACCTTGTTTACGACCAGGAACCTGCGTTAACACTGTATTAATCCGATAAACAGTCTAAATGCTTTGAACTAGTTCTCAAATTCAAATCATTTTTGTATCACGTTTGTATGGGAAATTCACGCGGTCACCGGTCTCTTAAGGGCTTTCCCTTTTAGCTTTCGCTTCCCCATGCAACGTTACTTTATTCCCTACTAGCGACCCGCGCCGGCTTCGCGCAGATGCAATGCACGGTGCACTATATTATGCATGTATTATACATATAAACCTTCCTCTTGAATCACTATTATCTAAATTTAAAAATACCGCATCAAAATCCGTTGCGTAGTTTTAAAGATTACATAGGGACAGACAGCGGGAAGCGACTTTATTTTACACTCTAGTATGTAGTCAGTGATAGTGATGAAGTGATAGTGATTTTGTACCACATTTATTAGGCTGAACGGTCCCGGCTAGGGAAGAAGAAAAAACCTTAGGTCTTGAATGTTTACAGGTTTATGACGACATTGTTTCTGGTTTCCACGGCACAGGGCATTCTACTTTAGAAATAATGAAAAATGTTTGTAATTTACATTACGGTGGAACGTTTATTTATTTTCAGTAGATTCCCTGTAGACTCAATTTAAATGTGCTATTAAGGTGCACGCTCCTTACGACCGTGTTATATGGACATAATGATCTTGTGAAATGTTTCCTGAAATGTTGAATTAAGACATTATGTTGGCATTAAAGAAAAACATACACATGTATACATAGTTTGGGCTACAGTCCAACACAAAGTCCCTTAATAATGTACTTATTATTGTTTTAAACTACTGTATTCTGTTTTGTGTACTTATTGTAAATAAACTAGTGGCTCTGTGAGCTGTAGACCTCGCGAGTATGTCGGTGGGAAAGCTGAACTGCTAACACACATAAAAAAAATAACCCAAATAATTTTCTTTCAATAACACATACAAATTTATGAATGTACCTGGTTACGTACATGCAGTATGAAAGTAGCCGCACCAATAACTTTGTAAACTACATTTCGCGATCTTTAATACAACCTATTGACTTTTTACTAAAATTATATAGTCTGTTTCACTCTCATGGTCTTTACGAATCCAACGACACCTCATTTGTTAATATCCATCGAGCCGTTTGGGTTGTAGCGATTTTTTTACATTTTAAAACCCCATATCTCCGCCATTTTGAAAAAAATCTAAAAACTGGCTCGAGTAAAAAAATTCTATTTATTTTTCCAACCTGCTCACAAAATTTTACGAGAATCGGTTCATAAAATGCGACCTGTAGAGGAGAACAACCGGACAGACATACGAAAGCATTTTTGCCCAAACCTGAAACGGAGACGCTTCGCTCGCTTCGCTCGCTCGGTCAATAAATAACTTTGACCTGAAAATTGAATATATTTTTACACAAAAACAGCGGCAGCAGCATTTTATGATTCTCAATAATTCTTAATAAACATCTACTACAGTTTTGGACAGACAAGCTGGAAAGGATATTTATTACAGTTTTAAAATAATTTGTTTCTGAATTTAACTATTGATCACTAGCAGCGACGTACATTTCCAGCAAGCGAAGGTTTCATCAAAGGTAAGTTGCTGAACTTCTAACTTGAACAATGATGAAACCATTGCAGAAAATACCGTAAAGCCTTAAAATACTGGAAACCTTAAATGAAAGTCTATTTTAGTTGAATTCCTCAGGAATTTGGGACAGGATGAGGTAGTTAAGGCTAAACATCAGGGAGCACTTATCCAGTGGAGAGCGCATAGATACATTTTCCTTTGAAACACAACTCACCATTTACGGGCGGCGAGGGACGGAGTAAGAGAGCTGTGATTGGTTTGGTCAGCCGCTGCGAAACTGTCTGGCGGCCCGTCATGGTATAACATAGGTTGCGTATGCGAACTTTTGTTGAATACAACAAACGTTTGGCGAGCCGAATTCCCCCGCAGGCGCAGTCAATTGGATATATAGTCTCTGCTAAACATCTACCCTTGAACACGTAATTAATTGTACGAGGCTCCATTCAAAGGATATAAAGGCATTCTCCTTCAGGCTAAAGGGTCAAGTAAGGTCAGGTGTTGAATTTACCAAAACATCAAGTTACATAAGTACAGCTTAAACTAACAGCTGGTAGGTCAGACAGAAGCAATGTTGTATCTGTATCACAGAAGAGATAATAGTACTACGTACAGAACGGCCACTCCCTTCCCCGCGCGGATTCAGATACCGCACCTCACCCCGGAGTCGGGGAGCCTCTTCGGGAGACACTTTGTTTAGGCGCTGAACGCGCACATAAACGAACGAGTTTACGCACACATTTGCACGTGTACAAATGTCATTAGGCTATGTAGTAGTAATAGGTGATTATTTTACGAGCGTCCTATTGAGTGTCCGAGGTGTGCCTGTATGTAAATGTTATTTCTATCCATACAATGGGGGTATTTGGAAGGAAAAAACACTTAACTAAAAAGGCCACTAAGACCTCTAAACGTCATAATGACGTCATTATGAAGTTTAGAGGCTTTAGTTGCCTTTTTAGTTTAGTGCAATTTCCTTCCAAATGGCCCCCAGTATTTTGTAAAAATAAACGGTCAAGTCCATGCAGGAATCGCGGACAAAGGGTTCCGATCACACTTAGAGCGCGTAACTTAAAAAAACTAAAACATGATGTCATCCATGTAAACCAAATTGCATATTTTTGCAGAAAGACAGAAATTTGCAGTATGTAGATTTTTTCCTTTACTTGTACTTTTATAAAAGACCTTGCTTTGTGAGAAATTTCATTATTGTATAACGGGAAGTACCCTATAGGTTTTGGGTCCATTGCTATGAAAATCCATCAATTTTACAGCACAAATAACGTTCGATTGCGTTAAACTAAAAGCTGGATTTTTTCTCAGCTATGCGACCATAGACTTGAGTAATTCATATAAATATCAGCGTCCACGCGTTCTCGATATAAAAAGTCTTGACACACGGACGGACAGACGGACAGACAACAAAGTGATCCTATAGTGCCTTTTCACACATACACCGGCTGCCAGGTACCCGGCGCGCGCCGGCTTACCGGTTGTCATTTCATACGATTGCCCGGCAAATCACGCCGGTGCGTATGAAAGCGTACGTACATGGCCATTGGCCATACACTTCATCGCCGGGTAGCTGGCGCAATATTTTTTACAACGGAAAGTGGAGAATACATACAAAAGCAAGCTTGACCTTATCAAGAGATTTCTTACAGAAAACCTGGGATGGACAGGAAATAAACAGACAGAGGTAGACCTAAGTGCACAACATTAAACGTAGATTTGGAGTTAGGTTAGGAGAATGTGGTTAATAAATAATATGGTTAATAGATAAATCATGTGTACTCTGCCTTGTATGAATGTATTACCAAAGTGTATCACTGGAACTTCCAGTGCCTAGACACTTTTTGGCACTCTCTGCAGTAAAGTTCATATTGGTTGTCAATGAATAAATAAAATTTATGAAATAATTTAGTTTTTGTTCCTCCCCCAGTATTCGTCCTCTGCTGGTCTCCCTTCATGATCTTCGACTTGCTGCAAGTTTACGGCTATTTCCCCGACACGCAGGCGTTGTATGCCGTCGCTTCGCTCATCCAGAGCCTGGCGCCGCTCAACTCCGCTGCGAACCCTGTCATTTACTTCATATTCTCCAGCAGGATCTTCTTGAGTTTGAGGTGAGAGTTGGTTGTGTGAAAGTTTTTTTACTCTACAGATGACACGGTTTAGTTAACCCTTTAATGGTATCGTAAATTGGACATACGTGCTGCTGTATTGTGGGGCCTGGCTGCGCAATGTATTAGTCAACTAAGAAAACAACAAGCGTGGGGGCCGCGCGGCTCCCATCATACTAAAGGTTAATTAAAACCATTAGTACGATTCAAAATTTGTAGGTATACAAATTCGTCCCTAACCCTTACTCAAAGTCATCAACGATTAACCCAATTTCAAAATTGAATTAACATACAAAATCTTAGTAATCCTTGATAAATCATTAAACAACTCTGGGTATGGCGGTAAGTTATGTCACGCAAACTAGTTCGTAATTTGCGTTATCTACTCTCTATATGTGTTAACCTAAGAGTTAGATTTAAGTGAGAAATAACTTTATTTATTTCTTATTTTTTATATGCGGTTCATTGAACCTCTAAAAATCAAGATTCTAATGGCTGATTTCACCAACAATCCCTATCTTTTAGGGGTTTGTATCCTTCAGGCATTATCTAGCGGAAGTTTCGCTTTGATCTGTCTAAGGATCATCTAGGCTACTATGGGACCCCTAAAAGGTAGGTAACAGTCGCTAGACACCTTAGAAAAAGAGCTAAATGTCAGTAAGATGTAAGTCAACTCAATTCTTAATACAGGTATTTAGATTCTAGCTATCAAAACCATGTTGATTTTGTACCCACGTAAGAACCATACAAGGCACATCTCAAGATCGTAGCCTAACCTTACAAACTATTTCGTAGCATTGCTACGGAATTTCGTAGCCACGAACTCTTAGCAACGGAACGCTACGGTTCGAAGAGCGCAGTTTAGTAATTCATTTGTCTAGTCTACAGTCTAAATTGTTTGCTTTTAGCTTTTATTTTATTAATTTGAAGTAAACTTTAGGTACTTTGATTCTATGCTGTACTAGTAAATGTTGTTAAAAAGTTATATACAAGTAAATTCGCTAGATTTATAGCTGGCTACTACTAAATAAATCAAAATTATATCTCAATACTAAAGCAAAGCAATGAAGCTATTTAAAAGCACTCTCTGCACGCAATTTAAAGTCGCCTTCACATTCAAAGTGGCTTTTAGGATAATGCTCTTATTATTGTCCCAGGGGCAGACTTGCTCGATTTTCAGTTACATACGATACGTGTGCACTTTGTAGCTTCTATGCTGTCCATTTAATCTTGAATAGCCACAAAATGGCACGTCTTTTTTATCGTCTCTGTAGAATTAAGTGCTTTTCGCTGCACGATAATTATGTTTGAGTTCTCTAATATATAAAGTTATCAACAGGTTGATAGTGAGATTATGCAAAAAATAAAGATTTTTTTTTTCTGAACATTTATTGAATCGCAAGAGAAACGACTTTGTTATTGTATATAAAGAAAGAAAGAAACGTTTATTACAAGGACAGTTAACACAATACATTGCAGTTATAGACAAAAGAAACCAAAAACAAAAAGTTAGACACACACAATACCATCAATAGTTGAGAACACATGAATGATGGTCATGGTGTGTCACTGTCATTATAAATGGCAACTGACTCAGCGATATGCTAAGGCCAGGCCTTCAGCGCTGATATTCTGTCAGCGCCAGTATATAAACTGTTATTATGTGATCTGATACTTTAGAAGAGACACGCGTATTTCCATACAGGTTGGTGTTGCGGCAACTTTTTTCCTGCCCGTTGTACGATTATTACTAACATAACATAAAAATTAGCGAACGGCTGAGTAATAACCACCCTGATTTACATACAAACCTATATTACGCTTACGCCTTTTTTTTCCCAGAGCAGGGTTTGCAACGATTTTCGAAACATCTCTCGCGATGATAATCTTGAGTATATTCTACATGCAACCCGATTTATAAATGAAAAATATGCATGCCTTAAAAGCAAACTGGTGGAAAGAAGCAGAGGAGTAAAGATAGCTAAAATTATACACCCTGTTAATGCTAGTCTGGAATTTCTTGGAAATAAATTGCGCAGTTCAGTAAAAAGTGGTTCCGTCCGTTAAGTTAGCAGATAATTTCACAATTGGGCGCTTTAAGAAATTTATATTTCATTTTCACTTTGAATAATTTATTTAAGCATTTCATTTGTGCATGGGAAAAGTATGCCTCAGAAACTAGGTAACATCCATTATGATAATAAATAAAAAGTACCTACAAAAGTGGCCAAGAGTGAGTCGGACTCGCCCATGAAGGGTTCCCTAGTAGTATAATATAATACACCTAATACACCTAGCCCAAATATTACTATCATTCCTCACCAGCAAATAATTACTTTGTTTTTCATAGTGTTTGTATGAATGACAAAGTTATCTTTGTCGTTCTTAATAAATGTTTTATATCTCAAAAACGGCTTATATCATTTTGTTCAAATTATTTTATTTGAAAGTGTGTATTGAGATACACAGCATATATTTTTGAAGTAAAACTTCTTGGGGCACGGGGGTAAAATTTATTTAACCTCTCAACTGTGGGTTATTCATATATTTGCTTTTCAATTGATACTAGCCGGGTGCTATCACGAGTGGCTAAGAAATGTAACGGAAATTGGAATCGGTGACGTCAGGGTCGGCTGAAGACTTTTAAAACCGCAACTATTTTCAATACGGTTTTTAACTAATCAGATAAGATAATAATACATTCGTACAATAAAGAATGTTAATTAGTGAGAGAAAAACCTGATGAAACGTTAACAAATAAAAATTATATTAAGCATTCTTCCACGAGTTCTTGATTTCCGGTATGGCCAAGATGGCGCCGCCGCCGCCGCCGCTGGCTGGGACAAACAAAAAACCTCTTTGTTGGAACCGGAACTTATGTTTGACAGCTGTGCGATGCGATCCATACAGTTTGTAAGAAAAGAGTTTCATCAATGTCACACGGGTCGATATGGATTTCTAAAACAAGCAAAGCAATGCATACATTTGAGCGAGACGGCTTAAAGACGTGACGTCAGATGGTATATAATCTGAGCGAGATGCAAATAGTAGTGACACTATTGAATGAGTTAAGTATATCACCACGAGCGCGACAAATTGTAGATAAGGAATGGTGGGAAATAAATGACATGACGTATTAAAAGTAAGTACAAGTATAAAATAATTTCAAATAATCGGACGTCTGAAACTTAAAAGTAACTTGAAGCAGAGATTGGATCTCAAAATTGGAAATTTAAATCTCTTTTAGTATAGGTAGGTATAGGTGTATAGTATAGGTACCACTTAATGATCTAGCTACAGAAGTTTTACTTCTAACACGTGTACGGTGCTACACGCGTATATTATTATTTTTTTTTTAGATTTGCCACTCTCTTACTTGAAAAGTTAGAGGCGCGCCTAGGCGGTGACATAATTTTTTGCCACTTTGGAAGGGTCTGTCTCTTCAACGATTTACTTTGAGGAAAAATAGATCAAGGAACCTCAACGTCATTCTTTGGGTTCCATTAGAGAAACAAGGAACCCTTATTGTTTCGTCAAGTCTGTCTGTCTGTCTGTCCGTCCGTTTGTCGCAGCAATTTTATTCCAAAACTTTTAGGACTACACAGTTGAAACTTGGTATATAGATGTATTCTGTAAACCGCTTTACGATTTTTATACAAAAATTGAAAAAAGTGGGGGCTCTTAATACTCATTTGTTGGTACAGAAACATCCCCCCCTACAAGTGGCTGTGGTGTCACATCACGGGCGACAGTCCGGGAGCATGTAACGAGTCGCGTGCGCACACAGAGCTGCTGACGTCATCGCATAGGCGCACGCGCAAGGATCTTACCGTGAGGGTGAGTATCTCTTTGCTTTAGTTTAGATTCATTTATAAATTATTATACATTACTAGCTGACCTGGTAAACCATTTTCTGCCATATGAACTAAAAAAAATACCTAGCGGTACACACAGTACAGTAATGAATATACTTAACAAGTTTCAGTATCAGTTATTGTTTTAGTTTTAGTTTTAGTCTTAGTGGTAGTATCTACCAAGTTAGTTTTAGTTTTCTTAATTTTAGTCAGAGACTGTCTGAAAACCAGCGCTGCAAGCTAGCACTGTGCTAGCTTGTAGCAAACGCTGAGACTGTTCCCTTTTTTGCCTTATATACATTTGCATTCGCTTTCTTCTGTATTGTTTTTTAGGCAAAATAAACAATTTCTATTTCTATTTCTATTTAAACGACTTATACTTACCAAATACACTTAATAAAAACATAAAAGTTGATCGAGGCGTTTCGGAGGAGTGCGACCACAATGATGATGATTTTAGAATAGTATTTAATAAATCGCTGGAAATGCGGCAATTGGGATGAGTTCTAGTCCAGGTCAATTTGGTCTGAGCATGATGATGACGTTTATTATTTTTATAATATTAGGTAATTCATTATTTTACCAAATTTAAGTGGAAAAACTTTACAGTTTTTCCACTTAAACTGTTCATACCTTCAGCATGGCAACACTTTTGACAAGCATACTTAACCTGCAATGATTTCCCCAAAGGCCGCATTTGCAATTCGAACAACTGACGCAGAGATTTCGATTGAGTAATGAGCACAAAGCTCTGCCACAACCGCCGGCCGAGAGCTTTGTTAGAGAGCTTTCGCCATAGCTTTGTTTCAACAGAGATTTCCACTCGTTGGGCACTAAACTGTGGCAAAATGAAATGTCAAATGCAATGAAACATTCGCTGTAGTTGATGTATCCGTGGCTAAATAAGCCAGATTGTATATTCAATCTAAGGCCATTCGTAATAAGTATTAGCTGGGCCAAACTTCACTAAGTTTTTAAACCTGTAAAGAGAGTGTCCTGGCAGAAACAAGTGCAAGATTTTTTCCTTAAAAAGTTAAGTAGGTACGTAGGGATACTCAGAATCTTAGGGTTCCGTACCCGAAGGGTGCCAAACGGGACCCTATTACTGAGACTTCGCTGTCCATCTGTCCGTCCGTCCGTCCGTCTGTCACCAGGCTGTATCTCATGAACCGTGGTAGCTAGACAGTTGAAATTTTCACAGATGATGTATTTCTGTTGCCGCTATAAAAACAAATACTAAAAATCAAAAGAAATGTAATATTAAGGGGGGCTCCCATACAACAAACGTGACTTTTTTGCTCATTTTTGCTCGATATTGATAATGGTAGCAGGTAGACGCTTAAAATGTTCACAATATATTGAGTATATTATTTACTTAAAAAATAAATAATTAAATTAAAATTAAATTAATATTTAGGGGGGGCTCCCATACATTTTTTTGCGGTTTTTTATAGATAATGGCACGGAACCCTTCGTGCGCGAGTCCGACTCGCACTTGGCCGGTTATTTTTTCTTGTGTTAAAAGAAAACCATCTTGAGGCAACCTTCACACAACCACCGTCGCTACTCCATTACTACAGCGACGAGCTAACCCTCTGTAACGCAAAATAGAGTATTGTCTAACTGGCTAAAAAATATCCCAATTACGCCTCTACCACCCCGTATGGGAAAAGGCGTGACGCTATGTTCCGTTGTTCCAGTTGAACGACGACAGCATCAAGTTCCCCCGTACAAGAGCGCAAAATGGCAGCAGTAAGAAGGTTCGCCTGCACCTGCCAGCTGATCAGCACCAGAACAACAACTATGCGCCGAGGAGACGAGACGATACCTTCTTGTAGCTTCCTACATCATCATCAGCCCTCTTCTTCTTCATCTAGGGGTTATGGTGCCTGCACCTGTCCCACTTGAGCGGGGCCTTTGTGTATTTTCCCTGCGCCTGCACTCTAATTCAGCTATCCTTAGGGAGCTGTTCCATCAATAAATCGAAGTCGATCGACGGTAGTATGAATCAGTCGACGTCGATCTGTCGCAGCTACTTGGTTAAATCAGACACTAAACTAACACCCTAGAGCGTTTATTAAAGATCGACATATTATAACCAAGTCGCTAAAGTTCCATCAGACAAGTGAGTGAACGAAACGTTTAACGAATTGTCTAAACGTTCCTAGGCAACAAGACGCATTTGGTAGGGTAATAAGCAAAAACAATCGATTTTCTAAATGGGGTCACCTCGCTCCGCTCCGCTTCGCTCGGCTCCGAGTAATTCATAAAGTTGTGACCTAACACAACCTATCTTTAGTATTGGCACAGAAAGTGACCTAAAGCAACCAATTCGGTATTGTGAAACTTCTAATCGTAAAATAATTATGGCGGAGTCGACAACATGTTTACAATTGCACCAAAGACCAAAGAAACAAATAACCACTGAACACAACAAAACAACGTTGCACAACGTTTGCCAAAAAGAAAGAAAGTAATCAGCTGTTGTCGTGACGCCATCTTGTTTAAACCAACACGCTGGCTTTCGGTAAGACAGATTGTTAAACGTTTTCGACGATGCTCTGTTTAAATCAAACTTAATTAAATGTCGTTCTTTAATTAACATTCTAGGGTGTTAGTTAAGTGTCTGATTTAACCTATCAACTGCGACATATCGACAGTTTTTATACACCAATCGGTCGACGTCGATCAGCCATCCTAACTCCTGCACCAGCTGCAGAGTAGGACGCCATCAGTCTGTCATTGAGCCCAATGTTTTTTATAGCCATCCGCGAGCCCACGAGCGGTGTCTACAGACATGAACTTGAACTTGAACTTGAACAAGATGAAGCGGTTGCCTTGACCGAATTGGCACAGCATATTATTGCCATGTAAATGTAGTCTTATACCCCTCGGAACGTTTTTTTTTTCAGTTAAACTACACAACACTTATCCACAGAGTCCAAGGATAATATTTTCTAATATTATTGAAATACGTAATGTTCTACAGACATGAACTTGAACTTGAACTTGGACTTAAACTTGAACTTGAACAAGATGAAGCGGTTGCCTTGACCGAAATTGGCACAGCATATTATACATATGACCCATCATCACTTTAAGTACTTACTATTAATTTTAATGTTCGTATTTGTCTTCAATGTTTACTTACAAGGTGGTGTGATATGTATTATTCTTAGTAGATAGCTATCACCATTATACACATTAAACTTTTATTCGAAACGTTCGTCCAAGCCCGGATCCGATTACTACTGTAAAAACTTAGAATGTTGGCAGGAAATGCTAGAAAGTAATTGATGGCCACATTTGAAGACTAATGTAATGCTTGTATTTTCAAAGAAACCTATTTAGTGTATCTATTAGAAGTTGGCAGCGTTTATTTTCTTGCATCTGGTGTTCATTACCCAACACCTGATACGAATCCCACAATATTACTTGATGTTTTCACTCCTAAACTTTGTAAGGAAATAAATTCAGTGGATATTATTTAATCCAACTTAGTAATGAAGAGCCAAGCTTTTAAGAGGCTTACGAGGACTTTATTTTGGCCTGTTATTGCATAAATAAATTTACCGTTGAACGTTTCGTCCTCCACGCTCGGAATACGAATATCTACAAACGTGAAAATCTAGCTACTTATACAAGCTATTCACAAAATATACGAGCCTAGTAAGGCTCGGTCTTTTCGCCAAGTATTTTTTATCCATGTAGATGATGATTGGTGTTATCAATAGGGTACTAAGAACTATAATACAAGCATTAGAGCCCACAACCCACATCGGCTAAAAGTTTAACCTTCATCCACTGTCTACGGGGCAACCAATTTGAAAATTAAAAGAAAGAATTGTATACAGGGACTATTTTCTTAAAATAAAAGTAAGATTTTTATGGTAAACCAAACATACAGTAAGCTATTGGATTCTTCAGACGAATATTTTTAAGATATTTATGATTTTTATGTAATTATTGTAAATATATTATTTTTCATGAGTTTTATGTATTATTCTTATGATTCCTATCGTCCTCTACCAAGTGAATCTTATCATATGAATTTATTTTGTATTCTCGTCTGTCGAATCCGCTATTCAATAAATGTTGTATTAAAATAAACACTTTGTTATCATTACTATTAGTCTATAAATATCGGGTAAATTGGTGCCAAAATAGATAAGAGTTAAACTCTAGTAAATTTTGCGTAGGTACCCCTCAACGAGATAAGTATTCAATACTAAATTAATAAGTACTTAATAATTGGTTGTAATGTCTTTGAATGATGTTAATTAAGATGTAGGTATTGGATTTTATAAATTATAAACGGTACCGAATTAAATGATGTATAAATGTCAGTGTTTAATTTCTGGGTCCATAATAAAGATACTTCTACAGAACTTTGTGAAAACCTTGATGATTTGTGATAGCAAAAACCGTATGACTCAAAATGGTAGTAGGCAGGACAGTGGCACAGTATTTTCGGGAATGATGGAGACTGCTTCAATCGGGGCCCCACGCCCTGTTGCGTTGCCGTGTTCGCTCGCTCTCACTCTTTACCGATACCAGGGCCCGAATTCAACTGTTCACAAGCATACCACAAGCCTGGCACAAACTTGAATACGAGGCATTTGGTATTCTACTAAAACCAGAACCGCAATTCACAAGCGCCAGCGTGACGCCAGCCTACTTCGTATTCTACTATTCAAAACGTACTCACGTTGGCGCCAGTTTTACGCCAGCGTACTTTGTTCTACTGTCCAAAGCGTTCTTACGCTGGCGCCAGTTTGACGCCAGCGTAAGTACGTTTTGGATCGTCGTCGTCTTTTCGGAAACGTGTGTACTGTTGTGTATGGATGCCTTAATAAATCTGGGACAAATCCGGAGCTATTTTTTTTCCATATACCTAAGTATCCCGAGAAGTAAGTAACTTTTTCGCAATTCAAATGAAGCCACCTCGTAGTAGGTATGAAGACAGCGAGCCGCCCGCCCCAGTGCCACGCACGATATCAAAAGGAGCCGAATAGGCTTGTAACAAAGCACCTACCAACCCAGTGCAGTTTAGCAACTTGGTATTATACTTACAAGGAAATATTTTAGGTATAGTGTTAGTGGTAAGTATTAAAATATTCGATGAAGTGGGAAACTAGAAACACAATATATCCAAACATATATCGTATATCGAATGCGCGACACGGCGACAATCATGCCCCTGTTTGGTGATGCATGGAGGGATATTGTGCGAGAGTGTGGCAGGTTCAGCGAGAATTATGTTTGACTGTACTGTCCGGTCATTATTTAATTTAATTATTTATGAATTGAATTGAAATTCATTTACTTAATTATTTAAATTTTCTTAACCCCTTCACTCGCAGAAGCACACCGTTCGAGCGACCGAACAATGCCGGCGAACCAGTTAATGTGAATGTAATGTTTTGAATGATGTTTGTAATTATTTAATTTGTAATTTTGTGTTTTATTTGTGCCGCCTTGGCTCGTTTGCTGTAATGGCACAAATATAAATGGTACCAATAAACAAAATAAATAAATTGTTTCAGCAACAAATAGTTTTCTGTTTGCAATACGTAACTTTATATGTGTCCCATGGTAGCACTTGACTGACAACACAAACTTTTATAGACTCCCAAATAAAGGGCCTACAGGTAGGTACTAAATACAGTCATTATTTAGTACCTCGTAACAAAGTTCTATGGTCCGAATGCTATAACTTCAACTCTTGGTTTGACAGCCACTCAAAGTATTGTTGGTTATTGTATTCCGCTTACGTATTTTTTTTTTGAGGCTGCGTTCTAATTGAGAAAAAAATGTGTAATCCGCCAAGAATCTCATTATTTCTCCTTCACACAAATACTGAAATTACTAAGATGAAATTTTACAAACACCGCAATTTGCTTTTCTTGTTTGTTTCGGAGAAATATCAGTGAAAGAAATATGAAATGTTATTTTTGCGTGAAATGTTAAATATAAAATACCTTGTAATTTTATTTAAATAAGAATGAATAATATTCTGTCTGGTCTTATGGTCTGAAAGTACTTTACTAGGAGAGGAAGTACTTTACTGGGTTCCCATTTGGGCTGCCTGATTGCCTGCGTGCACGGAATAAAAAAAACAGTTTTTTCTGTTCCGTGCCTGCGTGCTACTACGCACTGGTGTGTGAGTGGGGATTTATGCACTGAATAAGGCTTACGACGACCAAAAACTTTGTTTTTTGGCGGCATGGCTTTGGCATTTTCATTACTCCATTACTGTTTTATGCATTTTCTTAACGCTAATGTCTTTTATACTTTATACTTTATTGCACAGAAAACATAAAACAGACACTTAATATTAGAAAAAACATGTACAAAGGCGAGCTTATCTCTAATAAGAGATCTTTCCAGCAAACCTAGGATGGAGAGGATAATTTAATAAAAGGTAGACCTACAATGTGCACAACGATAGATATTAAAATAATAGACTATAGTCTATTCGTGATAATAATGCAGTAAAGCCATCACTGTCCGGCGGCCTAGCCACGCCCCGTAACCAATCAAATCGTTTCCAATTATCAAGCCAAGTTTACAGTGACTAGTTGAAGGCAAAATTTCGAACGCGAAGGTTATGTCCTGTCCTGTGAATGTGTGTTAACAAATTTAAATTTAAACTATTTAATTGTAAGTATTCTTATTTTTTCGTGTATTTCATTATTTGTTGCTGTAGCGGCAACAGACACATAAATATTTTTTTTACTTTCTAGCTATTACGGTTCGTACCAGATAACCCGCTAACTGACTGACGACGAGACGGACCGACCGACAGACAGCGGAGGCTTAGTGCCTTAGGGTCCCGTTTGGCACCCCCTTCGGGCCTCGGGTACGGAATCGTAAAAAGATGGTTTAATGGTATTATTAAAAAAAAGTTTATTTTCCAGATAAGTGTCCAATATAAAAATGACGAAAGTTAAAATTAGTTACAAATATTAAAATAATAAGAAGAAAAACAAACAAGTAATAAGATTCAAATTAATTATAGGTACATGTCAAATATTAAGATTTATATAAATAAATTGTATACAATTGAAATTAGTTCCAATTCCAAACACACATTATTTTTTGCATTAATAATTACAATAAAATTAAAATAAAATTACAATAAAATTATATCACTTCGTGTTCGCAGAGTGGTGCACAGAGTTCCAATGTCGGAAAAAAGGCCCACTGGTGCTCTCCATAATAGTCGATAAGATGCCGTTGTCTGAGGCACGAAGACGGTCCCAGAATGACGCGATGCGTGACCTGATAATGGCGTGAAAGTCCGGGACCCTGGCGCCCGCAAACATTGCCGACGCACTGCAATACCGTGGATGTCGCATCAGTATACGAAATGCGTCGTTGTACTGAATCCGCAAGGTATTATAGGCGCGTTTAGTGTAGTCTAGCCAGAGCTGACTGGTATAGAAGCTCTGGCAGTATGCTTTGAAAAGAGTAATTTTAACTTCATCAGTACAACGAGCAAATCTTCGTGCAATCATATTGCAGCGGACGGCAAGACCCCGACGTTCACGCTCAATATCAACATCATCACGCATGTCCCCAGTAAGGATATGCCCGAGGTATTTGAACCGCTGTACAACCCGCACCGGCGAGCCATCCAGCAACAGAGGAGGAATCCTCTCTGGGCCCTTCCCCGATCTAAACACCATCAGCTCAGTCTTTTTAGCATTATATTTTAGCCCATGCACTTCGGCATAGCGAGCACATAGGGCTAAAAGACGCCGTAGACCCTCAATCGAAGGACTGAGGAGCAACATGTCGTCTGCATAACTCAGATTGTTAATGCACACATTACCAATATGACAGCCGACCCTGGTGCCCCTCAGACAGACGATCAAGTCATTTATATACAAGTTGAATAGATCGGGGGAGGTGAGCCCACCTTGACGCACTCCACATTCTAACATATACTCATTAGATGTGGTGTCGCCCCATCTCACGGCGTTAGTCTGGTTCCCGTACCAGTACCTCAACAGATTCACTACCCTCGGGTTTATTCTGGCTCGCTGGAGTTTCTCCCATAGTAAATTATAATTTACCAGGTCGAAAGCTCTGCTTAAATCCAAAAAAACAAGCGTACACAGATGTTTCCCGGGCAGTGTAGTAATTGACCGTGTGCTTTAAAGTGAAGATAGCTGAATCCGTCGAAAGACCAGGACGGAAACCAAACTGTGCGTCGTCTATACCTAACTTGCTGGCCAGTGCAGGCTGCAACAGCCGTTCAAACACCTTACCCACGATGGTACCTAATGAAATAGGCCTATAATTGCTCAGCAACGACATATCACCGGTTTTATTTTTGGGGACAGGAACTACTACCGTTTTCATAAGATCTTTAGGAAGGTAACCGTGGTTTAAACAGGCACTAAACAGAGCAGCCAGCAAACTATAAATTTTATCCCCTGCAAAAAGGATATGCTCAATACTGAGCCCATCAAATCCCGGCGACTTCCCGCGAACCATTCGCCTGACAACCTGAGCTACATCCTTCGCCGTAAAGGTAACGACGTCACTCCTGTCAGTCGCAGCAATGATTGGCTCGCCAGAAGCCGCCAGAACCGTGCGCCCGACATCGTCATCGAGGTTCATCCCCACCCCCGCCCCACCACCATCGACGTCAGCACCATCAGCGCTGGCGGCCGGCGGCGGCGGCGGCGGCGGCGGTGGCTCAACTTTAAAATGTCGAGCAAACAATTCGGAGATATCCTTAGGGTCTTGACACCCTTCTACGCTTACAGGCACACTAGACTTATAGTTCAGTTTCTTTGTGGCATTCCAAAATTTAGGAAAGTTTTTAGATTTTCTGCTAATAGCCAGAATATCCAACTTTATATTTTCTTCGTTTTCCTGACACCACTTTAATTTGTTTTTAAATACTTTGCGCGTCGCACACATGTTTTCGTAGGTAACACCCATGCTAGGTCTACCACAATCTATCCAGATTCGGTACCAGTATCTTGCGCTTTGATGACTGCTCTGCACGTGATAGTTCCACCCTAGGACCCTCCTAGCCTTACTTCTAGCGCCACCCTGAGACACAGACGAAGTGATTGCCGCGTTTTGTAATATGGACGTTATTTTAAAATAAAATTCATCAATTAAATATAAATGTTGTGTACAGTTAAAAATATCACAGTCAGTACAATCAGTCTTATAGGTAACTTTTTCCAAGTTAATATCACAGTCATTACAATATTGTTCAATCTGTTCGAAGCCACGATTGCCCCACTTTACATTATTAATTACGTTTTTGTCTGAATAACACGGCATAGTCAATATAAGTCCCTGTAGAATACATACAATAGTTAATGGCAAGTGGTCTGACCACTTTACATCATAATTCACCTCAGCATTATGTAAGTCATGTCCCATAAAAGTAATTCTAACAATAGCTTAACCACATCAAATGGTTATACCAACCACAATTGTAAAGATTATCAGAGATAATAATCTTATTGTATTCTCAAAGACTCTTAGAAAGTGCGCAATAAATCCGTATTAGTGCGGGCTGCAATGGTTTCGCAAGCCATTAAATTTGGGCACTAAGGTTCTCACCGAGGGGCAAGGAGATTTACCCAGATAGGAGTAAAACTGAGCCATACTCAGAACACGTAATAGGCTTATGGCCAAGGTAATCCAATAAATCTAGGAACAAGTCTTAAGTTAAGTACAAAATGGCTTGACATTCTCAGAATTGTATATTTCCAGCAGATATATTTTATAAAGTCAATTTTGTGCAAAAAAAGACAGCATTTGATGGCAATTTTACATGACATCATTCTGTTGTTATTTCATAGAACTCAGGAACAAAAGTTCCGTTTTGACAGTTCATAAAAAGTATATATTTTGACTTGACAGACCACAAGCCTATTGTTTTGGCTATTCTCTTTTAGACCACTCTGTGGGAGAAGGAGGGCGAAGGAACTCCCGATATCTCAAATATCTATTATTACGGGCATTACCTCATAATTCCCGAAAATGACGAATGTGTTTTATTAGCCTCGTGAAATGCGTGTGTCGGATTCGTGGCCCCAGAAAATTAGGTCAAATCAAATCAGAGTAATAACTTTCAGAGCTTTGTTTTCCTTGAACGGCTGCTGTATCGCGGAATGGCAGTTTGATTTGTTGGAACTAAATAGCTTGGAAAATATATTGTTCTATGGAACGTGTAAAATAATCGTTCGGGTAATTTCGTGTTCTGTTCGTTATGGTATCAAGCTGTTTTATTAATTTTGTTTTTATAGGTGTTAGGCTCTTATGTCTAAAGTGACAATCAATTCCTATTATGATCGTAGCTGCAGTAATTATCTAACATCACTGAGGCGAATGTTCAATCCTTCAAAAACATTCATGCATGCTGAGTGTTGGGTTAATAGTTTCATAAAGATTTGATTTGATCGTACGTCGATATCGCTTTTTTTCAAAAAATAAATCCGGGTTTATCGCAATCGAGATTTTTCAATTAAACTGTTAAAACTGCTCAAAGATCAACGAATTCACGTCACAGGCAATAGATGAGAACTCGCGAACTAAATAGCAAGCGAGCGAGATGGGTGTTAATTCTTCAACAATCTTAACAAATCCTAATTCATATCGTATGTGCTCTCATTGCCTAAAATGAAATTAATTTTAGTAATCTTACTATAAATATTGCTTTAAGAGATCTCTTTTTAGAGATAAGCTAGCCATTGTACACTTTATATTACCTATGGTTTTTGTTAACTTTTTTTGTGTGCAATAAACAAATTATGAAATTATGAAATATTAAGTTAAGTTGCTCGTACCTTCAAGCCATTTAATTTCATTCAAAATCCAATGTACATTTTTAAGAGGTAAGATTTATTTCTTTTATATTCAATTCTATTCAATTCAATTCAATTCAATTTAATGCTTATTTCTTTTATATATTACAATATGATATGATATGAAAAATATTGCTTACTGTCGTATTGAATAAACTGTCAAAAGTTAATTAAAGGAATGAGCAGAGTATAGCATGCATTATGCATAATAAAAGCGGTAGAGAAGTGTGTCAAGTGAAAAATAGTAGAATCAACACCCTGCGAAGTGCAGCGAACCTCCAAGTTTGAGATTGAAGAATTTCCCGCCAACTCGACGTCATCCTGACGACGACCGAACTCGGTGTAAACATTCGGTAAACTTTGATTGAAACATGGTATCTAGTGCACAATCCCAATAAAATATCTTTGACGCCGCCGCCGCCGCCGCCGCCGCCGCGCGGAAATGAATCAGTAGTAGATGTACAGTCTGTTGTGGCGATGGGTTAGCCCCCTATCACGCAAGTATTGAATGACTGGTTAAAAATGGAGTTAATTGTACCACTGTCACCCCGTATGGGTAAAGGCCTCTGTACCTAATAATAATAATAGATGATGACTTTAGGTACAGATTAGCGGAAACTTACGAGTTAAGTAAGACAAACCAAATATTTCATTTAAAAAATCATGTGCTAGTTCAACGGGAAGTATTCAATTCAATAAGTTTTCATTCGTTCTAGTGGAGAGCGCATAGATACATTTTCCTTTGAAACACAACTCACCAATATGGGCGGCGGGGGACGAGGTAAGAGAACTGATTGGTGGGTGGTGGTGAACTGAGAGGTGATTGGTCAGCCGCTGCGAAACTGTCTGGCGGCCCGTCATCGTGCATAGGTTTCGTATGCGAACGTTTGTTGGATACAACAATTGTGTGGCGAGCCGAGCCGCATTCCCCCGCAGGCGCAGTCAATTGGATATATAATCTCTGGTTTGTAAGTATTGAGCAAAAGCAGCAAACTGGGCCACCATCGCGGTATCTTTTGATTGTGTTGACCAAACATAATTATAATTGACCTAGGAGTTTTTTTTACAGTTCTAAAGGGCTCTACTCACGATGCAATCGGTCGCCTGCAACTTGTATTTCCCTCTCTGTCTATCTTCCTGTTCTGTCCTTCTCTAGCCTGCCTTCTATGAGTTGCATCCAGGATGAGACAGATTGCAAGCCAGGTTGCATCGTGAGTAGAGCAGAGCCCATAAGCGTCTACAGCGCTTATTACATTACGCTGTCGGCAGGGCATGATTTGTATAGACGTCTCACTCTGATGGAACGACTAGAAAGAGACAGTGAGTCAGACAGGGCCCTGCCGACAGCGTAGTCTAATAGGCCCATACATACTTGAGCAAGGCAGGTTGCCTTGAAACCGCTAGAGAAAGATAGAACATGAAGATAGACAGAGAGAGAAGCACAAGTTGCAGCAAGAAATCGCGAGAGAGATTGCATCGTGGGAAGAGCCCTTCAGAACACAATTATTTAACACTCCAGACAGGAGGCGGATGGACAACAAAATAATCCTTTAAGGTACGGAACCCTAAAACTATTCTAATAAAATCAGTCAGACACACAGAATACACATTGATTGAATAGTCACACAAATATTATTATTGACAGTGTGTCCTTAATATCATAATATTATATATTGACTATGTTATACTTCCTTCTCCAATTTATTATCTACCAAAAGATATTAGCTTGAGAATAATATTTGTTTTTGAATTGTCATGCATATGTCGTAGCCAATATCGTCGAATTGGCCATGTCATGATGTGGCCAATTCGACGACAACGAACGTGAAATTTCATAAAACGACGAAATCTTTTAGGGCAAAAACTGCGGTAGAGCTCGTCTAAGCTGAAATGACGCGCCCCACTCCTTGGTTTCGTATTTACTTGTCATACAAAACCAAGGAGTGGGGCGCGTCATTTCAGCTTAGACGAGCTCTAGCTTAGGAGAAGGAAGACTAAGAGCCCTCGCCCACGACGACTTTTTGCAGCGCTGCAGACGCGCGTTTCGTAAACGCGCGGCAACATCGCTACTTCCGCGCGTTAGTCGCATTTGCTACGCGCTTCAGAAGCGATGCTAACGCGCGGCAGCATCGCGACTGAAGCGATGCAAACGCGCGACAGCATCGCTACTAACGCGCCTTAGCATCGCGACTGATTTTTGGTTACGTGGGCGAGGGTACACAGCTAGCGACCGCTTCGCGACTGTATCGATGCGAACGCGCGACAGCCGCGCGTCTGCAGCGCTGCAAAAAGTCGTCGTGGGCGAGGGCTCTAAAGAGGGCGAACGCAGCGAAGCCCCCGATTAGTCTTCGTGTAAGTTTGACATGTATAATACAAAAAAAACCATTACGTAGTAAGTGCTGAATAACAATGCTTTAAAAAGGAAAGGTTTTCATTAAACCGGCCATATAAGATATGGCCAGAAATGGCCCAATTTGACGATATGACTAAATATTATTTAGCTAAATTATTGTTTAATATTTTAATAGTTAATTTTATTTCATTAATAAAAAAATATATTATAAATCTAGTGCAGGGCCCCAAAATATACAAATATTTTGTAATTGAAACAATTTATTGAATAAATGATTTTGTGTTATGGCATTATCTCTTCTGTGGTTATGGTCTACCTGCCAAGTTGAAATTTTCACAGAATGTGTAATATACATTGTGTGTTGCTGTTGCCGCTAGAGCAACAATAATAACAAAAATACGCATAGTATATAATATATATAGTATATGTATATTTATCTATGAGACTTGTTTTAATACTATAAAATAGACTCGCACTTGTCCGATTTTATACATATTCGTTTGATAGCAGCCAAGTAAATTAAGTACCCTCCACCAAATTTTAGATGGAATTTTCGATGAAAAACACAAATTGCATACTTATGGAGGTGACTATAATGAAATTACGTAATGCAATGAACGTAGACCAAATATTGCTACTATAGCCACAGCTTTAGCGTACACTTTTGAATACAGATGAGATATGTTGCCGCTTCTCTCGTTGAAAAAGCTTATAATATAACTTTTTGACGGCAAGATGTTGACCTGATTTCTAGTTCTCCTCGTATGTGCAGTGTTGTAACGGTATGTTTGCTTTATCTGTTTATAAGGATACAAGACACATTAAATATATAAATAAATAAATAATAATATTATGCCGCATGACTTTGACCCTTATCCTATTAAGATACGATTGCCAATTCAACGTGACTCTCGGAGCTCTGAGGAAAAGATTAATACATGTTTTCATAGCATATGCTGGGCCTCTGCCACCAAATCTCACTACACGCACCGTGTCGAACGAGAAACAGTGACGTCACAATCATGTAAACATCCAAGACCCTGTTTTTATTTTTCTTTCTTCCCTACCGGGTTTCGACACCGCGACATCTAGCTTAGGAAATAGAGGTGTCAAATTGCAGTTACAAAAAAAGGTACGAAATATAAGAACTAGACTCTCTTATCCAGCAAAAACGCCGCGCAAACGCTTTAATTTCTAAGCTTAAGCTAAGCGCGTGCCATTTGAAGCTATGCACATAAAATATGAGGAAATGCGGCGAATGAGTTATAAACTATTTTGTCGCAGGAAAGCTTAATTGCTCGATAAAGTTTAAAGTTTTGTCACGTTAATCTGAATACGGATTGAATTTAGGAACAATGTCACTCTTTTCTTTGGTTTCAGTGAATTGCTGCCTGAATTTAACTTCGTGGCTCGATGTAGCGCTAAATACAGACTTCTGCTCAAATAAAGTGCTCGTAGAATGTCATACAAAACGAGAAAAACAAACAGAGAAGATTGAGTGAGTGAGTGTCCGTCAAACATGAGTTGTCGTTTTTGTATCCGGTCCCTTTACTATATTTCCTATCCGGTTGACCTTGATCCCTCGCTGACATGCAACTGTATACGAGTATGTGACGAGTATTAAAAGCGCCGTAAAGACGTCACAGCACAGCACATCTCAAAATATTTAACTAGGCTAAGAAATAAAAATACAGGATGACTTTGATTTGATCAGACAATTGACAATCGTACCTGGCGGGAATGTTCTTTGAGTGCACTTTTGTTGTGGGTGTATTCGGGGACGGACCCAACGGGTGCACCACATTTCATATTTGTTTCTAATAAATTGTCTGAAAGGGGCCTCTACGTGTTGGACCCATGTCCCCACGCAAGCCTACAAAAAGGACCGGGACAGCAATGTCCCGTGAATTCTTTAATCAGATACAAAATAAAAATAATAATAATAATAATATTACTACAAACAGCTACGCCCGACCCTTGTCTCTATAGGTGTGCTACGTCGTAGCTGCTACGGATGATTCTTATTAAGTATAGTTTGTAACGCACCGCTACGAAAATGCTACACCTTGGCAACAAATGTTAGACATTAAATGATGGCAACATTTGTAGACTATTACATGTTTTCTTTATTAACAATTATATGTGGTAAAAATATAAATCCTTATCTGTGGCGGTCGACATGTCTCATCGATAAATCTAAATACTTACGTGAATATATGACTAACAATGTCATAATCATAATCATAATAAACGTTTATTGCCAAGAAAATACAGGATAGTAACTACTTTTACATCGAATAATTTTGCTGGGGCAATAGGAAATGGCTCAGCCCTTGCTGACACAGAGCCGGGACTCTGTGTAGCGCTGATTTTCAGCCTCTCCCTCTTCTCTTAGATTTGGAGCGGGGTAAAATGTCATAGAGGGTCACCAGGAGAAGTTAAACTTATGCAAGACAGTGTTAAAAAATTAGATCACTAAATATTGTAACAACACTTAATTACGATGTCGTTGTCGACCGGCACAAATATGTTTACATTATTTGTTGTCTAGCATTTCTTGCCAATAACTATTCTTCGTATTCAATGCATAAATCATAACATACCGTCACGTTCTTTAGCTTATGGGGTTGCAGAGGCACAATCGAGCCCACGCTAAGCCAATTCAATACTCAATTTTGCATGAAAAAGCACGTAAATAAATAAACAGTGTACCGGAACTGATACATTTTCCAAGTGTTCTCCACCGGTCGACGCTTGTAGGGCGAGGCGAACGCTCTTGTTATTGAGCGCACTTCGTATTCAGTGTCCTGTGTGACTATCTTGGTTAGGGTGACTCAAAATATTAAACTCGACATCCTATACGAAAGATGCATGCTTGTAAAATAAACGGTCAAGTGCGAATAGGACTCGCGCGCAAGGGTTCCGATCACGCTTGGAGAGCTTAATACGTGTAATTAGGTTTCCACATAAAAAAATACTGAGCCAGCGTGGTGGAGTATGGCTCAATCTTACCCGTGTCTGGGTAAAGGCCTGTGTCCTTCGGTGGGGACATTAATGGGCTACACTAACCTCATGTCATCCATGTAAACCAAATAGAATATTTTTGTAGAAAGACAGTTTGCAGTTTTCATATTTTTACTTGTGCTTTAAGGTTCTGTGCCTCATGATTGTAGGTAGTCCTACGGAAAGTACGTACCCTATAGGTTTTGGGTCCATTTCGATTACTATGAAAATCGAACAATTTTATAGCTTACGGTCGTAGCGTTCGATTGCGTTGTTTTTTTCACAGTGTTATGCGACTACCGATCTAAACAATTGAAATAAATTTCAGCTTAATACGTCCACGCGTTCTTGATATAATGGTCTTGACACACGGAAAGACGGACAGACAGACGAACGGACAGACGGACGGAAAACAAAGTGATCCTATAAGGGTTCCTTTTTCCTTTTAAGGATCGGAACCCTAAAAAAT
Organism: Argyresthia albistria; assembly: GCA_963457715.1. Classification (NCBI taxonomy): domain Eukaryota; kingdom Metazoa; phylum Arthropoda; class Insecta; order Lepidoptera; family Argyresthiidae; genus Argyresthia; species Argyresthia albistria. Next base: position 1,494,442 of record OY735256.1, read on the forward strand.
TCATGCAAAACTTGCAGTGATGTTTATTCTACAGTAAAAATTTGTGAGATATATGTAACACCAAGTCGGTTTATTTTTATCCTAATTATTAATATCATTTTATTGTATAGATGCGAGCTTATCTCTGACTAAATAGCTCTTCTAGCAAACATATTAAATGTGTTGTAACAAATTTTGTTTTATTGCATTGGTTGACGAAATACTTTGCTATTACTACTATTAGAGCACTTTTCCGCCTTAAAAGGTGTTATTTATAATTTCGTGAGTAAGAACACAGGGGCCCGATGCTGCTCTGAGAAACGCACTTATATTGGATCGCTACCGCTTCTAAAACACCCAAAATGGCGTCATTTGGTATGCTCCTAAAGAATCGCAAATAGATCGTTAATAGATTGCAAGCAATATGTATGTACGCTTGCGTGCGTTTCTCAGAGCAGCATCGGGCCCCTGTTCACACTTTATTGCGCACAATTTCGCCCATTTTTGCTATTTTAACTCCCAATGATCAAAAGAGGCGTGTTATAAGTGTGAAACGATCGTTATCTGTCGTTCGTTCATCCGTTTTATTTGTATGTATGTCCGTGACACCTAGCGGTCAAACCATTTAACGGAATTTCAGGCAGTTTTCTGTTAAATATCCCTGCAATAGCTCTTAGATATGTTTTGTTCAAATCGGTTCACCCGTAAGTTATATGTGAGAAATGCAACCTGTAAATAGGTAGGTAGATAGCTTATCAGACTACTGTAAAATCACTTTTCCCCTATTCAACTCTAATTTTTGCTCCTAAATAAGTAGTATTTTTTACTTTCATTTCATTTCATTTTCATTTATACTTTATTGCACAAAACATAAAAAAGCACGTAATATTTACAAAAAGGTTTGTACAAAGGTACTTTCTATTCCTTTTGTGGACACCCTACCATCCCTTGTTGCACATCGCATGACCCCAGCGCTTTTTCAAGCGATTTCACAAAAGCTCTGAGAACTGAATATTTATATAACTATTTAAAACATTCATATTGAATAAACGCGAACCTATCCAAAACCATCCAACAGCATTTTCAATAGACGCGTATTTTTTGTTATTTTTTTGGAATCTTTTTGTACCTATATCGGTTTTTAGACAGACTTTTCGGTCCAATTCTTTGCCCAGCGTGAATACGCCAGGGGTCAAGAACCTCGATGTCCGGCGTTATAACATTTCAAAGATTTACTATCTACTATTCATCATACAAAGATCCAGAGATGTATAAATCTGACACTTTCTCTTGACACTCACCCGAATCCTAGTCTTGAAAAATGACGAACGCCATTCTCCTTACTTATGACCTTTTTTATGACCTTGCCCTTGCGAAATTGCCTCTAAAAGTCACTTTATTTATAAAGAACCACTAAGCTTTTATGGCTCAGTAAAATATTGAAATTTCGCGGTTTCACTAAACCGCTGCTGTATGCGTAGCAAACGTGCATGTGGCGATATTTACGGCTTGGGTTGATGATGACCGATATTTACGAGTTTCCTTCCTAACTATAGCATTGAAAATTGAGCCTAATGCAACGAATGCCATGTGAAGATAAGGTTAGTGGGCTATTGCTTCTTTCCTGTGTTGCCACAATAATTCCCCTAATGTCACGTTATTGCTTTGTAAAGTATCCGTAAGTATAATACCTTCACACCCTAATAACCTGCATACTGAATGTTTAATGTCTAAGTAACTAACTAATTGAATTTTTATTAAAAATCTTAAGTGACGTCTAAGTAAAATTTAACACCCATTGTAGCGTATAAGGACAAAAGAGTCCTTGGAACAATATTGACATTAAAATTATAAAAAAAAATACATTAAAATTATTTTGATAGTAGGTACCAAGACGTCAATGAATGTCTAATTTTTGACGTTGGTACCCACTGTCAAACTAATTTTAATGTCAATATTTTTCCCTTTTCGGCCAGGAGAATGACAATGGCTCGATTTAGGGGGCTTTGTCTTATTTAATCTATTTTTAATTGTTTAACGTATGATATAATAAATAAGACTTGGGTCAGAGAGTGAAATCGTCTGGCACCGGTATTTTCATACTTAAAAGTCGGTTTCAGCTTACATAATGTTAATACTCATGGTTTAACAATAAACATTTTGATTTGATTCGATTTGATTCAGTATTTACAGCGCTCTGTATCATACTATGCAGAGCTATTGCACCAGCTCTGATTTTTTCCAGCAGCTCCTTATCCAATATTACATCGCATCTTTTACATCTCTGAAAACGTTCATTTACGCAAGAAGGGCTTGTAATTCAAAATGGCAAAACGTGAGTGCAATGTCTCTTATCTGCCACCCCGATTAAGAAAAGCCATGACGCTTTGTTTTTAGGGTACCGTACCCGAAGGGTGCCAAACGGGACCCTATTACTGAGACTTCGCTGTCCGTCTGTCCGTCCGTCCGTCCGTCCGTCCTGTCTGTCACCGGGTCCGTCTGCACGAACCGTAATAGCTAGAAAGCTGAAATTTTCACAGAATGTGTATATCTGTTGCCGCACCAACCACAAATACTGAAATACGAGAGATATTGCAAATTAAAGGGGGCCCCGATACAAGAGACGTGTTTAGATACACTTACGCATTTCAAAATGGAGATCTTGACTGAAACTGTTTATTTATTGTCATAGCAACCATTTCATAGACACATATTACTACACATTTAAATATGATAGCATATTTCGCGTCAACCCACATGGTTGTGGTAGCTCAGCCGGTATGATGTAGACTCTCAATGCGGAGGTCGTCGGTTCAAATCTCGTGAAGGCATAAACTTTTTAAATTTTCTTTTTGTTTATTTTTTTATTGTTTCGAGTGCTTTTGATTTGTTGTACGATGGTACGGTACCCTTCGTGTGCGATACCGACCCGCACTTAACCGATTTTTTTAGCTCTAATTTCAAATATCTTCACGTACATTTATTCGTGTCTGTCTACACTTTTGTCCTGGATATTTTCCAAGAATCTTAGGTATTGAAGTAGTCTGCGTCTTCCGTGTTCAGTATTGTCATGATTAACCCTAGAGTGCTCGCGCTATGAGCATTTTGCCGCCCGCGGCACAATTTTCGTTTTATTTTGTACACTATGCAATTGTCAAGGTCAAGCGTCCGTGTAGCTGCCCCCCCGTCCCTCGCCTTCTTGTTTTAGAAATAAGAATTAAATCAGTGCGCGGATGACCGCAGGAGACAAAGGTTGTTGGGGCTGTGTCGCGTTTGGCGGCAAATTGCTCATCACGCGACTACTCACGTAAGTAAAATTTTTGGTTCTTAGTTTTTACTATTGTTGAAATATTATTTGTTTTCATTGCGTATAGTATTATTTTAATGTAAATATGGTATGATATTAATTTTACTTTGTTTTAATTCATTATTGGGCCTTGTATTTTTGTTTTATTATTACGTCGAACATTTCTGAAAGAAATTGCCGTGGCTATGATTAGACCACATATCGTTAGAAGATCCGGCGTGATTACTTTACAGAAGCATCTGAGGAACCAAATCGCTCGATTTGTGCCACCGGAACATCAAAACATACCCTCAGTTCGAGAAGGAATATGCGCAGTATGTCCATCGAAGAAAAATAGAAGGACAAAAAAAGGGTGCAATAGCTGTGCAAAGTTACTGTGCAACGAACATTGCATATATATGTACCAGGATTGTTTTGGTGAAAAACATGCTGTAAATGATGAAAACGAATGATTTAGTTCTTAAGTTCTATTTTAATATTTTTTATTTAAATAATAATGAAGAAGTTCCAAAAAAAACAAAAATAATTACCTAAGATTTTCCAAAGCATTGTTTTCTAATTTCTAATTAAAAAACTTTAATAAATGATTCCTGTACTTATAGCTGGTGTTTTATTTTATCGTTAAAACATAATTACAAATGCATATGATTCATATTAACAAAAAAAAAACGTATCAGATAGAGATAAGCTCGCCTTTGTACATGTCATTTCCATTTTTAATTATCATAATGTATTTTTTGTGTGCAATAAAGTATAAAGTAAAGTAAAGTAAAAGTATCAAGTACGGGCGGCAAAATGCTCCCTACGCGATCACTCGCGTTTCACGAGAAGGCGCGACTACTCTAGGGTTAAGTGCTGCTTAGTTTATATTTACAGATAAATTGTGCTTATTTTTTATTGGGGCATCATTTTGGTTGTAGGACCTTGCCAGAAGTATTTACATTTTTACATACATTTCTTCATTTAATGTCTAGATTCCACATTGCTTTATTTATTCTATCATTCCTTTCATTTATTGTGTTGTGATCATAAATGATAATGAGCAGGCCAGATTAAATATTAGATTTCAGCTTTAACCCCTTCGTCGACACATCTTGTCTATCTATTGTTCTCCATTGTTCGGTTGGTTGACCGGTGTGCTTCTGAGAGTGAACCAGTTAAAGAAATCCAACCAGATAAGAGACCGGTGACCGCGTGAATTTCCCATACAAACGTAATACAAAAAATATTTGAATTTGAGAACTAGTTCAAAGCGTTTACACTAAGTAAATAAGTAAGTAAATTTTACCAATATTTCTTGTTCCTAACTCTTTATTAATCTGTGCCTGTAATCACATCCACCGGTTCACGTTTACGATCCTCGTAAGAGGCGCGGGCCTACTTCATAAATACAGGCTACCTGTCACTGTGAGCCTAGTTATGATAGTAGTCGAAAAAACTATTTTCACCACTCCCGCACGAAAGAAGTGTCTTTCCTCTACGAAAACAGTGAGGAAAGTTAGTTTTTCCTCACTGTTTGAACAGTGAGGAAAGTAATGATCCCGTTCAGAAACTAACCTTGCCTGATTTTTATGTTAAGTTTTAAAGATATTTTAAAAAATAAATAATTTTATACTTAGAATAGAAATACTTATAAGTTAAGATTATAATGTTTTTTATAAAATTTATCAATTATTGTAAGTTCAGAAACATTAAAAACGTTAAATAAAATATTGTAAAAATGACATCGTCAAATTTAGGATTATAATTTTAGAACGCACTCAAAGAAGCCTGTGAAAGAAGCCTGTGAAAGAAGCCTGTGAAAGAAGTACATTAGAAGCGCGAAAATTCTAAGTTTTGTTTAGAAATATCAAACACTCAAGTGAATAGTAATAAAACAACGATAAATGTACCCAATAAAAACGTTACTTTTAACTTGAAAAATTGCAGTAATTTTACATTTCATTTTTAAATTATTTTCATGAATTCATGAAGCTCTTTTTATTTTATAATAAAGAATTATTTTGAGATGCTTTGTGACTATTTAATTTATTTACTTATGGTGACTGAATACTTTCTTGCTGGGAGTGGTGAAAAGTTTTGTATGCAACATGTGAGCAAGTTCATTTGCTATTCGTTTTGTTGAGTCTTTCGCTTACTCAGGATTGAATTTTATAATCACTCGCTGCGCTCGTGATTCTATTTTTCAATCCTTCGTTCGCTCAAGACTCAAAATCAAAACTCATAGGAAAAACGAACTTTCCTCACTTGTTGGATAAATAACTATTCCTAGTTATGTATATTTTTACTATGAATAAAGATTACTTTACTTTACTTTTTTGTTCCTAACCTCCTCGTTAGCGAAAACAGGATTTTTTTGGCCTCGCTTTTGGCTTATTACATTACGCTGTCGGCAGGGCACGATTTGTATAGACGTCTCACTCTGATGGAACGACTAGAAAGAGACAGTGAGTCAGACAGGGCCCTGCCGACAGCGTAGTCTAATAGGCCCATATATCTATTACCATGCGATTCACGTACAGAATCTTGCCCCTGTTTATTTACCAACGGTACTTGACAAGAACGGTCGACATGAAATACCAGCATTGCACTCAGATTTATCCCCTCACATGCGAAACTCGAAAGTCCCGCTATCGCCTTTTCATCACAAGGGACGGAGACATTGATAACTATAAAAGATTTGAGACCCCAAGGGACCGTCAAAAGGTCAGTGGCGGCCCGCCATTAAACCACAAGACGGCGAGTGTCTCATGTTTTATAGACGTGACAAAAAACATCGGCACCAGACAAGAACCTAAGCACTCGTCCGTTTTATGATTTCATAATAATATGACCCGACCAGGGAGCACTTATCCAGTGGAGAGCGCATAGATATATTTTCCTTTGAAATATAACTCACCAATTTATGGGCGGGGGACGAGGTAAGAGAGCTGTGATTGGTCAGCCGCTGCGAAACTGTCTGGCGGCCCGTCATCGTGCATAGGTTGCGTATGCGAACGTTTGTTGAATACAAAAAACGTTTGGCGAGCCGCATTCCTATGCAGGCGCAGTCAATTTGATATATAGTCTCTGGACCCGACAAAGCAAAACCTCTCTTCACGTCGTCGCCATTTGGGTGTGAAATTATTTTCTCTCTTTTTGTATAAGAAATATTTAATAAGTATCGGGTACTAGTTCAGTTACTCTACCTTTAGTGCCGTTCTCTCATTCCTCAGATAGCGTTTATCTGTCTGTTTATCTGGCGCTTTTGACATTTCACACGTACAAAAAGTGGCAAAAAATATCTGACTGTTTATCCGTCTCTTAAGAGACACGGGATAGATAAATAAATATTCGATGTCGTCGTACTTTGGTCGTACTATGACTTTAACCTCTTCGTTGGTTTTCCATTTCATATGGATGTGTCAGTTGCATAGTCCAAGAAACTATAACGACTATAACATAACATAGCGTCACGCCTTTTCCCATACAGGGTGGCAGAGGCACCACTGTGCCCAGTGATTCAATACTCCATTGTGCCTGACAGGGGGCTAGCCGATCGCCGTGGCTATGGAGTAACGAAGGTTTCCTAACGATGATTTCCATGAAACTATAGTTTGCTACGAGAATAAGATGGGCTCAAGGAGGGCAAGGGTTTCAATACTCCGTAGATACTTAGAGCAACACGCACGGCCTCGTAATCCCAACGTATGAAATAAGGGAAGCACAAAGGTGTCTCTGTCGTAGCCATATCATCAAATTAGCCATTTCATGATATGGCCAAGCCATTTTTGACCATATCACGATATGGCCGGTGGTAGCTGGTTCGCCGACACATCATTTATAACAATAGTTCGCCATTGTTCGGTCGTTCGAGCGGTGTGCTTCTGCGAGGGAAGGGGTTAATGAAAACATGTATTTTTAAAAACATCGTTATTAAAACTAACACGAAGACTATTCTGGGGCTTCGCTGCACTCACCCTCTTTATTCTTGACCTAAGCTACCGCAGTGTTTGCCCTATAAAGATTTGATCGCTAATGTAGTGTAATATTTTATTATTAATAAATAATGATTATAATGGGCTAAGCAGGTGTGTACACCACCACACTACACTACACTACTCTACAATTATAGGTACACATCACACTCACCCACTTCTCACCTGTGCATTTTCATTTTCATTTTCTTTTTAATTTATAATTTTTGTGTTTGTTCCACTGTTTTACCTCCGTACAATGTCAAAATGTTTAGATTAAGTAATTTAAATCCGTTATTGGCTTTTGTTAAGTTTTAATTTAACCGTATAAAACAATGTAATTTAGCTGTGGATTTTTTAAGACAAATAAAAAAAAAAAAAAATGATTATTATTTCACGTTTGACCATATCATGATATGGTCAATTCGAGGATATGGCTACGACATCTACAAAAGAGACCTCAAGAAAATCAGAAAAAGTAGGTAAAATATGTGTAAATCCTCGATAGCTTACCCTTGTATTTTTTTCCTCTAAAGTAAATTCAAAATAAAGAAATAGAAGTCAGGAAAATATGTCATTCTGTCAAACTCCATAAAACAGCAACTTTCCGTAAAATATTTTTATTCAAATAGCCATGTATACACAGTAATTAATTCATACATTTTCAAATATCAATATCTTGGCCCTAATTCGGACATCATGTCAGAACACAATAACCCCGGTAAGTGATTGTCATAATGAGTTCATGAAATCGTATACTCCATGAAAGGTAGGCACATGCAGACACCAATGATTCCCACATGAAAGAGTAACGTTTCATACATAAGAACCTATTGATAATCCTCACGCGTCACACCTCTCACATCTTTTTGCCGAAAGAGAGCTAAGCAGAAACTAGACCTCAACTTTCTAAAAACCTGGCATACATCTCCCTCTTCCTCACAATCCATCAGTCATCATTCCCTTTTTTAGTTTCACATTATTTGTGTGGTGCATGGAATTAAGTTCCTGACGTAGAATAAAGTAATTAATCCAAACACTGGAAATCTGTGGTATTTAAACAATGATAAAATAAATACCAAACACATTCTCAAGTCTATTGCATTATCATCATCATCAATCAGTCCACATACACCCACTGCTGTAGCAGACCACTTTACTCATTTAGTCAAAACTTGTCACGGGTTAACTTGCAACAAATGTTTACTATGCTAATTATTTCAGAGGACCTCGACCTCAGCGAGACTGAGTCATCATCGGACGCTGATGAGGCCCCAAATCCCATCGTCTATGGGAACACACAGCCTTTGATTCTTGAGCTCCATGATCTGAGGAAGGACTCTGACGCTCCTCAAAACCCACCTCTAACAATTGAGGCTAATGCAGATAATCCAGTAGCCCCGACCGTTCCTGAACCAAGGTATAATGCCTAATGTTAGATGGCCATGCTGGGATCTCTTGGCTTTTTTTATTCGTAATTTTTATTCGCATAACGAGTTTTATATATGTATTCATATTTAGGTCTATTTAGCATTTTTATTGTCTAGATATATTATAGTAGATATATGTATAGATTCATTCATTTATCTTCATTTTATTTATTGTGCACTAGGACTATTCTCTCAGAACAATCTGTCCTATCTCGCCTAGGTTTGCTGGAAGAAATCTCTTTTTAGAGATAAGCTCGCCTTTGCCTATTTACCTTTGTTTTAAGACTATGTGTCACATTGTTTTCCGTGCAATAAAGAAATTATGTAATTATGAAATTATGAGTTCGTCAATTATCTTGTAATGGCATAGACTTTGTTTAACTGTTATAAATAACAATCCTTTGGCATACTGTTTTGTTTGGAATAACGTGCTTTTAGTATATTTTGAGTTGGACTCTTTTGAAACTCCTAATGAATGTTTTACTTATATTTTTTATGGCCTAAAGATGATTTGTAAAATTCTTAACTGCACATGACAGGGCGAAGTAGTGGGTAGGTCAGGGTAGGTGAAGGCGTGTAAGGTTGACATGGAACCAAAAAACATGTATTTCTGATTAAAGGAAACGATTGTTGTATTGATGATTGACGATGTATTTATGGATTTATGCTTTATTTCTCTGCTTTCTTTGTTTACGACTTTCCCATTTATGCGTTATAATTTATGCTTATTGATGACATATTAGGGTTTTCAAAATTTGGGTCAAAAAAATTATGACAAACAATATTATTACATTTCATATTATGCATCGCGACAGTGAACCGACACTCATGCTTATCAAGGGTAAATGGATGGAAATCAGAGCAAGGATTAAAGCTACTAGGTACTGTCTGGTCATAACTGTGATATAATCAACCAATACTTATAATATCTCTTCGCCTCGCTGGAATTTAAGGCCCACTTTTTATGTTTGTTTTTTCAAAGGTTTTGAACTTTATCTATTTTACCAAGTATGTATTGTGGTTGAAAATAATAGGTGTTTTTTGCCACACGGTGAAGTGGTTATAAGGATTTAAATTAAACAGTGGATCTCTTTACCAGGGTCAAGCGTCTGAGGAAAAAGAAGAAGATCCTTGGAGCTCAGCAGCAGAACAGAAGCAACAGTGGGTCTTCAAACACTCCTACCGAGAGTGGTGCGACTGTGCCACCGTCAGTTACCGATCATACTGCGGCAAAAGAAGAGTTTTATGATGCACGAGAGAGCCTCCACACATTGCCAGGTATAATTTATCATTGTATGATAAGCGTACGTGTTTAATGTACTCCAAATATGACGTTTTAGTGGAAAAAAAGAAGCAGAGATATAAGACTTATTGTAATACACAGCCGTGAATGCAATGGAATGAAACAGCAATGATTTTGCTTAATATTATAATCCGATTAACTGAAAACAAGTTACTGAGGACTAACCAAACATTTCTTTCATCTACTTTTTTTCAAAATTTACAGGTGTAGGTGTTTCTCTTCCCATGCAGTAGCTGAGGCGCAATTGCACCCACGTTTAGGCAGTAATATCGCGTAATAAGGGTGTTATACACCATCGCCTAATCTATAAACGCATTTACAGAGAACCAGCAAGTGCTAAACCCAGTAGTCCAAGCAGCTCTTGCGCAGGCGCAGTCTGAGCACGGTCCGAAGACGCAACCACCAGCTGCGTCGCAGCCCGGCGCTCAGTCTGCCACCCCTGCGACCATGGGACGAAAGCAAACAACTAACAAAGAGTGACCCTGTCAGTGTATGTACCATCTTCTTTTTCATTTCTTGTACCTTGGTATTCTTCTTTTTCCTTTTCTTCAGGAATTAACTAGCCAACTGAGCGAAGCCTTCGTGCATGTCCCAAACACCAGTTATTCTAGTTCAGCCATCCCAAATCCACCAGTTATAGTGGGAAGCTTTGGATGTTTGAGTAGGTCTGAAGTCGGCGATGTTTTTCCCAGAATCCATCCTTGTTTCGTTAATGGATGGGCACGCATCCTTCTTAAACCTCCCTTGTTGTTTATGCTCTGCTGGTAGAAGGGAAAAGAGGCTTCCGTCAAACATTATCACTGCTGTAACTGTAAGTTACATTCTTACATCTTCTCTTCCTATGCTGATCTTCTCACTTTTTTCTTAATTCTAAGAAAAGTGAAATAAAGCTGAAACACTAACTCCTGTAAATATGAGTAACATCTTCTATATTGCGCATCTTTATTCTAACGTTCCTTAATGCTAGAGACAATAGGAATAGAAAGCAAACGTCGAACACTGTAAGAACTACTAAATCATTATTGGAATTTTTACACATCTCTACAATTTATTCGTTACCATAATTACATTAGAAATATTTATCAAGGATTTCACATCAAACGCAGACCTTTTAACGTCGGGTAAAGTCAAATTGGTTATTGAGTTACGTTTCGGATTCAACGTTTTTGCTTACTTTTTACGCTAAAACTAATTTGCCTTTTACTCCACGTTATGTACTTATGATTTAAGACTATGGATTAAGCAGAGCTTAAAATCACACTTTATTAATGACATTTATTTGCCCATTTAAGAATAAATCTAAGAATGTATGTCCGAGGTACCTATATACCCAAAACGCTAAACTAGAATTGTCGATATTAAACCATAAAAATGCAATGTAAATTTTATAATTCAATTTGAAAAGTCGTGTTTTTTACTCAATTCGTCATTTCACTAAAACACCATTCGCCATTTTGGTTCCGACTTGATGTCACTCCGATAGTAACCATCGACGTAAATTAGTACCTACTTGGTCTTTGCAGTCGTCGTGTGTATACCTACTAACGTAGTGACATCACGAGCGAAACATCGTGGTGGCTAGCGTTTCTGCTCGACAATGCACTATCGTAAATTGATTGGCATTTATCTGTTTCACCAAATAGAAACAAAAGGAGAATGTTAAAAAAAACCCAGGCCCGGCGCAAACGAAACTTAACTCAAATAATTGGTATAATTGAGTAATAAAATAATCCATGGGGGACATGATCGAAATCGATGGCTAAGTGCGCGAACCAATTATTTGAGTTAAGTTTCGTTTGCGCTGGGCCTGGGTTTTTTTTCATACATTCGTAGCATTGTCCTTTCTGCTCATTTATCACTGCCTTAATTTTTTTTCAAAAAAGTTTCCACAAAAGCAATAATACCCTATTGCTTAATCTGAATTAGCAAGAGTTATAGGTGCCGCCGCCATCCACGAATACGCGTGACGTAGATATTTGCATCTTTCTCTTTCATCGGGGCACTCTGCTGAAAGACACAGATGCAAATAGCTACGTCACGCGTCTTCGTGGATGGCGGGGCGGTACTTCTCTGACTTCATTTGTCAAAATCCGCATGCAGATTCTTCGGTTTTGTGCGCATTTGTTTGCATTAGGTAGTTACAGTAACGGGGCCTTTGTTTTGGCACGTCGGGTCTCGTCTCACTGTCTCTCTCTCACTCATTATGTCAAACGCCGAGTATCATACTCGTGGTGTCACCTTGGGTGCCGTCCCGACGTGCCAAAACAAAGTCCCCGTACTGTACTACTAATAACTTACACAAAATATTTTTTGGCCATATTATTATGATTATTATTATTATTAGCCTATAGCATCCCACTGCTGGGCAAAGGCCTCTCTTCCCCGTTTCCATGCATCTCGCTCCTAATAAACATAATATACTAACTAATAAATGTATTGTTTCAGAAAGTAACAGATACGCCGAATCCTGAATAAAATCCTGCGCAGGAAAGTACACAAGAATCCAAATATCCTATGCAACTATGTATAAGGCCATTAATTAGAAGACACAATCAAATGAATAAATAAACGCTTTTGTGTAACATTTGATAGAATTTTATTTTAAACCTACGACTAGACATCGTTATGTATTGGCTAACAAGTTGAGGGCATTATCATCGTTATAAGTATGTAATACAAACGTTAGAAAGATAATAATTCAAACTTTTTGTGTAATAATTTCACTTCGATTTAATTAAATAGAAACTCCTTGAGTTTTTGACCATAGACAACAAAAACCAGAGATTAAAAAGTGGCCAAGTGCGAGTCGGACTCGCCCATGAAGGATTCCGTAGTAGAAACTGTTTGTTTGTATGAATAAAGTTATCTTTGCGGTTTTTAATAAATGTTTTATGTCTTAAAAACTTATTATTACATTTTGCTCAAATTAAGTTTTGTTTAAACTTTGTATTGAGATACACAGCATATATTTTTTTAGATTTTTCGCTCTCTTACTTAACAATTTACTTTGAGGAAAAATGTTTTCAGATGAACCTCAACGTAATTTCTAAATACCTATCTATAGACATCCTATTAGGTTTGATAAAAAAATATTTTTTGATTTCCGTTCCATAGCCTCCCTTATTTTTTTTAATTTTGTTTTTGTACAATAGTCGTATAGCGGTTTAAAGAATACATCTAGATACCAAGTTTTATACCCTATCCAATATAACAGCCAACTTGACAGGTAACCTAAAACTTCATGGAATCCACTTTTTAATCTCTAGGGATGTTACCAAAAAAAATCGGAAAGAATCGAAATTGTTTATTCAGTTGAACTAACAGAAGAGTTGTCATCGCCATCACCTGCTATAGCACTTAAAGATATTATTATTTCATTTTCAAACGTATTTAAGGTAATTGAAGAATCAAAAATAAAATGTTAGACATCATTCCGATTCACAAATGTTTTAATAGGAGTATCGATTCTTTTGATTAATCGATTTTTATGAGCAACATCCCCTTACTAACAGGCTAAGATTGACATCTGTCAGGTTGGCTGTTATATTGGATAGGGTTATAACTGTGTACTAGCCGGTCAGAATATCTGTGCACCTCGCTGGAATGCGGCGCCTCTCCCGCTTTCCCTGTCACCTCTCCGCGCACTCCCCGGTGCGACAGTACGGTTAGCATCTTCGTTGCCGATACATGTCCCGATAATTTTGATATTTTCGCTTTGTTGGTGTTTTGTTTTTTATTTATTGTTAAGTTTAGACTGTTTCTGTTAAGTTTGGACTGGTTCGGTTGTTATTAAAATTGTTGTAGCTGTTAAACTGAAGTCATGGGAAAAACAATACACAGCGAATCAAGAAATCTAATCTTGAAAGTGCTCAAGTTTTTTGAATCGGAGAAAGCAAATAAACAGTACACCATACCTGTAGACCAAGTGGTGAAACGAACCTGTGCTGCAACTGGGATATCAAAGAGGACTCGAAATAACTTTTTTTCACACCGTACCCAGACCGCCGATATGACGTCACGAGGTCAGGTGCACAGATATTGTGACCGGGTAGTAGTCCTAATAGTTTCGGAATAAAAATGCTGTGACATACGGACGGACAGACGACGACGGACGGACAGACAGACTTGACGAAACAATAAGGGTTCCTTGTTTCTCTACGGAACCCTGAAAATGAGAGCGCTTTCGCGTCGCTCTACCGAATCTCTGGATCAACAACAAGTGACAACGTCATTATTTTGAAATTTGTTGTGAAAGTGACGCTGAGGCTGACGAAAACAAATATATTTTTTCCGGGTCCCGTGCCCTTGGGAGCACGATAAGTTATAACAGTAACTTAAAACTTACTGCATACTTTCTGAGGTAATATGCTTCAATACCATATCTGTACAATTACCTTAGAAATTTCTTGTATCCTGTTGCGTTCCTTACTTATGAGTTCAAAGTATAAAATGTGAGAAAAACTCATCCAATAGTCTGGTGACTATAGTGATTACTTAACTGGTACATTATCTTAGGAACTACTCTCAAAAGTGTAAGGTGTCAAGTGCCATAATGCAGTCACATTCATGTACCTCCGTCTTTGCCGTCCAAGAACCATGGCAAATACTTTCCCATATATTTTATACCTTCATCTACCCCTCCGTTTGTTTCCACTAACCAAACCATTCAGACGTAATAAAATTCATAACCTGAACCGACCCCACCTATTTGTATGTATAGTTGCAGCAACAGACAGTACTTGAGGAGTCGCATCAGACCTTGTATGGGATCGTTAGTATTCCGTTCCGAAGGCATACGAGGGAACTTGGAACTGAAACTTAAATTGCAAAATTAAACTGGAGGATGGACAAACCCACGCGGCATAAAACCAAGAATAAGAAACTGCCAGATAAGAAAAAAAGTGCTAAGAAAAGAAAAAACGAAGGTAAATTTATATGTATATTTGTGTTATAAAAAAGCAACCATATATCTGTGGCGGCGGGATAACACTTTCACGCGAAATAGGGTAGTGAATAACTGCCAGTCATAACTGTGCCTCTTCCATTCCTTATAGGAAAAGGTGGGATAAATATAAAATAAACATTTACATAAAAGCACATACATTGCGTCTCTGGCCCCACACTAGGATACACTGTGTCGTGGGAACCAGAAACAGCGACATCACAAACATGTAAACATCAAAGCCTGGGGTTATTTTTTGTCCCCAGCCGGGATTCGAACCCGGGACCTCTCGCATGGCAAGCAGAAGCGCAACCGCTGCGCCACAGAGGTGGGATACAAATTGATACAACGCTGTTTTATTTCTAGATCTTGCAGTGGCAGTGGTAAGATAATCTGGGAAAATTAATCTGTATTATTTTTAAGGATGTTCGCACCAGATTGTTTCTGTTCGTCTTATTAAAGTCCAAGCCTGTTCGTAATTTTTCGTAATTTTCTTTATTATACTACACAAGAATGACATAGGTACCAAAAACTTTTAAATAGATAAACAATGTACAAAGGCAAAGCTTAACTTCCAGCAAACCACTAGGAAAAGCATAATTACTGAGTTACTTTGAATTTACACATTTCTTGCAGCAGCAACATGCTCAATGTTTTTCTCCGATTTGACCAGAAGATTCAGGCAGAAAAAGAATCATGAAGAAAATGAAGTTGTTTCGAAGAATATCGTGCGTAAGTTATTGTCGATTCGATTAATTATTTTTTATTTTATTGAATGGAGGTTTCTCTCAGTAACACTTACTCATAATACTGGTGTGCAACTACCATTCGATAGATAGTGAAATTGTAAAATTGCTTTAAAGCTATCTTACCACCCACGGACGGAGTGGGATGTTATCTCTCTCTTGAGAAAGAGAAGTCACAATCAAAACTCGTGTTGAGCCACAGAAGAGATAATAGTACTCCGTACAGAACGGCCACTCCCTTCCCCGCGCTGATTCAGATACCGCACCCCACCCCTGGCGTCAAAGGATTGGTTAAAGGATCAATAGAAGGGCTGAACGCCGGACGAGTGACGACGCGTATACTTTAATATCGCTGCATTTGCCGCGCCACCAGCCCTAGCAAAGTTTACGCACACATTTGCACGTATACAAACATCATTTGGTTATGTAGTAGTAATAGGATTTTACGAGCGTTCTATGGAGTGTCCGAGGTGTGGTTGAGCGAAAGAAAATTACCGAGACATGTAGTTTATTGACATTGCTGTCCCCCATAGCGTAGAAAACTGTGTAACACAAATTAATATAGGTATTTATAAGACTGCAGTTTAATTTAACATTACTTCCGGATTGCTAAAATACTAACCCCCGGTTTCTGAGAAGCTGATCAAAGGTTACGATTGGCTAACAGAGCGATTAACTAATTTCAGCCAATCACGTGCCACCACCAGCCGATCGTGTGCCACCATTTTGAATTAAACACCGATTTGTTAATGGTGACCTTCAGCGTCTCAGAAACTGGGGGTTAGTACGCAAACAATTAATATCAGAACTAAATATCTGCTAACCCGTACTGGACAAGGGGGGAAGTGAGGGTGCTGGGATGCTATACAAGGTGTAAATGAATTAACGCAAAATGAAAAAAGAATTTCTCATTTTGCGTTAATTCATTTACACCTATTAATTCCGGGTAAACTTGGGCACTGACCCACGGATAAGTACAAGACGAAATGTGCATTTTACTAAGTTTGTTAATTCAATCTGTTTTCAGAGAGCATCATAGAAAGCATCAGCAATGCCTTGCCCGTTAAATTTTCTAAGAGACCACTGCAGGAGAAGGAATCTCCTATGCGTATTGAGACGCTACAAATCCTGGCCCCTGAGCTAATGCCAAATGACACGCTAAATGTGCCGCATCCTATACCTATACCTGTACCGGACTTCGTATCGGAAGTATGGCTAGTTTTATAAGATTGATAAAATAAGAAAGAGAGAGAGAGAGTGAGAGAGAAAGGGAGACAGGGAGGCAACTTTAATTTTGACGGATACTGAAAGTCAGGGAAATGCCAAGCCAGTTTATGTTTACAAGCCGGTGCAACATAACAGTACAAACCAGTATAGCATTAAAACCCCTCCATGTCCCAGAGAGCCAGCGATCTTCAACCCTATGGCTTGATGATACTCTGTCCAAAAAGACAAAAAATAGATGGTGGGCATTGGGGGCTCAAACGGCACTGTACTTTAAATAACCCTAAAATGATACTTGTCACTGGTACCTAACTTCATTTCTCCTCTGACTCCAAATCCCAAAAATATAATTCAGAGATTTATTTCAGAATTATTTAAGGAGGCCTTTACTCAACAGTGGACGCTGGAGACAGGATAGATAGATAGATACTTAAACATGTGTGAGTACGTTTCTTTATGTGAGCCGTTCCTTAGAATTTAAGTCTGATTTGGAACTAATCCATTTCTGTTATCCTCATTCTCTACAGAAAGACATTGAAATGACAACGCTCCCCGAGATCACACCAGTTAGAATCTTCAAAATGCCTCGAATGCCGCTAGTCAATAGTGACGTGTTCAAACCAGTACTAGCACCAGTAGTTGAGAGAAAAACTCCTGTGGCTGTGGAGGATGTATCGGTGAATACTTGCAGCGATCACGATGTGGCGAGCGAGATAGCCAAACATGTGGCGACGCTAAGGAGGATTTCGATGATTGCTGAAGAGTTTAATCAGAAGACTGGTATGTATCTGCTTTTTAGGGTGATTTTTTTCTGAACGGGGACCAAACATGGCCTAAGAAATGAATTGCTCAATGTGTTGCTGCAGTGCCACAAACTTATTTGACCCGGTGACGGCGACTAGAACTAAGGTTGCCGGTATGAAACGTCATTCGTATGCCATTGACGCTAGCGCCGCCGTCATCGGGTCGCGTAATGCCAGACTGTATACTACCACAGACACCCATACTCTGTGCTGGACCACTTTGTGCTTATTACACTATACTACCCGTTCGCTATAAGTTTGCCGGTGCGTGGAATGCGGTTGCCCTCCCCCAACCGCCAACCGCACCCCTGAGTCGCCCTATCCGCACACCGTTAGCAACGTCATCGCTGACGCGTCGCAGTACTCGCAGTCGGCAGGCGTGATATTTTTATTTATTTATGTGTATTAATGTGTATTTATTGGAATAAAAAACAAAGATTTTGAAATAATGGTTTATTTATAGCAAAGTTTGTACAATACATTGGAAAAAAATCCATGACCCCTGATCCTAATTAGAATTTCGAATATACACTCGTAGGTAAGCCTAACTGGACTAAACTATTTTTATTGTTATAGATTATTTAATATCGATCGAATGTGTTAAATGTTGCCTAATAAAATGTTTTGTAAATGTGTAATATTTCTGCTAACCCTACCTCTGAGTGACGTCACATCGTCACCGGCAAACTTATATCGAACGGGTAGTAGAGCTAAATGTATTCCAGCTCAGATATTCTCTGTGTTCGTATACATTATGCTCCTCATTTCCAAAGCAAACTAAAGCCCGACCGGGAATATAAAAACCTCGCCATATTGCGGAAAATCTATGAAACTATTTTCTTCAACTGGCAACTCTTTGTTTAAAACTTTGACTGCCCCACTTTGACAGCAATCGACAGATGACATTAATGACTTTTTAAACAAAAATAGTTGCCAGTTGAAGAAAATAGTTTCATAGGTTTTCCGCAATATGGCGAGGTTTTTATATTCCCGGTCGAGTTTTACGTACGTGTGCAGAACAAAGGATTTGGTAGGGTAGTGAAATAGAGAGGGCAACTACGATTTTTCCAATTTAGGTTTCACATAACGAACTACTAAAAAGTTAACTTTAAGCACCGTTTTGTAAGCTGCTTTATTATTGATTATTGGTTACAGATATTCTATTTGAGGTTATGTTTGGTTGCTTTAGGTCACTTTCTGTGCTTATAATATAGATCAGATTGTGTTAGGTCACAACTTTATGTACCACCTGGAGTCGAGCGAAGTGGAGCGGAGCGAGGCGACCCCATGCAGTTATAAATTTTACAAAGCCATATTATGTACCGCAGCAGACTAAAAAGTGTTTGGGCTGGCTATCTGTATTCGTATGTATTTTGCGCCAATATTCTAAAGCAAAACTTATTTGACCACAGACATTGTCTGTGCTGGTATGTACTATGCTCTGTATTCATTAGAGCAAACTACATGCGAGCACAAAGAAACCCCTGTCTGTGGTAGTATACAGTTTGGCATTACGCCACCGGGTCAGATAAGTTTGTGGCGCATTAGTACGACCGGTTCAAAGAGGGTTCAAAGATTCGGCCGCTCAAACGGCTAGACCTATTTGGATGAACGCTTTTTTTAAGTATTCGATAACTCTTTGGAAGGTTCTTCGGCTTCGGCGATATTATGACACCTAAAAATAGTTATGAAAGCTGCCAACAGATGGCTTTGTATCGAGATGGGGTTGGTTTTTATATCGTTCATCCTTAATTTGATTATAAAAAGCTGGTGGTCACTTTCCTTACCAAAGAGCTTTTATTTTTTTGAGGAAATGCGTAGTTTTACCGAAAAATTTAGTTGATATTTTCAAAATATTTGTCACCAAAACACAAAAATCGGCTTCTTTATACGTCGAAGAGACCATACACAAGCTAAATTTGCATATTTTGTCAATAATATTGTCTGCAAATTACGTTTCGTTCAACAACATTTTTTATTTTCGATTTCCAGAAAAACTACGTATTTCCTTGCAGACAAAAAGCCCTTTGGTATGAAAAGTGACTGCCGGAAGTCCGGCTAATTTAGACGAGTGCTTTTCTATAGCAGCTGTTTATAATATTTGTCTTTGGCCATCGTGACATTGATATTTAGGTCACCGTCTTAGTATGAAAACCATCATTCTGTAGGATACATCTATAATAGGTAAACTGACCAGTTATACCGTAGAATGACAGAAATTAATTTTTTGCCGGTAACACATACGTATATCCGGTGACATATACAAGCATAAGAATTTTTAAATTTGCCGCGCTTTGCGAAGTTCAATTCTATATGCATTAAACACCTTTTTTAAATCAAATTAAGGATGAACGATAAAGCCAAACCCATGTCTCGCCTGCGACATCTAGTCACGAATTTGGAACTACTGAAGTTTTTTTTTAATCGCCCATTCAAGCATTTTTGTACTTTTATTTTTATCTTACAGCTAAAAACCTAAAAGAAATCGTCGATAGCGTGCAAGAAGATTTGATAAAGAAACTCGAAGAGATACGTGCGGAACAAGTGGCTGCTGTTCTATCAGCAGCAGCGGCATCCATCGCAGATCGTTCTGGGCACCAAGAAGAGGAAAAAGAGAAATAAAAAGAATTCAAAGTTTTTGAATAAATTCCAATCCCTTACTAGAAAGAGCAAAAAATATCACTTGTCAAAAGTCCACTTTGACTCAACCCGGATTTGTTTACAAACAACAAAATATCTTCGAAATTCTAGAAAGCAAAATAAAATGTTCTTAGATTAATTAGAGATTTTATTTTGATGTTGTGTACGTTCAACAAATTTTGATGATGACAATGTAAAGGAAATTAAAGTTTGGTAAGTAATGTTTGGTCGATTTTAAAACATCATCCCAATGAGTAGGTGTATATTGGGATATCAAAATTAATAACACTGAACAACGCAACCACGTGCTTGACTCTGGCGATTTAATTGATTCGACGGAACCAAGGTTTGAATATAAAATATATAGTTAGAAACCCGAAAACATGACTCGCTAAAGTTATATTCAAATAGGTACCTACATGACATGGCAGAAGCATGGCAGACTCAACAGATCCGTCCAGAGAATGCGTTGAAGAGAATACAAAGACATCTACATAAGCATACAAACTTCAGTCATATTTCAGTCATCCTTCAGCATTCGATCAAATCAATCATACAAATACTATACATACGTCACAGCATGCTGAAGAGCGCAGCAAGGCGAGAGAGGTGCAGAGGACCGCGGAGCGAGAGGGCTCAGCGACAACTTCACACACATCACTGCGAAATACCGACCAAGCAGGGTCGATCCATACATTTAGTCGATATATTTTGTTAAATTAAGCAAAAATCATTGAAGAAAGTCAATATAAGTGCATGTCAACTCAAGCAGCTTCGAGCCTTCATTTCCATCCATACAATCACCCATACAAAAGGATAGAAGCTCGTCATTCATACATCTCGTACTTACACGTCGGCAGTCAACACAGCATTCATCCAAAAGGCAACTAAAACCAAAATAATCATGGTCCTTCGAGCCGGATAAGCAAGATTACCAGCAGCCCGGAATACATCCGCCATCGAGAAGTATTTACAAAGAAACGCATAGTGCAAGTGCATACCTAACTGCAATCCATCAGACATGTGCTAAGTGCAAGGATCAGCCTTCGGTGATGTTCAACGAATAAGGATAAAGCGAGCGATTTTGTGAGTCCATTCCAATTTGAATTTCTTATTAAAATAATATCCAAATCAATAATTTCATCGAAATACCACAGGTTAAAACAGTGACCTACTTATTTCGCCGTGCGGCACGGCCATATTGCATTTCATTTCCTATTATTCTTTCGTATCAGTAAAGTCAAATAACTCATCAAATTCCATACTTTAGATCATCAAACATTAAATTCAGTAATCAAAGCGTAAAGTTAGCCATCATAGTCAGATATTTCACCTAATTACCGGGTGAATTAGGTAATAGGTACGCATACCAGCGCGAGTAGCGAATTATTTTTCTTTATGCAGGTTGGTCAGGAATGTGGTAAACAACTTGTTTGCGTCGTATAGCGGATAGTTAGATTTATAATTTCAATATCACCCATTCATTGCTAATTAGGATTTGACTGTTTTACTAGATAAAACAGCCAACCTATAAATACAATTTATCAACTAAATAATTTATCGGTGCAGGTCAGCTGTCGTAAGTTTTGCTTATCACAAACCTAACTTGTATTGTTTGTATCGATAGCACTCCCGATCTCATAGTCTTTCAACATGGGAGAATTAAAAGAATTAATTCGTAAACGAGGTTCAGTTAAGGGTCGCTTAACGACCTTTGCAAATTATATACACAGTATACATTCAGCTTTAACTCCAATTCAAGTCGCAGAGTTGCGTTTACGTTTATCAAAATGTGAAGAAATTCACTCTCAATTTAACGAATGTCAGACCGCAATAGAATGTACAGTCGAAGAAAAAGATCTTTCGACATACACTGCTGAACGACAAGACTTTGAGAATCAGTACTTCTCGGTCGTGTCTAAAGCGCAGATGATTGTTGAAAGTACACAAGAAAGTAATGATGACGATGACTCATCTGTTCACTCATGCATTTCAGGAAAGGCAAAGTCTCCGGCGAAGGGGAAGTTGACCGGGACGACTCGTGGAATAAAACTGCCCACTATACAAATCCCTAAGTTTGGCGGTCGGTACGAGGACTGGCTTGAGTTCCGTGACACCTTCACGTCATTAATTCATGAAAATTATGGTATCACCGAGATTCAGAAGTTTCATTATTTGAGGGCTGCCCTGGAGGGGGAAGCGGTACAGGTAATCCGATCGTTGGAGTTCTCATCTGGAAATTACACCATAGCCTGGGATTTATTGTGTGAACGATATAACAATTCTAGATTATTAATTCAGAACCACATTCAATCGTTGTTTTCTTTAGAACAACTTAAACGAGAGTCCGCCCAATCTATACGCAAAGTAATAGAAACATTTTCGAAAAATCTGAGAGCTTTAGATACTCTTGGGGAACCTACTAAATCGTGGGACACCCTTATTATATATATTATGAGTTCAAAACTGGATGCTAGGACTTTGAGAGAGTGGGAGGAGCATAAAAGTAGGATAACAGATATTACGCTCGCTGAATTCACGTTGTTTCTAAAAAATAGGGCTGATCTACTAGAAACACTAAACATGAGTAACAAAGTAGACAAACCAAGGCAATACACTGAACATGTAAGGGGACTAGCTACCGTTGCAGATTCATACGCACTGTACACACAAAGCTGCCCTATATGTCAAGGTAATAGTCATCGTATATTTGGTTGTGAGATTTTCAGAGGTCAATCTGCAAGTGAGAGAGCAGAGTCTGTTCGGAGGCTGCGGTTATGCAACAACTGTCTCCGGCCAGGTCATCAGGCTCGCGTTTGTAGGTTAGGGCCGTGTATGAAGTGCAATGAAAAACATAATTCATTGTTGTGCCGCCATAGGCAAAATACAGATGAACAAAGCAAGGAAACACCAGTCGATATCCATGCAACGTCGCTCTCAGTCCAAATGACAGAGCGAGTGTTGCTCTCGACTGCAGTGGTATACATAGCAGACAAAGATGGTCGCCGTCATGAAGCAAGGGCTGTTCTCGATTGCGGGAGCCAAGCATCGTTCATGACGGAGAGATTACATAATACATTAAAGTTAGAATACAAGAATACACACACATCAATCACAGGTATAAACAATACAGTATCAAAGGATATAAAGCGATGCAGTGCATCGATTGAGTCACGAGTAAACCAATACAATGCGCAGGTAACATTCTTAGTGTTACCTCAAATAGCAAACTTATCAAACAACACGATGCAAATACAGAAGTTGAAATTATCCAGCGAAATACAATCCATGTTAGCAGATCCCGAGTATCATCGTCCGTCTGGTATCGATTTATTACTAGGCGCAGACATTTTTTGGGATCTATTGATTCAAAGTCAGATCCGTATCGGCGAGCACCGTCCTGTTCTGCAGCAGACACAGCTCGGATACATTGTGTCGGGACCCTTCAGTGGTCTTGGTCACGAATACAATACAGGTAGAAGAAGAGACAATACAATTACATGCAATTTTATACAGAATGAAAACACAGGTAACATACACATAAATACACAAATACAAAATCAGTTAGAGAAGTTCTGGTCACTGGAAGAGATACCAGATAATACATATTCAGTATATTCCGCCGAGGAAAAACAATGCGAGGACAACTTTGTACACAATTTAAAGAGACAAGAAGATGGCAGGTTTTCAGTTTCGATTCCACTGAAAAGGCCTGAAACATGTTTAGGAGATTCTTACGCAAGAGCTAGACAATATTTTTTCTCCCTCGAAAGGAGATTGCAACGATTACCAAAATTAAAGCAAATGTATACAGAATTTATCCACGAGTATAAAGATTTAGGTCACATGTCAGAAATAACAGATCAAAATGCAAATTCACACAGTCAAACCTCGTATTACTTGCCACACCATGGCGTCCTTCGTGAGAGTAGTTCGACGACCAAATTAAGGGTAGTATTTAACGCGAGCGCGCCTACAACTACAGGTGTCTCATTAAATGATATACAGATGGTCGGACCCACAATACAGAGTGATCTATTCACTATACTCATACGCTTTCGACATTATTCATATGTTATGACAGGAGACATCGAAAAGATGTATAGACAGGTAGATATTCACAAAGAACAAAGACATTTACAAAAAATAATATGGAGAGATGATCCCGCTGACGATTTGCGGATTTTCCAATTGAACACCGTCACCTATGGCACAGCGTCAGCGCCATTCCTCGCTATACGTTGTTTGAAGCAGCTTGCCATGGAGTGTGAGGACAGCGTAACAGCGCAAATAATCGACGAAGATTTTTACGTAGATGATCTGGTAACTGGATCTCAGTCAGTCGTTCAATTGCAGAAGATTCGTGATGATGTTTGCGGAGTTTTGTCTTCATGTCAATTCAATTTACGAAAAATCAGATCAAATGTTAACATTTGTGAAGTATCCATTTCAGATTTAGCACAGAAACTAAGCTTAGGTGAACCCAGCTCATCACACACATTGGGTCTGGGCTGGTCACCTTCAAAGGATGAGTTGTATTATGATATCCAATCACCAGCAAATACAAACATAACCAAGAGATCAGTTTTGTCATCAATTGGACAAATTTTTGACCCATTAGGTTTGTTGACTGTCGTGGTCATTCAGGCAAAAATATTTCTTCAAAAGCTTTGGTTGCTCAAAGTTTCATGGGACGAACCATTACCCCGGGATATTGTAGCAGAGTGGCAAAAATATGCTGCCGAGTTACCGCAGCTTACCAATCTGCGTATACCGAGATGCACATCAGCTTTGGAACCAAAATATCTTGAGCTACACACATTCTGTGATTCTTCCCAGGATGCTTACGGTGCCTGTGTTTATGTTAGGTCACTATCGAGCGATAATCAAGTTCAGGTCCACTTGTTATGTGCAAAGAGTCGAGTTACGCCACTAAAACCAGTTACAATACCGCGGTTAGAATTGTGCGGAGCGCTCACAGCTGCTCGGCTTACTGAAAAGGTTCTAAAGGCATTTCGGCTACCTGTGGGTAGATGCATTTTTTGGACAGATTCGTCTATTGTACTAGGTTGGTTGAAAACAGCACCTAATAAACTAAAACAATTTGTAAAAAACCGTGTTGCAGAGATTCAGGAGTCAACAAAGAGACATGAGTGGCGCCACATACCCACTGCACAGAACCCAGCTGATTTGTTATCACGTGGAGTCAATATCACAGAAATACAGAACTTAGATTTGTGGTGGTCAGGTCCGAAATTCTTATTACAGTCAGAACAACATTGGCCCAAATTAAACTTTACACAAAATGTAGTTATGCCCGAAATAGTTACTTGTACAGTAACCACAGAACCCGAAAATACAGATTTAATACAATTTGAAAGGTTTTCTAAACTACTCAGATTGAAAAGATCATTAGCGTTTGCACTCAGATTTATACACAACAGTCAAAAGCGGAACACAAAAATTGTAGGTCCATTAACTTGTAATGAAATTGAAACAGCGTATACATGGTTATTAAAATGGTCTCAAATTCAGTCGTTTGATCAATACAACTCTTTGTCAAACGGACAAAGCTTGCCAAATAAAGACGTTCTTCTGCACCTATCACCTTACATAGACGAGACAGGTCTAATCAGGGTAGGTGGGAGATTAGAAAATTCAAAGTTCGAGTACAACAAAAAGCATCCAGTTTTGATTTCATGTAAGCATCCAATTGCCAAACTTATATTCAGAGACGAACATATTCGAATGTTTCATGCTGCACCTCAACTATTACTTGCGTCAGTTAGAGAACGGTTTTGGCCGTTAGGCGGACGTAGCATGGCTCGTAATGTTGCACACGAATGTCAAAGGTGTTTCCGGATGAGGGCTCAAATTGTTAACCCTATTATGGGGCAGTTGCCTGAGCAGCGTCTCGATCCAGGGTATCCCTTTCAGACCACCGGTGTGGACTACGCGGGTCCTCTTACCGCCGCTGACAAGAAGGGACGTGGGTGCAGGTTAATAAAAGTTTACGTCGCGGTCTTCGTCTGCTTCACTACGAAGGCAATTCATTTAGAATTGGTCACTGATTTGACCAAAGAAGCATACATAGCCGCCCTACGCAGGTTCATAGGGCGCCGATCCAAGCCAGCTATCATGTTTTCGGACAACGGCACTCAGTTTGTTGGAGCTAAGAATGAAATCAATAACTTTTTAAAACAAAACTCATCAGCGCTGTCCGAAAGCATGGCAAATGAAAGCATTGAATTTAAGTTTATCCCCGCTTACGCACCTCATTTTGGAGGACTATGGGAGGCGGGAGTAAAGTCTTTTAAATTTCATTTAAATCGAGTATTAGGAGAAGCACGCCTCACATATGAGGAATTAAACACGGTGTTAATACAAATAGAGTCAATCTTAAATTCACGTCCTTTATATCCTATTTCATCTGATCCTAACGATCTCACTCCATTAACCCCTGGTCATTTCTTGGTTGGACGACCTCTATCCGCTCTGCCAAGTCCGAGGTTCGAAGACATAAATCCGAATAGGCTGCAACGTTGGGAGCGCGTAGAACAATTGCGCCAGCACTTTTGGATCCGATGGCAGAAGGAGTACGTCTCTGAACTACAACTGAAGAGAAAATGGAGATCTTCGAAAGGACTCTTAGAGAAGGGGACCTTGGTGCTGATCAAAGAGGAGTACTTACCACCGATGAAATGGTGTCTCGGCCGCATACAAGAAGTCATTTCCGGAACAGATGGAGTAGGACGAGTAGCTGATATACTTACAAACAAAGGCGTCATCAGACGCGCTTTCAACAGGATCTGTCCCCTGCCAGCAGCTGATGACCCAGTAACCAGAAATTTTGTTGAAAGCGAGACTTTCAACGCTGGGGGACATGAAGAGAATACAAAGACATCTACATAAGCATACAAACTTCAGTCATATTTCAGTCATCCTTCAGCATTCGATCAAATCAATCATACAAATACTATACATACGTCACAGCATGCTGAAGAGCGCAGCAAGGCGAGAGAGGTGCAGAGGACCGCGGAGCGAGAGGGCTCAGCGACAACTTCACACACATCACTGCGAAATACCGACCAAGCAGGGTCGATCCATACATTTAGTCGATATATTTTGTTAAATTAAGCAAAAATCATTGAAGAAAGTCAATATAAGTGCATGTCAACTCAAGCAGCTTCGAGCCTTCATTTCCATCCATACAATCACCCATACAAAAGGATAGAAGCTCGTCATTCATACATCTCGTACTTACACGTCGGCAGTCAACACAGCATTCATCCAAAAGGCAACTAAAACCAAAATAATCATGCGTTTTCAATTTGCGCGAATACATCACGAAATGTCGTTGGATAGGTCGTGAAACAAAATGTATTTCGTTCTATTTATTACAAGTTAGGATATGACGCAAATGTGGCAACGTATTTCCAATTGGTAACGCAGTGTCCTCAAAAATTCGTCCTTGCCCTCGGGCGGTTGGCATTGGACCTTCGACGCCTCATCCTAACCGATTACCATCGCAAACTTGACCAAAGTTAATTGGTCATTGTATTTAGATCACAGTCTAACTGAGCGATTTTTCGCCCCCGACGTTGAAAAAAGGGGTGTCGGGTGTCGGTTATTTTATGTCACTTCGGGAGTAAAAAGTATCCGGGAGTAACTACGGGAGAAACTAGACCTAGCTGTCTAGTTATAACTTCTCAAAGTAGTGCACGCACATATTACTGTAGCCTGTCCTTACCTACATAGTAAAAAACAAGGGATGATCTCTACTCCCTAAAAGGGTGAGCCCTGTGGTATAGGATGAGTAGATAATACGTGATGGGACCCTATGTGTGCAAGTGATCGTTGTTTAAAGTCCAGCAGTATCACCACTCCACCCTAAGCCGTTCACAACATTTGTTGCCCCCTTGCCGTCATTTTTCGTCGGCTGAATGGGGGGCCCAATTAGTGGGCGGCGAGTCAGCGCCTCCCTATTTTTAACCGACTTCCCAAAGGAGGAGGTTTACAATTCGTCCGTATGTTTGTTTTTTTTTTTTTTTTATGTCTACACCCCGATAGCGCCTAAACGAATGGACCGATTTGGAAAATTATTTTTTTGTTTGAAAGGGTTTACCTTCCCATTGGTCCCATTGACACCAGGTCAGGATCTGATGATGGGATCCTGGAGAAATCGAGGGAACTCTTCAAATATTATAGGCAGACCTGATTTTTGTGTTTTTCATAATAACTCGTGCAAATGCACATGGTAAGCATAATATTGTGATGCGGAACTGCTGATGAAGACCACATATGGCCACCAGATCTGCTCAATACTAGGTACAAATACAATGCATGGCTGACGGGCAGGCAACGCATAGCCTAAACCGGTGGACCTAGAGCCGTGAAACTTTGTACAGGGGTGCCTTAGTAGCGTGGGGTAGCACTGATATGGGATTTGACAAAATTAATTCCCCAAGGGGGGGAGGGGGGGGATAAGGGGTTTCAGTTTGTATTAAACTCGATCTAATCAAATAGGGTTTGTGGAAGTCGGTTTTTTCTAAAGTTTACTTTTTGTTTCAATTATTGATCATAATATTGAGACTTGACTCAGGCAGGTGTTCTTAGTCTCAGTAATATCCTGGACTGACTTACCATTGAAAACGC
The DNA here is from genome assembly GCA_963457715.1 of Argyresthia albistria. Taxonomy (NCBI): domain Eukaryota; kingdom Metazoa; phylum Arthropoda; class Insecta; order Lepidoptera; family Argyresthiidae; genus Argyresthia; species Argyresthia albistria. The sequence goes on from OY735256.1 coordinate 1,523,427, forward strand.
AAACCCATAGCCCATTCCTTAAGTTTCCCCTTATTTTTGCAATAGACCGTGTATATTTTTGCAATAGTACTCCCAAAGTAACAATGCTCATAGGAATTATCTTCAAAGGTCTGTAGAGGTCGTATTCCGACTGTTGAGGACCCGATATGAGTTCGAGGATCGAGATACAAAGAAAAACAGTTTTACTGATTATCCCATCCAATATAGATATAACTTTTAGTGTTGCCGGATAATCGATCGCATATCGATTATTAATCGATTATCCTAAGTACATATAAATAATCTAACAAATCGATCTAGTATCGATTCTATCGATATAATCGATACTATCGATTCTCATAATTGTACCAATACAATCGATTAATGATTATAATTGCTGTTTCTGATAATTAAATCGATTATATCAATAGTATCGATGGTGAGAAGCAATACGATAGAATCAATTAAATCGATACCATTGACACAATCGATTAAATCGAGGTATCGTTTAGATTATATTGTTGTGTAATCTGTAACGTAACAATATGATCTAAACCGATACCTCGATTTAATCGATTGTGTCGATAGTATCGATTTTATCGATCATATTGTTTTGCTTCTCACCATCGGTACTATCGATATAATCGATTTAATTATCAGAAACAGCAATTATAATCGATTAATCGATTATATTGATACAAGTATAAGAATCGATAGTATCGATCCAATCGATTATATCGATAGAATCGATACTAGATCGATTTGTTAGATTATTTAGGTACCTACTAATCGATTAATTGATAATCGATTATCCGGCAACACTAATAACTTTCGTCTCCAGAACGTTCGGAGTAAGGCTTCGTGCGCATTTTTATCTGATTTGGGAGAATTGTACCTGGCGGGAATGTTCTTTCAGTGCACTTTGGTGTGGTTGGAGACAGACTCAACGGGTGCGCCACATTTCATATTTTGTTTTTAATAAATTGTCTGAAAGGGTCTCTACGTGTTGGACCCATATGTCCCCACGCAAGCCTAGCAATGCCCCGTGAAGTCGTCCTAAGTCAGATACAAAATAATAATAATAATAATAAATAGCTTTTAAATTGACGCCTTGGCGGAGACTGGCTTAGGTTTGCGTTTGGTGAAATAGTTTGAAGCAATAACAATAGCTTGTGTTATTTTGGGAACTACCCCCCCTAGACGTCTCAAAGCATGTTTCCTTTCACATACAACTAGAACTTTATTTACTTACTGGTAAAAGATACAAATAAAAAAAAACTTAACCAAAAAAGTACCTAACATGTTCACAAGGTGTTCTAAATCTAGGTCAAGCAGCTTTCATTATACAAAATTGCAACAACGAATGCTATCCGGAAGCGTAAATTATGGCATAAATTTCATTCACCATACACTGTGCATTAGGCAAAAATATACAAGAAAATTTAATAAGTTTCAGTATTATATGTATACAGGTGATTACTAAAAATTCTGATACGCCTTTCAAGAATACTCAGTTCTCAAAAAATAACACTGGCAAAAAAAAACACGATTTAGAATTAAATTAATTTTAGTTTTGATTCATACTTTGAGTTTTGTAGCAATAGTTGCTCTGATCAAATCCTGTATAATTCCGGCTTACTTTTACATTTATCTCACAGATCTACGGAACAGGGTTTCCCACAAATTCTAAGTAACCTGAAGATACGGTGATGTCAAAATCGGAGACAGAGAATAAGCGGTTGTTTAGCGGGATTCGCAACTCACCACGTTTCCTAAAAAACCTCAGATCTACAGGTAAATCTCATACACTTTGAGGGCATTGCAAATCTTTTCAAAAGCTGAACAAACTGTACATTTACCGACTCGCAATTGCAAGCAGTCAACGGATTTGTATATGAAGGCGCCCGGTGTAATCAAAATTAGCAACTGGATTATTTTGTGGTGGTTGAAATTTTCTCAAATTATAAAATAAATATGATGAAATAATAGTAGATTGTTTACCAAGGGAGTAAAGAACTATTTTTAGGGCGAGAGTGTTTTTTGAATCCTGAGCGACCGAGGGATTCTAGAGTTGAGTCCCGAGTGTAACGAGGGACTCAAAAGTAGAATTCTGAGGGAGCGAGGGATTCAAAGTACATCACTCGAGCCAAAAATAGTTTTTACTCCTTAGGTGGACACTCTACTTTTCATCACCCTCTATGAGAAAAGTAGTAAGTAATCAATAAAATAACATGCATGTACCTATACAGGGTGTAACAGAAAGGGGTGTACAAGCGGAAAGAGGGACATAATTCTAAACTACTTTTACTATGGGACCGACTTGACAAATACTTTTTAAAATGTATGTGACAGTTTCATCTTTCTAATCAATGCTCCAAAAATAAGTTTACAACCTTTCTTTCTCGGAATCATTGACACATATTGTGACAAATAAATATTGACACTACATGTTGCATAATAATATTTCCTATCAATGTGTGATATATATGTTTACGTGACACCTCAAGGGCAAGGGTTTATTTTAACGTAAACATATTTATGGTGCATTGATAGGAAATATTATTTTGCAATAGTGTCAATATTTATTTGTCACAATATGTGTCAATGATTCTGTGAAAAAAAGGTTGTAAACTTATTTTTCAACCAACTTCAATAAAAGGAGGAGGTTCTCAATTCGACCCGTATGTTTTTTTTTTTCTCTGTTTGTTACGCGATAACTCCGCCAATTATAAACCGATTTGAACAAATCTTTTTTCGGCGTATAGGTAATACCTCAAGGGTCAATTGACACCAGGTCAGGATCTGATGATGGGATCCTGGAGAAATCGAGAGAACTCTTCAAATATTATAGGCAGACCTATAGTGATTTTTGTGTTTTTCATAATAACTCGTGCAACTGCACATAGCATAATATTGTGATGCGGAACTGCTGATGAAGACCACATATGGCCACCAGATCTGCTCAATACTAGGTACAAATACAATGCGTGGCTGACGGGCAGGCAACGCATAGCCTAAACCGGTGGACCTAGAGCCATGAAACTTTGTACAGGGGTTCCTTAGTAGCGTGGGGTAGCACTGATATAGGATTTGACAAAATTAATTCCCCAAGGGGGGGGAGGATAAGGGGTTACAGTTAGTATTAAACTCAATCTAATCAAATAGGGTTTGTGGATGTCGGTTTTTTCTAAAGTTTACTTTTTGTTTCAATTATGGGGCATTGATTAGAAAGATGAAACTGTCACATACATTGTAAAAAGTATTTGTCACACTATGTGTAAACATATTAAATGTAAAAATGTGGAACACTCAATTGTAAAGATATCTTTGACGTCGACTGTACATGTTTTTTCTATATTAAGATACCTATCTGTTTGTCATGTCAGTACAGTAACGAAATGATGAAATCACGAAATTTGCAATTAAACTTTGTTGTATTGTCATTATAGGCTCGCAGAATTTTCGGCACAGACCTGCCAGAAACCGACGGTCTACGGTTGTGGCTAATATGATACCGCTCGAACTGAATTCGGAGGTTGATATTGTCGATTCTCAAGAGATGATTCAGTTACAGCAGAACTACCAAAGGATTAATAGACTCAGTGTGTCTCCAGGTAAGGAAGCCATTCGAAATTTAATTCAGACTATGTGAAGTAGGTACTGATTCTGGTCGATGGCCCGTGGGCGTGCATGCGTGCGACCTCTATTATAGTTAAGTACAGGTGCCGTACTCCGAACTTTATAGCGATGCTGATAAGGTAACTTATCTGATCCGAAAAAATATTTTCCCGTCTTAAAACATCTCTTGGTAAATAAAAGTACCTAAAATAAAGCTCACTGGATCATAAAATAAAGAAGGATCAGTCTTACTTAGTTCACCAACTCTAGATATTACTTTGCTGTTGATAGATTAGCTTACACAGAATATCTCTACAAAGGCTCTCTGCACCGGAGCACGATTCTCGCGCCTTCGATATACGGATATCGAGACCTATATTGACAGATTCCCCTACGAAATCACTCAATATAGGTGAAGATATCGTATATCGTAATAAATGAAACGCGCGTAACTGTGAGCCTAGATTGCGTTGACCTAGAAGATTGTTTTTGAAGTAAAACTTCTTGGGGCACGGGGGTAAAATTTATTTAACCTCTCAACTGTGGGTTATTCATATATTTGCTTTTCAATTGCTACTAGCCGGGTGCTATCACGAGTGGCTAAGAAATGTAACGGAAATTGGAATCGGTGACGTCAGGGTCGGCTGAAGACTTTTAAAACCGCAACTATTTTCAATACGGTTTTTAACTAATCAGATAAGATAATAATACATTCGTACAATAAAGAATGTTAATTAGTGAGAGAAAAACCTGATGAAACGTTAACAAATAAAAATTATTTTAAGCATTCTTCCACGAGTTCTTGATTTCCGGTATGGCCAAGATGGCGCCGCCGCCGCCGCCGCCGCTGGCTGGGACAACAAAACCAACTAGCATGACTCAAACTACTTCGTTCAACCTCTTTGTTGGAACCGGAACTTATGTTTGACAGCTGTGCGATGCGATCCATACAGTTTGTAAGAAAAGAGTTTCATCAATGTCACACGGGTCGATATGGTTTTCTAAAACAAGCAAAGCAATGCATACATTTGAGCGAGACGGCTTAAAGACGTGACGTCAGATGGTATATAATCTGAGCGAGATGCAAATAGTAGTGACACTATTGAATGAGTTAAGTATATCACCACGAGCGCGACAAATTGTAGATAAGGAATGGTGGGAAATAAATGACATGACGTATTAAAAGTAAGTACAAGTATAAAATAATTTCAAATAATCGGACGTCTGAAACTTAAAAGTAACTTGAAGCAGAGATTGGATCTCAAAATTGGAAATTTAAATCTCTTTTAGTATAGGTAGGTATAGGTGTGTAGTATAGGTACCACTTAATGATCTAGCTACAGAAGTTTTACTTCTAACACGTGTACGGTGCTACACGCGTATATTTTTTTTTCACAGTGTTATGCGATCACAGACCATAATTGATATAAGTTTCAGCTTGATACGTCCACGCGTTCTTGATATAAAGATCTTGACACACGAACGGGCGGACGGACGGACAGACGGACAACAAAGTCATCCTATAAGGGTTCCTTTTTTTCCTTTTATGGATCGGAACCCTAAAAACGTTCAAGTGCGAGTAGGACTCGCGGACCAAGGGTTCCGATCACACTTGGAGACCGAAACTGGTGTAATTAGGTTTCTACATAAAAAAAATATACGCGTGTAGCACCGTACACGTGTTAGAAGTAAAACTTCTGTAGCTAGATCATTAAGTGGTACCTATACTATACACCTATACCTACCTATACTAAAAGAGATTTAAATTTCCAATTTTGAGATCCAATCTCTGCTTTAAGTTACTTTTAAGTTTCAGACGTCCGATTATTTGAAATTATTTTATACTTGTACTTACTTTTAATACGTCATGTCATTTATTTCCCACCATTCCTTATCTACAATTTGTCGCGCTCGTGATGATATACTTAACTCATTCAATAGTGTCACTACTATTTGCATCTCGCTCAGATTATATACCATCTGACGTCACGTCTTTAAGCCGTCTCGCTCAAATGTAGTATGCATTGCTTTGCTTGTTTTAGAAATCCATATCGACCCGTGTGACATTGATGAAACTCTTTTCTTACAAACTGTATGGATCGCATCGCACAGCTGTCAAACATAAGTTCCGGTTCCAACAAAGAGGTTTTTTGTTTGTCCCAGCCAGCGGCGGCGGCGGCGGCGCCATCTTGGCCATACCGGAAATCAAGAACTCGTGGAAGAATGCTTAATATAATTTTTATTTGTTAACGTTTCATCAGGTTTTTCTCTCACTAATTAACATTCTTTATTGTACGAATGTATTATTATCTTATCTGATTAGTTAAAAACCGTATTGAAAATAGTTGCGGTTTTAAAAGTCTTCAGCCGACCCTGACGTCACCGATTCCAATTTCCGTTACATTTCTTAGCCACTCGTGATAGCACCCGGCTAGTATCAATTGAAAAGCAAATATATGAATAACCCACAGTTGAGAGGTTAAATAAATTTTACCCCCGTGCCCTAAGAAGTTTTACTTCAAAAATAAAGTAGGATGTCATCCATGTAATTAGCAAAGTAAGGCGAATAGTGCGCGTTTTCATTTTGATTAGTGTCAAGTGCAGGTGTAAATGATGGCTTTGAAGTGTAAAGTGAGAGCAACGTGTGGACAGCCACTTACTTAATAGCCGCGTACTCACTGAGCGCTTAAACCTTATAGACCGTGTGTACATTTCAGTAAATGCAGTAGCGAGTTAGGGACATAGATATGCGTTTTTCTATGTAAAAAAGGAGAAGGAGATTGACGCATAGCTCTGTCCTTTACTGAAACTTAACTCGCTGCTGTACTTACTGAAATGTGAACACGGCTTATCGGATCTTGAACATCTGCGACACATTAACTTAGGAAGGTAGTACCTACGAAAAAATGTGATAATTTGTCGCAGATGTTTGCGTTGCTGCGCCTGGAGTCTGATTCTCGCGCATTCAATATACAGATATCGAGTGATTTTATATCAAATCAAATAAAAAATATGACCATAAAGTCATACAGATTGTTTAGTCAACGTCAATATATTAATATTTTTGTATACTACCGCCCCGTTCGGAAGTTATGGGCCTAGGGATGAAGCAAAGAAGGAAGGATATAGGAATCGCTCGATATACGCGTCGGTGTCGATATCTGAGCCCTGCAGTCTCGACAATGACAACAAACGCCAAGAAGGATTTTTAGCATTGTTCCGCACGCTCGTTGGCCTTCGTTGGTTAGCTCCGTACACACCGGGCGGGCCAACGAAGGGAAAACGGAACGCGTACGCAACATACAAACGCCATCTAGCCAGCTTTGTTTAGACAGTAACTGTTATGGTTACGTTATGCTTTGACCCACCTCTATGGAAAACGTCACAGAATCATAGAAAATGAACGGAAAATAAGCTAAAAACTAATTATTTCATTTATTCCTACAAGTTCTAGACACTTATTAGTGACGCAGCAATTAATACATTAATATTTAAATGCTATTGGCTTATGAGAAGTCTTTGTACATTGCTAGGGCAGTCATTTAGCCATCTCCTTTGCTGTTTTCAGATTTTTTCCTTTACTTGTGCTACTTTCTTGCTTTGTGCCAAATCGCATGATTTTAGGCCTACGGGAAGCTTTTGGGTCCATTGAGACTACTATAAAAATCCAACTATTTAACAGCATAAACGGTCGTAGCCTTCAATTGCGTTGACCTAGAAGTTTGATTTTTTAACCCACTTCGCAAAAGGAGGAGGTTCGTCGATTGCGCCTAGACGGATGGACCGATTTGGAATAAAAAAAATATGTTTTAAAGTGTTTACCTTCCGATTGGTGCCATTGACACCAGGCCAGGATCTGATGATGGGATCTTAGAGAAATCGAGGGAACTCTTAAAATATTATAGGCAGATCTATAGTGAATTTTGAGTTTTTCATAATAACTCGTGCAGTACAACTCATGGTAAGCATATAATATTGTGATGCGGAAATGATGATAAAGACCATACTGGCCACCAGAACTGCTCAATACTAGGTACAAATACAATCTTCTATGCGTGGCTGACGGGCAACGCATATCCTAAGCCGGTGGACCTAGAGCCATGAAACTTTGTACAGGGGTTCCTTATGTAGCGTAGGGTAGCCCTGAGATGGGATTTAACGAAATTAATTACCCAAGAAACAAGGGGTAACCGAAAAATCGTAATCCAAATCCTAGATTGTACATTAGTCTTATTACACAAATCCAAAATTATAATAAAAATGTTAATTGTAATGTATATTTATTACCTTAAGGTCCAGACTGGTTCCTCGTCTCGACAATGAACTACTTGCAACCACCTGAAAGTGTAGGCTTCATTTCCTGTGGGTCGCAATGCGATGTTGCGAGTTCAAGTAAGAGAACCATCACTATACTCTACTAGACTCTACTATACCCTATCCAATATAACAGGCAACTTGACAGATGTCAATCTTAGCCTGTGAGTGAGGGGATGTTGCTCGTAAAAATCGATTTATCAAAAGAATAGATACGTCCTTTAAACATTTTGTGAATCGAAAAGATGTCTAACATTTTATTCTTGATTCTTCAGTTGCCTTAAATGTGGTTGAAAATGAAAAAATAACATCAGTGCTAATACCAGTGTTGGCGATGACAACTCTTCTGTTAGTTCAACTAAATAAACAATTTCGATTCTTTCCGATTGTTTTGTTAACATCCCTAGTGTTTAAAAAGTGGATTTTATGAAGTTTTAGGTTAGCTGTCAAGTTATCTGTTATATTGGATAGGGTATAGAAAAGGCATCATGGTGTGGAGCCAGAAGTCATTTATGTATGTGCCTGTAATGTATAATATGTTTCGTTCATAGGAGGAGCTGAATCAGTGGACCCTTTAGAAAAGTTTTTTGTAACATCAAGGAGTCCCGAAACCATTTATAAATCACAGCTTGGCAGCAGACTCTCAGAATTCCAAGTACCTACTAGAGATGAGGGCGGTAAGAAAAGTTAATTTAAGTTAAGTTATTTCATGAAAACAAAGCAATTAAAATAAGTGTGATTTTGAGTGACTTTGAACGGTATTAGGTAATTTAAAATTAATTTGAATAAATTTCCTTGGTTTTAATTTAATTGTCCTCATATTTTTAGTAACTACTTGGCTCCTGACCTAACGTATTTTAATTAGATAAATATTCACCTTAGATATGCTACTATTTTTTTTAGATAATGCAGAAAACTTACAACAAAATCATCGTCAACTCCAAATCAAGGACAGTGACGAACAAATTAGTCAAGTTGAAAGTTCTTTTGATAGTTCTAAATCAGGTAAGAATATTTCATTTTGATTCAAATATATATTGATATACTTTATCAAATTCAGATGATTAAAAAAACACAGAAAATTTTACAAATTTATCGAAACTTCTGATTAGACTTTCAAAAAAATATAATACATTTCTAATTTCAGGTATCAGCTTCTTGACAGATTTAGAAGACAACCATCCAACAACGAACGCAATAGTATCACAGAGAAACATTTCGGAAACAAAAGTAGATGCAGTTCATATTTTAGAGAAAACAGGTAAATAAGAACAATGATAACCTATGGTGTTTTAAGACCTGGACCTGACCTAAAGATATTTAGCCATCTCCTGCGTTGTATGACATACGTCCCACATCAAATTTAGTAAAACTAATTCAAACAAAAATTAAAACCTTTAGAGAAACCCGATTTCAAATACTTAAATAATATTGAATATAATAACACGATAATTTCGATATTTAGAATTATTTTTGTTTTACTCAACTACCAAGAAGAATCAATCGCCGCCTTGGTGATTTTGAGGTTCCCTATAATCATTAAATGTACTTTATTCGATTGCACCTCATTCCATGTGACCATTGTTCCAGACACACTACACATTTCTGACACAAAGCATTAGAATCCATTTCTTCTCAAAGTTACACAGCTCAGTTAGCACAGTGGTAACTAAAGCAGTTCTATTGTACATATTTTACGAGGTTTTTCGTTGATTTCGAAGACATATTTCATATACTTTATTGCACAAAATAATACGTTTTACAATGGAAAGTGGACAACACATGACAAAGGCGAGCTTATCTCTATTAAGAGATTTCTTCCAGCAAACCTAGGATGGACAGGAAATAATTGAACAACAGGTAGACCCAAGTGCACAACATTAAATAAGTTAAAACAATAAACTAATTAACAATACGTACATAAATACCAGACTTATAGATATAAATATGTTAAACAAATATAAAAGTACTTAAATTTAATTATTTAATATTTGCCACATATATGAATGAAAACCAATCAGGATCATGTATTCACCGTCTTTTCATCAAAGCCATAGCAAAAACTATTAAAATATTCACTTTAAAGTCCGTCAAAATACAACATTTAAAGAAAATGTACAAAATAGCTAGGAAAGCTATATCTCCGAAACAAAAGCTGTTAGAGAAAAACTGTTGCCAGATTTTAAATAAGAGCACCAAAATGAGCTAGAATAAACAAAAAACTGAAGAAAAAATCAATAGTATGACCAGTGTGGGCTGAATGTGATGACAATATAATGAAAAATTCATAATTATGAATTATTTTTCATTATATCGTCATCACATTCAGCCCAGTTCAACCCACTGCTACGCACAGACCTTTTTCTACAGGGTGACTGTAAAACTCCTAGCTATATTTTACGAGGTTATTAGGGACATCTTTCTTTCAGCAACTGCCATTATTTGGGCCTATTTTTGCAGCAACTAAATCAAGTGTAATTAACAAGAGTAACTACGGACAGTATTCGTATAAGAAACACTGTACCAAGCCATCCTTCGTCCAGTACTCAACAGAAGCCGTGCAGAATACTACTGATTTTGAATGTATTGGTAAGAACTAAAACGCATGAGTATCTTCATAATACTACATTCACTATGATCGACACAAACATAAACATTTACATGCGGGCACATACATTGCTTCTGGCCCCAAACTGGGATACCCATCCATGTGTCGTGGGACCCAGAAACAGCGAAATCACAAACATGTAAACATTCAAGACCTTATTTTTTTGTCCCCAGCCGGAATTCGAACCCGGGACCTCTCGCAATGTGACATAGTGAAATTACATTTAAAGAGTACATATTTATAAATCCTGATCATTATTTTAAATGTATTCCGACTTGTCTGATTTTAAATGTGTTTGACTTGTTTTTATTATTATTATTATTATAAGCCTGCAATATCCCACTGCTGGGCAAAGGCCTTTCTCCCCCTCTTCCACTACATTCGATCCTGAGCGGTCTCCTTCCACTCTTTATCCCATAGACCCAACTCATCACTCCATCTCTTCCTGGGTCGGCCACGCTTTCTCTTTGCATTTACTGGGAGCCAGTAAAGTGGTAAAGCCAGTAAAGCCAGCCAGTACTCTCTCAAGATAATTGTACTGTTTTTATAGATGGCCTATCACCAAGCGTAAGCAGCCACTATTCGGCATACACAGATATTGAATTAGTTACAGCTGACAACGATTCAAACCAATTTATCAATGAGCATTACGATGATACTACAGATGATCAACAATGCACGGAAAGCAGCCATCATCGTGACGTCATAAGTAAGTTAACTTAAGTTAAGAAATCTTGATTACTCGTAGTCAAACTTGTCGGCTTTCTAAACCGATCTGCATTCAAAATCTGGCTGTAAGACAGAGCGTATGCAAACTCACGCGTCAAACAAAAGACTTCTCGCCTGCACCAATAGCATGTCAAGCGCGGCGCGTGTTTTGTAGCGGAAAAGTAAGGGACAGAGCTATGCTCTATATAAGTATAGCTCTGTTTACACCCACCCGCGACAAAACCTGCACCGCAATCGGCATGCTACTAGACCTTTCTGCCCTGCAATATGCCCTGCGTGGCCTACGTCACATACGCTCAGATTGCAGTCGGTGATCGATCACTGAAGTTATTTATTTTCCATGCCTTCAATTTTTCAGGTTTTAGATACCTACTATACAGTTATGTGTACCGTGAAGTCTTAAGAGGCCCCAATAGCCTTAAGTATGGTAGCTAAATCTTTATTGCTTTTAAAATCTTCTTTCAGTGAGCGCAGAAAAATTTGGCAAATTGAAATTTAGACCCGAGGGCTGTGATGCAGGGACGTTGACAAGCATGCTTACTGATTCCTTTATGGACTCGCATGATGGTGTTCTCAGTGGTTTGCCTTCAAGAAAATTTGGCACAGGTATACTCAAATTAAAATCTAGGTTCAGGGTTATACACTAACCGCCGCACTCAGAGAGATTTAATCAACCATTGACTCAGTTCCAAATTAAATTTACATATAAAATACTTTACTTAGTCATCCTTAATGAATCATTAAATGACTCTGGGTACGGCGGTAAGTTGCAGCAAACTGAATCTTAGGATCCTCGCCTATGGCGACTTTTTTTAGCGATGCTGTGGCGCGTTTCGTAAACGCTCGACAGCATCGCTACTAACGCGTGTTAGTCGCATTTGCAACGCGATACAGAAGAGATGCCAACGCGCTACTAACGCACTACAGCATCACAACTGTATCGATGCAAAATCTGAACTTGCTCGGAAATCGCTAGTGTGATAGATAAGGCTCTAAAGATGAGCTTGTTCATAAGATTAATAAATGAGAATAATAAATTTACTGTTTTTAGGGTACCGTACCCGAAGGGTGCCAAACGGGACCCTATTACTGAGACTTCGCTGTCCGTCTGTCCGTCCGTCCGTCCGTCCGTCCGTCCGTCCGTCCTGTCTGTCACCGGGTTTCACGATGAAGGCATAAACTTTTTAAATTTTCTTTTTGTTTATTTTTTTATTGTTTTGAGTGCTTTTGATTTGTTGTACGATGGTACGGTACCCTTCGTGTGCGATACCGACCCGCACTTAACCGATTATTTAACATGTTGAGGGCCTGTTTTAAGAAGCCCCGATAAACTATGCGACATTTTTGTCGATGTCATGTCACACATTTATAATTTATATTGTTGGCTAATCGGGACTTCTAGCAACAGAAGAGTTCCCTCCTCCCTAAAAAAGCAAGCAGATTGATCAGGTCTTAGGTAGGTAAGGTATTTTTGTTGTTTTTTCTGTTGAGATATTATGCTCTCAAATATATTTTTTTGACCAGGCGGAACATCCTCAATTCAAAAGCATAAACATACATCAATATCAATGAGAAAAATACGCCATAGAAGATGGTATAATCTTTCGAAACTTACCAAGCGGTGGCTACCGCACTGGAATATGAAGAAAAATCGAACTTGTAAGTACCTTATGTATGCTAAACGGGACCCTATTACAAAGCCGCCGCTTTTGCAGACTACTTCTCCGACGTTTTTCTAGTGACGCACAGTGGAACTCGGCTATAAAGCAAATGTTCGAGAGCAACGGGCGATTCCTCGCACCACTCGCTCAGGCGCACTGAAATCCACGTTGTACTGTACAGTATAAAATGACCACCCTGACCGCCAAGCGGGCATCGCTTAGCGAGTACCGCTGAGCGAGTTTTATCGTTGAAAGTTTTCATCGCTGCGCGACCAACTAGTGAAGAGAGAAGAGAGTGCCGGCGCGGCAGCAGTGTGAACAGCCATCGATGAACTATAAATATATCTCTCTCGTTTACCCACACGGGATCTTTATCTTTTGTTCGTTTCTTAAGCGAGAAAATAGTCGACAGCTCATCGCTTACTCGCTCTTGGTGAGACCAGTGCCATATGTGCCTGACAAAAACATGGAATATATTTAAGCCGAATTGAATAATAATTTGTTATTGTGTATAATGTAATATATTTTATATCAATAGTGTTTATTGGATACTGTGTACAATGTCCTGGATTATTTTCTTGTACTTACTAAATAAAAGCCTCCGCTGTCCGGCTGTCTGTTCGTATGTCTAACCTAAAATAACCGTATATAGAAAGCTGAACCTTTCACAGAATGTGTATTTTTATCTGTTGTCGCTACGGCAACAAAATTTAAAATACACAAAAGAATAAGGGTGCTTAGAATTAAATACCTACCCCTACGTAGTATTCTTTTAATATCATTCTAATACCGCTGGTCATTTTTTAGATAGCAAAATTACGAGATAAAGATTGAAGACATTGAACTGTCAGGCACTTGTTTCTTCTACGATGATGCGGAACCCTTCGTGTGAGAGTCCAACTCGCACTTAAACGATTATTACATGATAATCGTGGGTGACACCGTAACACAATTTGATTATGCTTCTGGGAGGTTCCCACAATTTTTAAGGAGATCCAGCATAGGATCTATCAAAGTATCGACATCTTAAGTTAGGTAACATTATGATTTAAAAAATACGTTGATTTTCCAGCTAATTGGATGCAGTCAACAATTTTGCAGTACAGCATGATGCAGGGAGGCCTCACGGCAATTGTGAACTGGGTAGATATTGGTAAGAAAATAATATAATTTAATAAGTATTTAGATTGTGATCTCACGGAATACAACATAACAATTACATACAGGCACATAAATTGCTTCTTGCCCCACACTAGGATACCTTGACTTAATATTATGACATTCCCTTCACTATACATCTATGAAGTAGCAATGTTTGTCAAAACCAATAAACAACTATTTATTAACTATTCTAGCAAGCGTCACCAGACAAAGATTATCATGCCTAGTCACAAAACAGCATTATATAAAAATAACATTCTCGGCATGGCACCCATAATTTTTAATCACATGCCTGATAGCATACGTAGGTTAGACAATATAATACAATTTAAGACAGAAATCCGCAAGTTACTATTGAATAAAATGTACTACTCCATAAGATAATATCTAGATGACACGACACTGTAGTTTACTACACATTTGAATATTTGTATGCCACTGGGCCAAGCATAGAGATACGAATTACAAATATTTAAGATCATTATACTACAACCTATGTTTTACAAATAAAGACCTTTGACTTTGACTTTGACTTTGTGTCATTGGAACCAGAAACAGCGTTCACATTTACATCGATGTTTTTGTCATTGATTTAAAAATTGACGACATCTATGGCATTGCGGTCGAAGCCGTGCTTCCCGAGCGAGAGACCCCGGGTTCGAATTTCGGCTGGGGACTAAGAACAAAATAACCCAGGTCTTGGATGCTTACATGTTTGTGATATCCCCCTGTTCCACATATCCCTACCGGCCTATCCCTACTGGTAGGGAAGAAAGGTTTTTTTTCCACATTTAGCTACTAGTGGGGATACAAGAATATTTTACTTCCACATATTTCTACTAAGATTAGGTACAAGTAGATAGAAAAATCATTTATTTTATGAATCTAAAAATAAGCTGAACAACAAACACCAACAAAATATCCTATAATATTTATAAACAAAACTAAAACACGATTAATGAATCTATCGCATACGGGCAAAAAAAACTACTTATACAGAGATAAAAACCAACAAAATATCCTTAGCCTGCTGAGTGATGCTTCTATTGCGTAAGTACGATACTGAGTTTGTTCGAGCGTGTGGCTGCCGCCAGCATACAGGTTAATTATAACTAAATTATCTTAACATATCTAAAAAATGTCCAACTGTTATACTTTGTGACCAAATGCATTTGTGCATTTTGGATCACGTGATCCCGGGATCTGTTAGTGAAGGGATATTGCTCATAAAAATCGATTAATCAAAAGAATCGATACATCCTGGCAGAATACCAGCGTCAAAGATTCGTCTGTGACATTGCTGAGTCAGGGCCATTTCATTGCCGTGGTACAGTCACATAACCACACAGCTGTAGGTACCTACTGTTAATTGCATAGTGCTATTAAGTGCTGTCTATTTAAATTGATTTTTGTTGTTATTAATTTGTGTGTGTACCATGTCGTTTAATAAATGATTTATCTATATATCTATTTATCTATCTATCTTTTAAACATTTGTGAATCGGGAATAATTTAACAAGATTTGCAAAGAAACATTAGAATAGACAATATAGTTGAAAATGAACTAATTATATCCCTAATTGCGAATAGCAGTGATGACGATGATAACTTTTCTGTTAGTTCAACTGAATAAAAAAATTAAAACTCTTCTGTTAGTTCAACTAACCTGTACCATTGCATGTATAATATATATATATTTATGTAGGTCTATGCATATTTAATATAGTTCATATATATTTGTTCATGTTATGTATTGTTATTTTATAAAGTTTATCTAAGTACTGTATTTTATATTTATGCTGTAATTTCCGTGTTGTTATGTAGTTTTATTACATTCCTGTCCTGCCTAGGTTTGCTGGTAGAAATCTCTCTTTAGTGATAAGCTCGCCTTTGCGTATAATATTTCTTTTAGATGTATTTTTTTATGTTTCTGTGCAATAAAGAATTAATATTATTTTTGCTTTCAGGGATTGAATGCTCGCTATTACAAGTGAGGCCCACTCTGTCCGCCTCCATCTCGCCTTTCAAAATCGAAAGAAATTCCATCTACTCTTTACTTGGATCCATCAGAAACTCCAGAACACTAATGAATCACCAAATGAAATATTGTAATTATGCTGATTTCTTATATTTTCTCTTGGTACCTATTTTGGTATCATGTGACACTTCTGAATGTAGTATCCTCTCCACAACTATTCCTGGTCGATGAAACTGTCAATGTAGTATCCTCTCCACAACTATTCCTGGTCGATGAAACTGTCAATGGTCAATGGATCAATTTAACGGACTCAGCCAGGTAATGTGTGCATTACCTAGTTAATGAGCACTCTAACTAATTTGCGCACTCTGACGGTAACTTATATATCCAATGCAGCGTTGTGGCCGACTAATGAGAAGTACATACCATCTAGTTCAAAACTAGAAGACCAGAAAGACCTTGAAGAGACGTATATCAAAGCTCCAAACAAGTCATTTTTGAACCAGTCTTTAGATTCTCAAGGTAGGTATTAAAAATATTGCTTTTCTTTAAAAATCACAGTCATTACTCATGCTAATATATTTATTGCGTCATTGTGGTACACTTTTACAAAATTATATCCAACAATGAACCCTGTAAGGGCACTACAATGTCTTAAAAGCTAACTTACATCTAATATTTGTGTTTGATAAATATTAGGTACCTATCTTAGTTAAAATAGAATTTTAATTACTCCATTGACGACTGCTTCGAACAACAATCAAATGATAGAGATCAGATATATAAATGGGTCATTCTTAACCTACAATAACATGTCTCTCGTTTCAAAACGCGTGTTTTCAGAGATGTATTAACCCTCAATTTACCTGGTGGATGGAACCAAATCACGTAATTTACCTCGTGGAGTCCATGGGACTCCGTCTTATAAAATCAATGACATTGTAGAAAATAAAAGGATTTAAGTACTGCAAAATTGTTTAATATACTGAGCAACATTTAACTATCAGGCTTTCACAACACATTTTGTTATAAGTAGGTAACAGTCTTGATGAAAATTAACACATTTCGTTTTAAGTAGGTAACAGTCTTGATGAATTTTAGTTACATAGGTCGGTATTTTTTAACTAATTATTAGTACTATAAGTACACTGCATTTCGTCTTCGTTGGTTATATTTTTTTGTTAGTTTATTCAATTTTGAAAGCGTGAGAGAGAGGTAATCCGAAATGGCGTCTTCGCTGAAA
The DNA here is from genome assembly GCA_963457715.1 of Argyresthia albistria. Taxonomy (NCBI): domain Eukaryota; kingdom Metazoa; phylum Arthropoda; class Insecta; order Lepidoptera; family Argyresthiidae; genus Argyresthia; species Argyresthia albistria. The sequence continues at coordinate 1,540,718 of OY735256.1, forward strand.
ACGACTACTCTGTCTGTCACAGTATTATCAAGAAAACCAATAAAAGTAAAACTAAATATTGGGCATAAAAATAGACATTGATTATTCCTTGAAAATATACTAATAGCTTGTTATAATTTACCTTACCATCGCAATAATATAAATAGTTCAAAATCTTGAAAAATCGGAAAAACGTCGTTATTGTAGGTTTAAAAGAAGAATGACCCAAATAACTACATCAAATATCTAAACATCCTTCAACCAAAATCAGAGGATGATATTGCAGAGGACTTTAACATACGAATACCCTAATAACTATAAAAACGAAGTAAACTGACAACATCAAACGTCACTTCTTGAATAATGTTGCCATGTTCAGTTTGCTAGTGATGTTCTCATTCATTCTAAATAGAATGAAAATTAATAGAGTAAATTATTCTTTACAAAATTCAATATGACATTGTAAGCATTACGCTTTTTCCCATTTGAGGACGCGGAAGCAAATTGTGCCCACTTTTTGTGAGTTATTTTAATGCATTTTATTATTCGCAAACAAAGGAGGGGGCGCGTCATTTCAGTTTGAACAAGCTATATGAAGCACTAGCACAACTAGCTATCTTATCATTTCTATCAATATCATTCTATATTGAGTCATTAGAATGATCTAAATCATTCTTGACCCCATCACTATTAATTTTCTACCAAAAAGTGGCAACATCGGAACTGTAATTTTACTTCGTTATTAGAATAATAAGGGTATAGTTCTGAAACATTAGCTGTGACTGTGGTCTACAGGTGAATTAGTGCATAAACTAAGTGTGATTGAAAGCAGTCATTGTTATCCTAATATTTGTGCCTACCATTTCCTTTCATAAGAAAATGAATTCCGGTCTACATTCGCGCACACGAGTGTAAAATCAAGCAAGTACACGTCATCACATCTGCTGCAGCTGGGGTCCTTCGACAACTTGTATCCTTATACTACTTCTGAGCCTCAGGAATCTGTTGCAGGTACCTATTTTATTTACGTTGCAATGTATAGTATGTTCGCATCTAACCTACGGTTTGAATTTGACCCAGTTCTCGTTATCCGTGACATTATTTATACGTACCTGTGTAAATTGGATGACAATGCAATATTTTTATTTATTTAATGGCAATCAAAGGTCAATCTCGCTAATGACACATGTTTTGTAGATTTTGCTGTATTTGGTATTTTATTTATTCAATCTCGCTAATGACACATGTTTTGTAGATTTTGCTGTATTTGGTATTTTATTTATTTAATGGCGATCAAAGGTCAATCTCGCTAATGTCACATGTTTTGTAGATAGCTTGCTGGAACGACCGGGGAAGAAAGTAAAGGGCTGTAGTGTAGGTAGGTCCCAAGTGATTTCTACGGACGCAAGCTGCCAAATGGTGACTGACTGTAAATACGGTATTTTGTTCTTCTAGGAGCAATCGATATGTGGCAGGGAAATGATAGAATCCGGGATTCAGCTAAATCCCTAGGGATTTTACAAAATCCCGGGAAATGATAGCATAAAAACACGATTCTATCATTTCACTAGACAGATCTAGGTATTTAGCTAAATCTGTGAACTGGTTCAGTGAAATATTTGGTAATCTAAGTAAGAATTTCAATTATACACGGTGTTTAGACACCCTTTATGTATTATAACATTACAATCACAGATTTCCTTAGCCCTGTCCCATTTTTAAAAACATTATTAAAAAGTCTGTCTAAAAAAACTATTCTTCTCCCCCGATCTGGTTTTGGTCATAAATTCAAGAATGTTAAAGGTATTCGCCGGAATGATACCTTAAATGATAAAATAATAACTATAGGCATATTTTTTGAAAGATTGTTACATAAAAATCTTTTACTTGCTTTTTTGTTAAATGAGGTCCGAAAAACTTGTTTTATTGATGATTGAAATTTATCTTGAACTTTAAAAGCCTGTTAAAACCAAGTTTGAAGTATCAGTTCCACAACTCAAGATTTATTAGAATTCTTAAGTAGTTTAATAGAATCAGTTGTAAAATAATACAATAAGTAATTGTTCAATTTCGCAATCATTTATCAATTAACTGTGAAAATCTGGGATTTTTTGCCAAATACAATAATTCATCAATCTAAATTAAATGGTAAGACTTCGCCATAGGCATATATGTATGACTCAAATGGTTCTAAATAGTCTGTACTAGCTTCGACTAAAGTCTTTGCATCGACCTATGAAAAGCCTGTATTATTTTAAGACTTCTTATTTCGGAAAATTATACGATAGCAGTGCTCTTTGATATTAATGCTATAATACATATAGGGTGTCTAGACACAGTGTGTAATTGAAATTCTTACTTAGATTACCAAATAAACAGTTGATTTAACATACAAACTTAATTTTTGCTCTTTCAATGAACCAGTTCAGTGATTTAGCTTCTAAATCCCTAGGTCTGTCTAGTGAAATGATAGAATCATGTTTTTATTCCATCATTTCCCGGGATTTAGCTGAATCCCGAATTCTATCATTTCCCTGCGACAGATATATTATTGCTATTAGAGTATCCTTTCCAGACTCAAGGACTTGACCAGTGTTCTGAGAAGAGTTGAAAATATAAGAACATAGCATGTCTGCATACTTCGAAAAACCTTTTAAATAAAATAATTACAAATAATAGTGGTTGAAAAAAAACACAATTAGAATAGAATAGAGATCAATCATTTTGTCATAAACATTTACATAGAATAAACAGTAATACCCAAGTAACACAAAGGTTCTGCCTAACAGCATTTTAACAGTACACCTTGGACTCATTAGCTGCCGAAAGTAGCTGCATATCAGCTTTATATCCTAATATGCAGCTGATATAACTCTGATTTGGGCACAAATTTGGCAGCACATAGCTGCACAATTGCATTTTAATAGCATTTTATTAGCATTATTAAAGGTAACAGGTCCTACAAGGGCTGCATATTGACTGCCTAACAAGCCACGTGGTACTTATAATAGTTGATATGCAGCTCTAAGGATAAGTGTGGACATCAAATATACTTTACAGAAGCTAAAAGTAACTTATCAGGGAAATTGTGGACTGATTTGTGGTATGTTTTTGCATACCTTTCAATATTTGTAGTAGGGTGAAGTGTTACTCCGTGATACAAAGAAAAGATTACATTGCGGTTGCCATTTTGAGGATAAATAATAAGTTCTAAGGTAAGTAATACTTTGAGTTACTGCTATGATGTGTAACATTTTATCGGGAATGTAACTTTATTGTGAAATATCATACATATTTGGGTCAAAATTTTCACGGGCCCTCATAATATCCACAAATACGTGAAAAAAAGTGAAATAAAACATGCAATTACAAGTAAATATATTTTTTACATGATAATTTTAAGTTGTAAACTGTTGATATTTTTTTATATATATTATTCACGCCAACCCGATGTTTTCTAAAACAAACCAATAAGGATAAAAGCTAAACATTTACAATAATACGCTTCAAGTACTTTTATAATGGCGGATAAACGAGTGGTCAGTTTAAACTTTAATTTAATGCTAAGTGCTCTAAATATGTCCACCCGTGGCTTCTAATGAAGCATTAAGTTGCATAGGGAAGCACTTGTGGTAAATAAAGCAGCCATGGATCGCTATGTAGGGCAGTAAATTTTCACATCTACGCCAGTATTCCAGATAATCCGATAAGGATTCGATTTGTTAGGGGTCCACATTTTTTTTAAAATAAAAATACTAAAATAAGCGCACTAAATAATCAATGCAGGCCACGGCGTCTTAGAATATTTAATTCGTGGTCAATTAAAATTCAACTAGCTGACTAAATGCCCACATAAGTACTATAATTCAGCCCAGGTCTGAATTGACGGGCACGAGTGTACAGATTAATAGCAGTGCGCTGTTAAGTCACTGCTTAAAAGGTCACACGTGGTACGATTGTGGCCTTTAGTAATGCTGATATACGAGTATACTGTATCAGCTGTCTAATGGCGTAAAAGTGTACGCTTAAGCAGCATACAGCATTATATCTTTGTTAATAAGCTTCACATCGTGATTGCTTGCATTACAAAGGTTCACATGTTCTCTCTTAAGATGCAAGTGTTTTAAAAGTCCACCTGTGGACCATAATTCAGAAAAGTGCAGTATTTGTGTCCACACGTGAACCCTTATTCAGAAAACTGCACTATTTGTGTCCACACAAATTCAGTTTTGCAGCTGATAGCGTACAACAATACTAAACGCTGCATATCAGTGAATCTGTGGCGTCTGTGTAGCGCCAAATAGAATCGCAGTAGAGCATAATGCATTATATTGGGTCACGTTATTTATTATGCAGCTATTGGACTACGAGTGAACATTAATAATGCTTTTAAATTGCTCAAACAACCGATGTGGACCTTATGTGGAATTATATAGTGCAGCTTTGTGTTACTTGGGTAATAACTGTGTTTTTTTTAATAATAATAATTTTTAATAAATAATCTGTTTTTAATAATAATTTCTTACTTCAGAATCCTCAAGAGCTGTTGAAAGTGAGTCGTCAGTCAACGAAGTGAAATCAACATTACCAAGAAATTATATGCCAAGTACGTCAGCCAAATAGAAAATTTCCATAATATCTTGACACCCAGGGCTTGGGGTAAATAATATTGCCAAGGATGTTACAAGCAGATCTATCATTATCTCTGATATTCATACAGGGTGATATTTAATTAGCTGACCATATCGTGATAAAGTTCAAAACCTATGAAAAAAAAAACAATAAAAGAGCTGAATCGTTTCGACCATTGGACGAGCTAGGACCAGCCCAAAATTCCTACGTACGAGGGTGGTCCTAGAAGTAACCGGCCTAGCAAAGATAACACAAAATAATTACAAAGAAAATTTATTTTTCTCTCTATTAGCGCAATACACTTTTCCCAGCGAAGTTGAATGGTTTCGATGCCATGTTTATAGCGAACAGTGTCAAGCTTTTCAAAATTACCTTCAACAATAGACCCTTCCTCTTCATTATTGGCAAACCTTTACCCGGAAACTCTTGGGACCGCCTACGTATTTTTAATATGACAAGAAATGCTAGAAATATGTATATGTGACAAATTAGAGCACCACTGCGGGTTTTGATTGATAAACCAAATATAATTATCATTAAAGAAAACACGCAGTAGTCTGAAAATGTTGCCAGCATTTACACTCGATTCACACATATCAGTGATCCCACCGATCCGCATTTCCGTGTCAGTGAAAAATATTATTTCATACATTTTCTATGAGAGTAGTCACACTTATCAGTGTCCGTGATGGCACAGGCCCGTGTCAGTGAAAAATATACTCTCATAGAGAATGTATGAAAGAATATTTTACATCATCCAAGCTCAGAAAAGAGGTTTTTTTCAGCTGTCAAAACAGTCCTTGAAAGTTCGCGTTTCCGAAGCCGGGCAATGAAAACTAGAAATCGTTCCATTTTCAAACTTATTATACACCCATAGGTTTAAATGGTTCATGTCATGACGAAGAACCTACCACAGACTACCACTCATTTTATGTATTCTATAAAATTAAAATATAAAAATCGCAAAAAAATAAATAAAAATAAATAGGTAAATAAAAAGACCGTGGCTTTTTTGAATTTTCTCCAAGTGTTTAATTATTTTTTAATTATCCAAATAGAATTCAATATGCGTGTTTTGACACCCTAAACTTTCCCGTAGTCCTAAAACTTACAACTATAAGATGCCATCTTAGTCACTTGACACTGGCAGAATCATCTAATATAATAGATGGAAGCCATTATAACCAAAAATTGAATTGAATTGAACTATAATTGACGATTATGTATTATAGTATATATTGTATATAAGTATATACGCAAATTCGACTAAGTGTTGTGAGTTTTTGGGTTATGCATATGTTTATGGTTCTGCGGTCCTGCAGTGTACTGCACTGCATCGTTCCGTACTCAGTCTTTCTGTTTAATTTACCTCGCTCGAAGTAAGTAAAGTATTATGCTTACCTCGGGGTGTAAGTAGCTATTTCATCCTCGAACTATATTCGCCCTCGCTCGCTTCGCTCGCTCTGGCGTCTAAATATCTCGGGTGGACTCGATACTTAGTGCCCTTTGCGCACGGGCTCCAAATTGGACCTTCGTCCGAAATAGCTCTCTTTCACCCCTTGTGTAACAAACTACTATTTTAATGACACGAACCTGTGCCGGAAGGGTGCCGGATCGGTGGGATCACTGATATGTGTGAATCGACCTTTAATGTCTAGCATTTCTTGCCAAGGTGTAATCATCGTCAACAGAAATGCAATCACTCCCGTCAGTACGCCGATCGAAGTTGAACGCGATAGACGCATCTGCGTTGGGAAATTCTTCTGGCTGCACGATTGAATTGAATGACGCAAAATCGAAAAATAAAGTCCCTGGTAATTGTTGTTCTGATTAACCTTTGATACGCCGAAGTGCGCCCAAAACTTGTACCCCTGTCTGCCAGGAGTTGACAATAATTGAATACTCTAACTCTTAGCTATAAATTCCAAAATGGAATAAAGTTAGACCGAATCTCTCGGACAGATTTGTCCTTAGCCCGCCACTGGTGTGGTGACGTCAAATTGACTTACACCAACGGTGACCCCGGTTGTTCAAACTAAGTTTTTGTTTTATCCTACACATGCTATAAAAAAATGAGTACATAAATATTTTTATGAAATATCTATTAATGATGGCTCAAAGCTTACTAATCATAAAATAATACAATCACACAATAAAAATATCATAAAATAATAATAAAAAGACCACAAAAAAAAGAAAATTTAATATCTTTGTAAATTTAATGTGTTTCTATCTATTTTCTTCATCTGTGACCCAAAGATTAATGCAATATAAATATTTAAGTATGGAATTTGGGGGCCAGTTTTGGGGGGCCAAATGAGAGAAAAAAAAGGCCGTGCGGTGTATGTGACATCAAATGAAATCGCATGGTGTGAGAGGATCTTATATGTATTTTTAAATTATTTTAAAAACTTATTTTGAAAAAGTTGTGCTCAATAATGACCGACTCGATGATGAGGGACAGGGCATTCCATCTATGATGTACATTTGCTTGCAAATAAACGAAATTTTTATTATTTTACTTTACTCGCCGCATGTCATCAAAACCTCTAGGGTACTTAATAAGCTGCCAAGTGCAAGTTGGGCTCGCGTTGAGAGGGTTTTGTACAACAATAATAGGACTTACACCAACAAAATACCCTAAAAGTACCCTTAAATTCACCTTTTCATACGAAACACTCTCAACGCAAGTCCAACTTGCACTTGGCAGCTTATTTATTTCTATTTTGCTATGTGTTTAATTTTATGTGAGTACAATAAAGATGAGATAACATAATTATTTTATTTAACAATAGATTTGCTGATCCACGATTAAACATTATGATAACTGGTACTTATTAATCTTAAATCGTACATAATTAATGTTACCAGCGGCCCTCACAATAGTTCAGACCTGTGTCGTGAGAACCTGGATTTATTATTATTTATTATTATGATTACATAAAGAAATTACAAATTACGAATTAATAATGATGAAAAAACAGACTAAAATAACTGGATCTTTTTGGACGTTGGACGAGCTAGTAAAAATACAGATATAGATGTAGTATGTGTTACCGAACATAATATGACAAAAAGTGACCAGAATCAATTGACAATACCTAACTATACATTAGCTTCATGTTTCAGTAGGAAAAACCGTCGCGGCGGGTCGTGCATACTAATAAAAAATACCCATACATTTAAAGAAATGAAATGCATAAATAAACACAATGTTACCAATGTCTTCGAATGTAGTGCTGTTGAATTAACTGAACATAAAATTATTATACTGTGCATCTACAGAGTCCCGTTGTATGACAATAAGTCATTAGAAACCTTTTTCTGCACTTTCAACGATATCTTACATGATTTCGTATACGAATCTAACAAAAAGCTTATAATATGTGGTGACTTTAACATTGACTTGCTAACAATAAATAAAAACAGCACACGTTTTAAACAGTTAAATATGAGCTATAATTTAAAAACTGAAATCAATCAGCCAACTAGATTTGCAAGTAAGACGTGTCTAGACAATATAATACACAATATTCGTGGATGCAAGAGTGAGGTATTAGAATTCGCCCTATCAGATCATTCCGCCCAACTATTAGAATGCCCTATAAAGAAAAGCTATTCTCTCAAAACATGGCATGTACTGCAACGTGACTATAGTGACGAAAATATGTTGAAATTTGCGGAACATCTAAACTCCATATCTTTTCATCAAGTATACCAATCTGACGATCCCAACTATGCATTTAAGGAGTTTTATGATATGTTCGTCTTACTTTACAAACTTTGTTTTCCGGTGATAAAAGTAAAATTTTCCTTAATGCGCAAACAAAAGTGGATGTCTAAGGGAATTCGGCTGTGTTGCAAACGGAAAAGAGAACTGCTATGGAAATTTAGACGACACAGCACGGAAAAAAATAGAGAAGCATTTAAAAAATATGCAAAAAAGATAAAAAATATTATTAAACTAACACAAAAATCTCAAAACAACTATAGAATCCTAAATGCTGACAACAAATGTAAAGAAACTTGGAATATTATTAAAAAATCTCAAATAAATGTGCCGACAGAATATATTGAAAAAATCAAACACAATGATGAAAATATTACAAACCCCATGGACATAGCTGAATCATTTAATAACTTTTTTATTGATATAACGAATAAGGATAATACAATTAAGAGGACTAATAATAACAATAATAATAATGAATCAAATCTGATATCTAATAATAACATTAATGTTCATAACTTGACATCTAACAATAATAATGTACCTAAATTGACATCTCTTAATAACAATAATATCTTTTTATCAATCGGTAACTGTAATTCGATATTTTTAAAACCAGTGACACCCTTTGACATCTTCCAAATAATTAAATCATTAAAGAACACGAACAGCGCCGGCTATGATGAAATAACAACTAAGGTTTTAAAATACGTGGTTCTTATAATCTCCCCCATCCTGAGTCATATAATTAATAAATGCATGGAACACGGCATGTTTCCAAATGAACTTAAAATCTCGGTAGTAAAACCTCTATTTAAAAAGGAAGATAAACAGAATATGAATTTCTATCGGCCTATTGCATTGATACCCATTTTTGCCAAAATATTTGAAAAGGTGATGTACAGAAATATTTATGAATACTTTGAAAATCAGAATCTATTCGCACCAGAACAAAAAGGGTTCCGGAAAAACAAAACCATAAATATGGCTGTTTATGATTTTCTTAGTAACATTATTACTAACGTAGATATTAGAAATCCTGTGGTAACGATATTCATGGACATGAGTAAGGCCTTTGACTTTGTAAGCCATGACATCCTAATAAGTAAATTATTAAATTATGGTATTAGGGGTAACGCAATAGAACTAATAAAATCATACCTAAATAAGAGACAACAAATGACGCAGATAAATAGGATTTGCACTAAAACAAAACTGGAAAAAACATATATATCTAAAGCTAGAGAGATAGAGCGTGGAGTACCACAAGGTAGTGTGATGGGTCCATTGCTCTTCTTAGCATACATTAACGACTTACCAAATATTATAAACCACTCTATGGTGTTATTTGCAGACGACAGCACGGTCATTATACCATGTGCAGATCCAAATGAATTTGAATACGAAATTAACAACACTCTAAATAAAATTATTAATTGGCTCAATCAAAATAATCTAGTTGTTAACATTAATAAAACAAAAATAATGAGTTTTCAAAATAATAATAATACAATTAAAAATTTCAACATAAACTATTCAGGTGAAACTATTGAACAAACTAAGGTAACAAAGTTTTTGGGAATTCATATTGACTATAATCTTAAGTGGAAAACACAGGTGGAAACAGTGTGCAAAAAACTATATACGTTTGCATATGCCCTATACAAGTTATCAAAAACTGTAAAGGAGGAAGCGGTATTAATGGCATACAATGGTTATGTGGACTCGACACTAAGATTTGGCATCATCTTTTGGGGTAACGCAGTAGACAAAGGTTCTGTTTTAATTGCACAAAAAAGATGTGTCAGGGCCATATGTGGTCTTGGTCGGAGGGATAGCGCTAAGCAACAATTTAAGAGGCTCAATATACTAACAGTCCCATCCTTATATATACTTGAGGTAGCAATGTTTGTAAAGTCAAACACACATCTGTTCACTAAATATCAAAGCAAACGACATCCCAACAAAATTTGTATGCCGCAACACCAAACAGCTTTATTTAAAAATAGTATTTTTGGCATGGCACCCAAAATCTTTAATAACTTACCGGATAGAATTCGTAATATAGACAACACATTTCAATTTAAAAGAGAACTGCGAAAGCTACTGATTGATAAAATATACTACTCCATATCTGAATACTTATTGGATAAAAACTTGTGACTTAAGGTGCTTAGGTTGATTCTGGGCACGCCATTTAATCAATGACGTTAAACATATTATCTGACTTCGAAAACTAAAAAAATGTGTAAATACTAACTACATAAATGTGTAAAATATTTGTATGCCTCATGGCTCAACATAGAGAGACATAATATTAATAATACCACCTAAATGTAAACCAACTACCTATGTTCCACAAATAAATGATTTGATTTGATTTGATTTGATTAGTATTTAACATAATTATATTTATATTTTCAGAAATCAAACCTAAAAATCATATTCGGCATGAAACCAGAATCAAAACTTCCATTCGTAACTTAACTCATGCAATCAAAGATGTGTCTGGGATGACTTTAAATATTGTTTCTGAAAGATCCCGTCCCAATACCCATTTATGGCCACCCTCAGGTAGGTATAATCAAATCATAAATTGCCGACCTCTGAAAATTTTGGACTTACTTAATCAATTGAGAAACGGGACTGGCAATGGCGGCGCTATTATTTGCATCTCGCTTCCATTTACACCGTCTATCGCCCCGGTCCTTAGCCGTCTTGCTCTAATGTTTGCCTTGCACCGCCCTTTGCTAGTTCCTATATTTGAATGAGATAAACAAAAGATTTTTTTTTTTCAGAAAAGCATTTACATAAAGAGGTATCGTTAACCGGAAGTGATTTTAAGTCATCAACCGTATCACGGCAATTATCGGAGCTCATAAAAATGGCTCGGCCTTCCAAATCTAGAATGTCCGTTGTTCCGTCAACACCAGGTAAAGTCCATTCGCTTAGATACGGTTGCGGCACATTGGCGCGTGACGCCTCTTGTGATATTTTATTTTTGTTACCCCATTTATTGGCGCGAGAGTATTCTGGCAGAACCGAATAAATGCTAGTTTTTTTTTGCAGTTAAAATACGGTACCTACCACCTGGTCACAAAGAAAAGAGCACACTTTTACACGAGCGCAATCACGTCCAGCACGAACGTGAGTAAAGCCAAGTGGAACGTAATTAACAAAGAGCGAGGAAAAAGCAATCGTACTTGTGTAGACTTCACAGATGTGGCCGTAGACTCAACCGGCATTAAATTTAGCAGCAGGCAGGCCGTGGTGGACGCGATGAACGCTCGGTTCGCCGGCGCCACCGCCGCGCGCGGAGCCCCGGTTGCCGCGGCGCTGCCGACCGCTCCCTGAGACTGCGCCTGTTTACAGCGGACGAGGTACATCGCATCATATCCTTTCGCCTTCCAAGGATATCTACGAAACCTCGATAAAACTCGTCCACCTAACGGCACCAGTTCACACTGAAACTATTCAACGAGTGCATTAGACGAGACGTGTACCCAACAGCGCTGAAGAGAAGCAAAATCCCACCGATATTCAGGGGAAAAGAAAGAGGGAGAATATGGATGGATACAGACCAGTGGCTGTAGTACCCACGATATCGAATATCCTCGAAAATGGTCTCAGCGCTCGACTCCTTGAATTCCTTGCGTTGATTGACGCGCTGTTGGAGCAACAGTACGCGTACCGCGCGGGCCGGTCGACGACCGCACTGGCGCGGGAGGTGGTGCGCCGAGTGCTCGAGGCAAGAGAGAGGAAGCTCCAGGTCGCAGTGCTCTGTTGTGACCCCTCGAAGGCTTTTGCCGTTGCTGATCACAGCGTGCTCGCCGCTAAGCTCCGTCACTATGGTATAGTCGGGGGGCCGTTATGCCTATTGACGGATTTCCTGCGAAACCGTTCGCAGATCGTCGTAGGTGATGGAGGGAGAACGAGGTCAGAACCGATGATGACACATATGGGGGTTGCTCAAGGCTCTTCGGTATCCAACATACTATTGTCGCTACTTCTCAACGACCTGCCACAAGCGATGACCTCCAGCGAACTGTTCATGTACGCGGATTACGTGGCAGGGATCACCACTAACAGGACTATCGGAGGCCTCGAGCAAAGCCTAATAAACCATACGATCACTGAACTGTCTCACTGGTTCCGTGACAACGTTCTCAACTTAAAACAAACTCACTTCCTCCACTTTGACCTATTAGGTCACCGTCTCGTCCCGCTGAATATCAAAGTGGTCGGAGTGCAGGTTGAGCAGGTGGAGGCGACGACGTTCCTGGGCTTCGAGCTGGACTGCGGGCTCACGTGGCGCGACTGTGCGCGCGACTCAGCGGCGCATGCTTCGCGCTGAGGCGGCTGCACCCATGGTGCCGCGCGACGTGGCGCGTGCGTGCTACTTCGCCACGGTTCACTCGCTGCTGCAGTACGGAGCCGAGCTGTGGGGGCGCGCGGCGGACTGGGAGCGAGCATTCAGCTTGCAAAAGCGAGCCGTGAGAGCGATAGTCCAGGTCCGCCGGGACGTGTCAGTAAAGCCTCACTTCATAGCTCTGCACTTCTTGACGCTCCCGTCCGTCGTCATACTCCAGGTGGCCATGTACATGCACGAGAACGTCGACTCATTCCACAGGCACCACGATCCCACGGACACGTGAACCGCAACGGTCACTGGCTCAGGTCGGTTCCACACACCCTGGCCAAGTCATCGAAGTTGACTCACGTCATGGGTCCGGCAGTTTACAATCGCCTACCGGAACCTATCAAATCTGCGCCTAATTCTGCATGTTTCAAAAAGCGACTGAAACAGTGGCTTGTCGAGCAAACCTTCTACTCATTCGCTAAGTTCGAAGCGACCACGAAATTGGGACCTACCACTATACTACTATTTTAGAATATGATTCCAATTTAATTCAAATTTAATTATACAATTCAATTTATTTTAATTGAATTTATTGCAATTTAAATTTATTACAATGCTATTTGTGTAACTAATGGCATTTCTTTACAGATGTATATTAATGAATTTTCAATTTACAAATCTGACATGTAATTAACACTAAAAAATAAATATTTTTCTATGTTTCTACTTAACTTTTTGCAAAAAAAAAGCATGCACTTATTCGGTTCTGCTAGAACAGCCTCGTGCGGGTTAGTTATACCCTATCCAATATAACAGGCAACTTGACAGCTAACCTAAAACTTCATAAAATCCACTTTTAAAACTCAAGGGATGTTACCAAAACAATCGGAAAGAATCAAAATTATTTATTCAGTTGAACTAACAGAAGATTAGTCATCGCCATCGAGTGTAATGAGTTTGAAAATGGAACGTTTTCTAGTTTTCATTGCCCGGCTTCGGAAACGCGAACTTTCAAGGACTCTTATGACAGCAAGCAGCAAAACCTCATTTCTGAGCTCGGATGATGTAAAGACATTATTATTTCATTTTCAACCATATTTAAGGTAAATGAAGAATCAAGAATAAAATGTTAGACATCTTTCCGATTCACAAATGTTTAAAGGGTGTATCGATTATTTTGATTAATCAATTTTTATGAGCAATAACCCCTCAGTCACAGGCTAAGATTGACATCTGTCAAGTTTTCTGATATATTGGATAGGGTATAGTGAGGTAACGAATGTATAAAAACCCGAGATTTTTTTTTAAAGGAGCAGGCTCAGATATAGTTCGGGCAATGCCACGAACAGACAAGAAACATTCAGCTTTGCCAAAACGCAAAACTTTAGGTAAGAGAACTGCTACAAATCCTTCTATTGATCAGTGGTTCATTAGTAGCAGAATTGACATGAAGTTATAGATAAATACAATCGAATATTTAGGCTAAGATTAGACTATATGTAGCATTAGAATGAAGGCTAGCTAATTTAGATATATTAGTTTTAATATATTATATCAACTAAAATATTGGTTATTCCAGGAAATGACAATTCCTGTTCAAACTGCTTTAAGCCTATCAGAAAAGATGGTAGTTCTTCAACCACTTCGCTCCGCAAACGATTGTTCACATCCACTGGTGAGTTAAAATACTTATTACTCTGTCAATAAATGGTAAACATTAAATGATGGCACCATTGAGACTACTGCGTTTTTTCTTTAATTACATATTTGGTTTGTCAATCAAAATATGCAGTGTTTGTCACATATGTTGCCATTATTTTTGTCTAAAATTTCTTGACAAAGTATAACTATAAATGACAATTTTAAGCTAAACACTCTTTATTAATCTGTGGCTAAAATGTAACTGGGCGGACAGCCATGCCCATCGTATTGACTCAGATGTATGGGCAAAAAACGCCACTAGTATACAGAGTGACATTAAATTAGCTGACGTTATTTTGGGTAATGATAGTACCCATCATTATGAAGAACTTTCCCTAAGAAATAGTCGCAAATGAAAAAATTTTTCGTTCCTCAGTACATGGCCCCGGCCCCCGATCAGCTAATTTCAAGTTTCTATGGGAGACCCAAAAAAATTTTTTATTTGCGACTGTTATGTTTCTTGGGGAAAGTTGTTCATATTAATGGGTGCTATCATTCCCCAAAATATGGTCAGCTAATTTAATGTCACCCTGTATAGGTGCACAGAGTGCGGAATGCGAACGGGAACGCGTGGAGGCATCAAAATGAAAATATGAATTGCTCGGGTTAAGATGTGAAAAAAATTAACCTTTTAGGTCAGCGCAATCAAACGCTACGACCGTTATGTTGTGAAATTGTTGGATTTTCATAGTAATCGCAAGGGACCTACAGGGTTCTTGAACTTCAATCATGGCACAAAACAAGGTCATAAAGCACAGATAAAGGGAAAAATCTAAAATTGATAGTTACTTTCTTTTTGCATAAATTAGAGCTCCGTACACATCGCCGAAACTCGATTCGTCGATCAAACTGTTTGTCGAATGCAATATTCACCGCTGAATTTCATAGAAAAAATCATTTCCCGATGACATGGTACACCGATAGCACGTTTCGTCGAAGACACTCCTGCCTGATCGAAATAACCATACAACGAAGAACTTTTCGTCGAAAGCACCGTTCGTCAGTATGGTTCGTTACTCATCTCGTGAATGACTTAAGATGATGATTATGGAATATAATAATCTTGTTAACTCTTCACGTGCCAGCCGGTCTATATCGCCCACAAAAAGTATGTAATTTCGTTGGCATGGATGAAATCATACTTTTTGAAGTAAAACTTCTTAGGGCACGGGGGTAAAATTTATTTAACCTCTCAACTGTGGGTTATTCATATAAGTATATGCTTTTCAATTGCTACTAGCCGGGTGCTATCACGAGTGGCTAAGAAATGTAACGGAAATTCGAAACGGTGACGTCAGGGTCGGCTGAAGACTTTTAAAACCGCAACTATTTTCAATACGGTTTTTAAATAATCAGATAAGATAATAATACATTCGTACAATAAAGAATGTTAATTAGTGAGAGAAAAACCTGATGAAACGTTAACAAATAAAAATTATTTTAAGCATTCTTCCACGAGTTCTTGATTTCCGGTATGGCCAAGATGGCGCCGCCGCCGCCCCCGCCGCTGGCTGGGACAAACAAAACCAACTAGCATGACTCAAACTACTTCGTTCAACCTCTTTGTTGGAACCGGAACTTATGTTTGACAGCTGTGCGATGCGATCCATACAGTTTGTAAGAAAAGAGTTTCATCAATGTCACACGGGTCGATATGGATTTCTAAAACAAGCAAAGCAATGCATACATTTGAGCAAGACGGCTTAAAGACGTGACGTCAGATGGTATATAATCTGAGCGAGATGCAAATAGTAGTGACACTATTGAATGAGTTAAGTATATCACCACGAGCGCGACAAATTGTAGATAAGGAATGGTGGGAAATAAATGACATGACGTATTAAAAGTAAGTACAAGTATAAAATAATTTCAAATAATCGGACGTCTGAAACTTAAAAGTAACTTGAAGCAGAGATTGGATCTCAAAATTGGAAATTTAAATCTCTTTTAGTATAGGTAGGTATAGGTGTATAGTATAGGTACCACTTAATGATCTAGCTACAGAAGTTTTACTTCTAACACGTGTACGGTGCTACACGCGTATTTTTTTTTGTAAGTAACTAGGTATCTAATTACACCTTGGTGCACGATTCCTACTCGCACTTGACCGTTTATTAACTTTGACTTAACTTGTTTGTTTAACATTTTTTATAATTCGTATTTACGGAATGTACGAATGATTTCGAGTAGATTTACGAGATAACTATCACCAAGTGTGATCACGGAACCTGTGGTGTGCGAGTCCTACTTGCACTTGACCGTTTATTATTATTATTAGCTACAAGACCTATGTTTTTTCCAGGAATCTCTGCATGTGACACTGTTCGTCATGACGAGGGAACCTCACCTGTAGGACTGCATTTGTCGTCATACTCCTCTGTATCAGGCAAGTAATGCAATATCCCAGGTCAATGCGAAGTAGTTCTTTAGTTTGTCCACTTTGCTCCGCATCTTGGGCTATATCAAGTTCCTGAGATGGGTCGGGATTGTTTTTATCCCAGAGCGGCAAACCAATGCTGGGAAAGACATACCTTTTGTTGACAAATGGTTGACGAGAAATAATTTTGTAACAAATCATTCTATTTTTCGGTATCTCAAAATCGATATTTCGACCATGGCATGATCTCGCTAGCGCTAGAATTACCATTACCATTACCGTTACCAGTTAATTTATTTAGATTTTCTCTTGAAGGAAAACGTCAGCACATGACTGTCTCAACATGTACTCCCGCAAGCCGACCAAGCAATGTGTACAATATGGCCACCCCTAGTGCTTACAGCCACCACTCTTATAAGGATTTTGGTATTGGTAAGAACAATATTGAATGAGAAATTAAATTTTCCATCTACTGTATTTTGCACATGAACAGGGAAAATTCATAATGAAGGTACAGTCGAGTTCATTAACATATGAGCAAAACCAAGGCGTCAAATGTAAGTGTACATGGAAGGGTACATAAATATCAGAGCAGATTCATTAATAAAACATATGTAAATCTGCTTAGATATTTAAGCCTCGTATTTATTGGGGAAAAGTCGCTCGACATGTCGAGAGAAGTCGCGGGACATCTACGTGCGACTGTCCGAGACAAGTCGTGTGACATTTTGCTCGTCCACACACTCACCTCACCACAGTTATGTTTGAGATGTGACGTGCGACATGTACCACACGACACGTAGATGTCGCTTGCGATGTCGGGCAATGTCCCCCGCGACCTCGGCCGACACGCAGATTTAGTGCCGGGCGACAGGGTCGCGGTACAAATGTCCCCTGATGAATACGAAGCTATACGTACCCTTCCATATATACCTACATTTATATTTGAAGCCTATTTCCTTCTTCATTAATCTGAATCCGTATTCTGTTTTGTTTTTATTTACATCTGCAATCGGTGTTTCTTAAAGGTATTTCAATTCCCGATTGCGAATCACACGATAGAACCGGCAGTAAGAAGTTGTCGCGCTCCAACTCAGCGATGACAAAGGAAATGTGTACGCAGATCAACCCATTGTGCGATGATGCAGGTAAAGAATATTCTAACAAATCAATTAGATTGTTTCTGGGACAGTTTCCCTAAAAATCCAACAGAGGACTCTGAAAGTGAACAGATTTTTAGAATATCCTATACTCTGTGGTAATTGTCAAAGTCAGCTCTTTTATTGTTTCACTGCTCTGTGGTTCTTGTAACAAGAACCACAGAGCAGAGAAACAATCTGTTCACTTTCAGAGTCCTCTGTTGGATATCTGTCCCAGAAACAATCTAATTAAAGCTGCGAATATGTTATCCATGTGTTTGGAGACCTGTGAAATATTGGTATGTTTATTTTGCTGCGATGATGTCTTCACGTCGTCGCTCGATTGTATGTCGCTCCTGGTCCACAGCCACACCTTGTACTTATTGTCTCTACGATGCTCCACGCTATTCGAGCATTGTCGTTATGACGCTCGAAAGAATTTATGGCCGCCAATCTCTGTCAGATTCCGACAGAATAATAAGATTTCCCATGTCCCAATCTGAGTCGGACTCGCCTAGTCTGAATAAACGTGGAATAAATACTTTGTTTTAACATTTCAGAAACGGAAGGTTTGCTTCTACAGTTGATATCACTGTACAAACGACAGGCTGAAGTACAATCCATTAGTGATTGCAAGGAATACATTTCAAATCCAATTAGTTTTGAACAAATGCATCAAAGATCCTCTCGCAACGGTCAGTTTAGCAGCAGAAAACTATATTTTTAGGGTTCCGTACCCGCAGGGTGCCTAACGGGACCGTTTTACTTACTACTTTTTATTACCGTTGTCCGTGTATATGTGCATCAGCAGACCGTATCTTACGAACTATTATAAGTAGAGGTTTGAAGCTTTCCTGTTTCCGCTTCTAACAAATAATAAACTACCTACACGAACTAAAAAAAACATGTGTGGGGTACATGTAGGTTTGATGAAAAAATATATTTTGCGTGTCAGTTCCATGTATGGGGAGGCCCCCCTTAATATATATATATATATATATATATATATATATATATATATATATATTTATGTATAAAAATCGTAAAGCGGTTCACAGAATACATCTACATATTAAGTTTCAACGGTGTAGTAGTAGTAGTAGTAGTTTTGGAATGAAGTTGCTGGGATATACGGAC
This sequence comes from Argyresthia albistria, assembly GCA_963457715.1. Taxonomy (NCBI): domain Eukaryota; kingdom Metazoa; phylum Arthropoda; class Insecta; order Lepidoptera; family Argyresthiidae; genus Argyresthia; species Argyresthia albistria. The sequence continues at coordinate 1,559,773 of OY735256.1, forward strand.
GGACAGACAGACAGACAGTAAGGGTTCCTTGTTTCTCTAACGGAACCATAAATACTTTTTTTGTACTATGGTGCGGAAGCCCGACTCGCACTTGAAGGGTTATTTCATAATAATATTGTATTTATTTTTAGATACATGCCTGTCTAGTTGTCTACCGGTGGCAGATATTTGATTGTTTTTAAGTTTTTTACAAAAATATTGGCACTACATTGATTCATCAGCACCTTTTAATTTCAAGGTACTCAAGCTCCACTTCTCGGAAACAATGATAACACGATGACTCAGCCAAAAGTATCAAAGACCAGCGCTACCCAGTTGAGGAAAATGATTTATCAAAGTAAGTATTTATCATTCTACATTATGCAGTGTGATTCTTCATAATGTGCACATAGCGATCAGGCATGAAGAACATCAAATATTATCGTCAAAAAAATATTAAAAAAATTGTCTGTCCTCCAATTTTTTTTATAGGATTTAAAGTTTTTTTTGCTGACTATGTACCAATTGCAAAAAACTAACATAATAACGAGATGGAATGGATTACAGGGTTATAATTAAGTGGATAGTGATGCTGAAGAACAGGCGGTGCTTCTATTATCAAATAGTCACTAAAAAGTGTTAACTGGTTACTTAAATTAAGGTTTGTTTATGGAGAAACCCTTATTTTTTCAAGCACTTTTTCAGTTATTGCCATTTAATGCAAAATTTGGTACCCAAAAGAAAATTATTTTATTGCAATATATTATTTTGCATTTTATTAACTTTCAAAAGACACCAAAATCATGTTTGTAACTAAAATACTTTTAACGCCTTAACGTTTTTAAAGTCGGTCAGTAGCGGGTTAACTCGCAAAAACCCTATGTAACGAAATTACGTTTTAAGACAAGATCGCCTAGATCTCTGGAAATATGGTACCTATGAGCATATTTTTTGCACAATTTTTTATAAGAAAGAAGACATTGTTTGGCAAATGATAAAAAGCGGCCAAGTGCGAGTCAGACTTGCTATACGGAATCGTTTTTATGTTTCTCACAACAATAATTGCATTAACATTGATTCATCAGCACCTTTTAATTTCAAGGTACTCAAGCTCCACTTCTCGTAAACAATGATAACACGATGACTCAACCAAAAGCATCAAAGACCAGCGTCACCCAGTTGAGGAAAATGATTTATCAATGTAAGCATTCTACATTACCTAACGTTACCCTGAGTAATATTTTTCCAGGATAAAAACTCTTTGCTGTCTAAAAACTATATCCATAATAATGTCTCACAGAATTTTAATGACCCTGACAGTTCCATAAATTTGATAGATTTTGATAAAACGTAGCTCTTATTCCTTTAGACATAATGTTCATAATACTGTCAGATCGTTGACGTTTGCGCATTACCATTCCGCGTGGCTTATACCGCACTAGCACGCCAGGTTCACTTCAAACAAATCAGCGAGAACAGCCGCACACACCCAGCTACATTGCATTCCGTATAAGCACGCGCCGCCACACGCACATATTGCCGAATCTCGCGTCCTTCGCGTACTACGAGACAGGGCTATGCAAGCAGTAGCGACGACGCAACTAATCCGCACCGCAACCCGCGGCGCTAAGCGACAACCCTAGCCGTTTGAGCAAGAGTAGGTAGTTATCATGCGAACAGGGGCCTAGTGAAACTTACTATTTCTTATTTATACTATGGCACTAGTGCGGTAATATTATTACCGCGCACGTGTGTATAATAGGCAGTATTATGATTCTAAAACCTACATCATAAGAGTCACTTTACGAGCAGGTGTGTTGAAAAGTAAATAATGATAACACGACGACTCAACTAAAACTATCAACTATCTTACGAAGTGAGGTTGATAGTTTTAGTTGTGTTTTAATAAGTGAGGTTGAAGCTTTCCTGTTTCCGCTACAGCAACAAATAATAAACTACCTACACGAACTATGAAAAAGAAGCGTACCTGCCTGCCCCTATACAAGATACGTATTCTTAAGGTTCCGTACCCAAAGGGTGCCAAACGGGACCCTATTACTAAGGCTCCGCTGTCCGTCCGTCCGTCATCGGGTCCTACAACACGAACCGTAATAGCTAGAGAGTTGAAATGTTTTACAGAATGTGTATTTCTATTGCCGCAATAATAAAAAAAATACTGAAATACACGAGAAAAGGATGTTTAGAATGAAATAGTAGGTAGGTATTAAATTAATTTCTCGATACAACAGTGCCTCAAATTTTTTAATAGCATGAGACGACTGACGACGAGATCGAAGGTATTGCCATTTTAGGCGCAGACGACGATGGTGCGGAAGCCTTCGTGTGCGAGTCCGCCCCGCACTTGAACATTTTTTTTGTACTTTTTCTTGTACTATGGTGCCGAAGCCCGACTTGAACTTGAAGGATTATTTATTTTTAGTTACATGCCTGTCCACCCGTGGCAGATACTTTATTGTTTTTAAGTTTCTTACAACATCAATAGGCTTGTGGCCTGTCAAGTCAAAATAGATAGATACTTTTTTATGAACTGTCAAAACGGAACTTTAGTTCCTGAGTTCTTTGAAATAACAACAGAATGACGTAATGTAAAAGTGCCATCAAATGCTGTCTTTTTTTGCACAAAATTGACTAATATAGCTACTGGAAATATACACTTCTGAGAATTTCAAGCCATTTTGTACATAATGCTTCATAAACTTAAGACTTGTTCCTAGATTTATTGGATTACCAAGGCTACAAGCCTATTACATCAACATTGATTCACCAGCACCAGCCTTTTATTTTCAAGGTTCTCAAGCACCACGACCACGTCTCGTAAATAATGATAAAACGATGACTCAACCAAAAGTATCAAAGACCAGCGCCACCCAGTTCAGGAAAATGATTTATCAAAGTAAGTATTTATCATTCTTATTATTTATTATTATTACGAGCATACATATCCTAATGCTGAGCAAAGGCCTCTCCCCCTATTTCACTCTATCCGATCCTGAACGGTCTCCCTCCACAGTCCTTGTCCCGACTTAACTCATCACTCCATCATTTCCTGGGTCGGCCACGCTTTCTCTTCGCATTTTCTGGGAGCCAGTCTGGTGCTCTCTTAGCCCAGCTATTCGGCCTTCAACTTGGCCGGCCCAGTCCCACTTTAATTGGCCAGCCTTCTGAGCTACATCTATCTTCATGAGATACGCATAAACACGGAAAATCTTTGTAAAGTTCTAAAACTTCTATAATTATTTTTTCCGTAATATTTGCGGCATCGGAATCGGACTCCATTTTGAGAGACGTTTTGCGCGCTCGGAGGTAGATTAAAGACTAGACCACAGGACTGGACCGTCGCTGAACGGAACGGTACGGTGCGCCTTCCAGACGAGCGGACATGGTTCCGAGCGTACCAGCCCTCCAGACGATCGGATATGGTCTGGAGCGTACCAAGGTCGCGGTCTGGAGCGAACCAAATCCTATGGTCTGTTAGGGCTAGAGTGAGGCCCCATTGGTGCATTGCGTTGCGTTGCATGGCTTTTTTAACTAAACATTCATTCCTGATGCCACAACAATTCGTGGCGCGGCTGCGTTTCAACGGATCGACGTGCGTCAAAGAAATGGAGTGGCATATCATACAAGATTTATAAGGATACATATCAACGCAACGCACTTATGGGCCCTCACTCTTAGACAAATCCCAGGGTCGGGAGTCGCGTAAGGAATTGCACCTCAATAGCTATGTCGACCGGCACAGCTGACAAAGGAGTTCTATTTGTATGATATTTAAGAGACTTTTTACCCTTATCTTGCAAATTTTCTTATTTATTATTATTTGTCCGGCGCGGCACATCTCGGCACCGTCGACAAGCCGAAAACGGTTTTTTAACCGCCTGGCTAAAGCACTCTTTATTAATCTGTGCTAAAGATATCTCCATGCCATTCCTGTACGCGACTCCGGGCACCGGAATTCTCCGCCATCGCTATAGCCGCTGCCATGCGATTCCGTACGCGGCTATGAAGAAGGTAGAATAGAATAGAATAGAATAGAATAGAATAGAATAGAATAGAATAGAATAGAATAGAATAGAATAGAATAGAATAGAATAGAATAGAATAGAATAGAATAGAATAGAATAGAATAGAATAGAATAGAATAGAATAGAATAGAATAGAATAGAATAGAATAGAATAGAATAGAATAGAATAGAATAGAATAGAATAGAATAGAATAGAATAGAATAGAATAGAATAGAATAGAATAGAATAGAATAGAATAGAATAGAATAGTTCTTTATTTGTAAAACATAGGTAGGTACAAAGGTCTTAGGAATATATTTATAGTGGTATCCAGTGGTATCACTATGTTTCGCGCAATGGCATACAAATATTAATACTTATTGACTAATACTACTACATGCAGATAGGTGATCACTTGATCAGTCAATAAAAACAGGTGAGATTCAGGTACTTAGTCAGTGGTGTGCTTTAAACAGTGTCGAGATATTCATTTACGGTGTAGTGGGCTTTAGATGTGAGCAATTTCTTAAGATTATATTTAAAAACACTTATATTATTCATCACTCAATGTCTCCGGTAGTTTATTATATATTCGGGTGGACATGCCGAATATGCTTTTATCAAAGTAGGTGTGTGTGGCAAGAAGCGCATGCGGCTCGACTGCAGTCTACACGCGCATTGACTGTACATTTGAATAAAAGCATCTTATCCTTCATTCAGATGATCCAGTTGGAACCAATTTACTTGAAACAAGCGACTCACAAATTCTCCGCAAAATAAACCTCGACCTCGGTATTGACACTCCTTCGAGGGACATGACCAGTCTACGTTAGTTTAATTCTTTTTTGATTGACCTTAGATTACAGCGATTTATCAAATTAAATCTTCAAGGTCACGCATAAGTGAAGTAAGTTTTAGTAATATAGCTGCCTAAATGGGTACAAACTAATGATAATGAGCCTCTCTGCTCCACTCCGTATATGGAAAACGGCGTGAAGGTATATTTTTTGTGTTTTTGAGCGACCCAGATTTCAGAATCATTTATTTTTAATATTCGCTGATACTTTATATTCTGGCTTCCAGAGTTCTGCCTATGCAAGAACAAAGTGTCTAGCAGAGACACATACTCTATAAAACAGACTGTCAAGAAGCATGGCAATAGATGCGCCAGTACTATAAACTCATGCTCAGATGAGAACACGCAAACTGCATCGCTATATCTTCCTTATGACAACGCTATTACGAAGGTGGATGCCTTCACTTCAGGTAAAGATATTGACTCACTTATTTCTCCTTGAATTAGCCTCCAGGTCCATCATGACCACTTCTTATGACGCAACGTTTATAATGGCAAATACCCAGCTATTTTAACCACTTTGGACTCGGTACTGGATTAGGTAGGTAATCAAATAAATCTAGGACCACGAACATGTCTGAAGTTGAAGCGTTATGTACTACAAAATGGCTTAACATAATCAGAAACATTCAGAATAGGCTTGTGGCCTGTCAAGTCAAAATAGATACTTTTTATGAACTGTCAACAAAACGGAACTTCTGCTCCTGAGTTCTATGAAATAACAACAAAATGACGTCATGTAAAAGTGCCATCAAATGCTGTCTTTTTTTGCACAAAATTGACTTTATCAAATATATTTGCTGGAAATATACAATTCTGAGAATGTCAAGCCATTTTGTACATAATGCTTCAACTTAAGACTTGTTCCTAGATTTATTGGATTACCTTTGCCACAAGCCTATTATACCATATTTTCAGCAGTTGTGTTTTAAAAACTTCGTTTTGTCATGGATGGGTAATGATTGTACTAGAAGATTGACATCCTTCATATTTTCTAGCGTAACACGATTTTGTATTTAAAATTTTTCAGCTAGATGGAACTAGTTCCATACAGTAGAATTAATCGGATTTTCTTATTTCTTTGTGTGTATAGTGGGATTTTTTAACATGGCAATAGCGGTCATTGCCCCGCGAGCGAAAATGTATGCAACTCACTAGAGGTGAGACGTAACACCGAACAGCTTCTGACTGTGTCGATGTTGCGAGGCGACAGGGACTGCGTGGCGCTTGTCAGTGCAGTATTTTATTTATTTTTATTTTATTTATTGAAGCGCGCAGTATGTGCGCTATAAGTGCCTGATAACTACCTACGTGCATGCGCGCAGGCACCAGCTGCTATCGGGCGGCACGCACCGAACGGCAGTCTCCGCTGGTCCGGGCCCGGGACAGCCTCAACGCACTGTTGGTAGCATTGGATTAGTCTGTAATGTTGTACAATTTAATTTGAACATAATAAAATGAATAAACAAAATTTGACGTTTGCCGCCACAGCCGCCGCGGCGTCGGTGGCGGAAAAATCCGGCAAATGTCAAATATACATTTTCTAAGCGGGTCAATTTTTTAAATCCATAAAAACTGAATCATTAAAAATATTATTTGTTTGAATTTTATCAACACGGTGAATACACCTTTACCCTGCAGTTGCACTAACTTACTGCATTCTTATCACGTTTTATTGTACGCGCAATTCTTCCCATTACCTATCATGTCCGTCTCCTATCCAACATGGTTTGCTGGAAGAAATCTCTTATTAGAGATAAGCTCGCCTTTGTACATATTTTTTCTATGTTAAGCTATTTTTACTGTCATGTGAGTACAATAAAGAAATTACAAAATTACGAATAGACTGTAGTATAATTTGTCAGTGGTTTTGTGCATAAAATAAAGCATTTGATTATCAGGTACGTCATTCAGAGATAATTCTTTGAAATTTTGTATACCTACTTCATAAACTACTATATTAAATATTCAAACTGATTAAGCTCAACAAAACCCATATTTAACATTTGACAATAGAGCTTTTTGTTAGCCGCATTCCCCCGTACGCCGGCTATTTTCGTCATTTTTGTAATATATTAGATACTTATAAAAGGAACTTAAATAATTCATTTAGCTCTTTTTGTGTACCTATGTTAGAATCACTTATGTTTTATTATAATAAAAAATAAAACAACTAATTTTCGATTATTTTTATTGAAAAAAATTAAATGAAAATCACATGAAAATTAAGTGTTTCGCAAAAAAAAGCTCTCCCTAATAGATCACTGCCGCGTGACTGACAGCGCGCTCGGCCGGGCGAGACGCTATCGTCTACCCCTCGACCCCTCGTCCCCACACCGCACGTAAATGAATCACATGTGCCAAAGAATGTAGCTAGCTACGCAAAGCAATAAACGCCGATCACACTATTATGGTCTCGTGATCGGCTGTCAAAGTGTTAAGACATTTTGTCAAAGTATATTTTGTTGTTTGTAATTAAATCTCGATCGATGGACATATGTTTTATAGGTGTACACGAAAAAGCAAAATTTTAGGGAATTTTAACTTTCAAGGTATCCCAGAGAGGTCCGTGTGTTCTTACCATTTTGACAGTTTCTCAAAAGCTTCCAGCAGAATTACACCGTATTCCAGACGACCATTCAACCTGATTTACAGATGACACTGGGTGCAGCCAAAGCGAAAGTCTCGAAGGAAAGCGATTGGTTACTTTCAATAGGATGGATTCCACCGCCAATAAACATGCATCGGGTGAGTACCTACGAGCACAACCGCCCGTTGTTAACCTAAGACTTCGATTAGTTCGATGACGTAAGTCCAGTTCTTAACACTCTGGGCCTCTTCTATACACACGTTTTTTCATTGCTGTGACCAACCATATTCCGTATAATTGAAACAAAAAGTAAAACTTAAAAAAAACCGACTTCCACAAACCCTATCTGATTTGAAACCTATGCCAATTGCCTTTTTAGTTTAATACAAACTGTAACCCCTAATCCCGCCCCCCTAGGGGAATCAATTTCTCTCAAATCCCATTTCAGTGCTAGCTACCCTACGCTACTTGTGGAACCCCTGTACAGTAAGTTTATATACTCTTAACGTTTCACGGCTCCAGGTCCATCGGTTTAGAGTATGCGTTTTGTGAAGTCGGTTAAGGCGCCCGTCCAGCTAAAATGCCCAACAGATTGAGTTATTCCAGCAGATTGAGACACTTTCTGAATCCAGAAAAAATATATGTTATAAAATAGTCCCTTTCCTAAAAATTTAGTGTTTGAAAATATCATAATGTCATCATAAAGTATATGAAAAAAATTATAAACGAATAGTCCTTTTTTACCTAAATCGAGTTATTCCAGCAGTTCTACGAGGAATATTGGTTTGATTCTTGTGTCTAAAAATAGGTAATCGAAATATCTTAAAGTTTAGTGTTTAACATTTTAGAATTAATCGGCGATTTCGAATCAATCTTCATTTTATCACTTGCGCTGAAATAAATTGCATGCGGGTATGCGCGAAGGCGACGGGAGGCATTACCGCTTAGGCTCTCGAAGGGAGAGGTTGTGTCGCTCGTCTCAATAAAAGTCAGTCATAAAATAATTGCTACGCGGCATCGTCATGGCATAATAAAATACGGTTTTTCCTCCTCAAAAGTAGCCAAGGCCTAAAAAATTTATGGGATTCGTCTTGATACTCCTGAAAATTGGTAGTACGGTGTCTTACTGGTAGTCAGTAGGATTGAAATAGTAGTTTATGAAACTGTTCCATAATGAGGGGTATTAAAACACGAGTGGGTGTTTTTGATAGTATCCCACGAGAGTTTTAATACCTAGGTAGTTATGTGTAGTTTCACACCATGTTTAGTTCATACACTATTTATCTACTCTCATACTCATCTCATTAGGTTCGTTGTGACAAGTCCTTTAGGAATATGGTGCCATCGAGCTAATCTGAATTTGGAGTTCATTTTGTAATATGGGTATGGTTTTCGAGGTATTTTAGGGTTCTAGTGACGAATTAGGGGTCCATTTTGCATTTCCAGATGGCTGCCGAGCCAAATTTCTATTTTGCAATATGGGTATGGCGTAGTATCGGGCATTAGCTTACTTTTTGTTTCAATTATTCATAATAACTCGTGTATTTACTCATGATAAGCATAATGATATTGTGATGCGGAACTGATAATGAAGACCACATATGGCCACCAGACCTGCTCAATACTAGGTACAAATACAATGCGTGGCTGACAGGCAGGCAACGCATAGCCTATTCCGGTGGACCTAGAGCCATGAAACTTTGTACAGAGGTTCCTTAGTAGCGTGGGCTAGCACTGAGATGGGATTTGAAAAAATAATTCCCCAATTGGGGATTAGGAGTTACAGTTTGTATTAAACTCAATCTAATCAAATAGGGTTTGTGGAAGTCGGTTTTTTCTAAAGTTTACTTTTTGTTTCAATTATTATTCCAAATTACCTGCACAATCAATACAACGTAAATGCCCGCACGATCATATGCCAATATTCGAATCAGTTCTTAGTATCAGCAATGGCTCGGATTGTTATCGTTTTGGGCCAGCACTGAGTAACACAAGTGATCCAAGTTCGATCCTCACAGACATTATCACTTTTTCATTCTTTGCTCATCGTTGTCTGAGTGCTGCCGTCTCTATATCAGCGGAGATCAGAAGAAACTTTATAAGGTTGACAGTGGCGCCCCTAGCGGTCGTCCTAAGCAACTTTACACAATGAACAACATGTGCTATGCTATGCCTGCCAAGCTGAGATAAAAGTTGATAAAAAAAAGTCGCCGCCATCTTGAACTTTTTTGTTACTCAACCGATTTGCTTCAAAATCGATATCTGAGGATGCGGTTGGAATCCAATCATGATTCTGAAGTCAAATATTAAGAAAAGTCGCCGCCATCTTGAACTTTTTTGTTACTCAACCGATTTGCTTCAAAATCGATATCTGAGGATGCGGTTGGAGTCCAATCATGATTCTGAAGTCAAATATAAAAAAAGTCGCCGCCATCTTGAACTTTTTTGTTACTGAACCGATTTGCTTCAAAATCGATATCAGAGGATGCGGTTGGAGTACAATCATGATTCTGAAGTCAAATATTAAAAAAAGTCGCCGCCATCTTGAACTTTTTTGTCACTCAACCGATTTGCTTCAAAATTGATATCTGAGGATGCGGTTGGAATCCAATCATGATTCTGAAGTCAAATATTAAAAAAGTCGCCGCCATCTTGAACTTTTTTGTTACTGAACCAATTTGCTTCAAAATCGATATCTGAGGATGCGGTTGGAGTACAATCATGATTCTGAAGTCAAATATCAAAAAAAGTCGCCGCCATCTTGAACTTTTTTGTTACTCAACCGATTTTCTTCAAAATCGATATCTGAGGATCCGGTTGGAGTCCAATCATGATTCTGAAGTCAAATATTAAAAAAGTCGCCGACATCTTGAACTATTTTGTTACCGAACCGATTTGCTTCAAAATCGATATCTGAGGATCCGGTTGGAGTCCAATCATGATTCTGAAGTCAAATATCAAAAAAGTCGCCGCCATCTTGAACTTTTTTGTTACTGAACAGATTTGCTTCAAAATCGATATCAGAGGATGCGGTTGGAGTACAATCATGATTCTGAAGTCAAATATTAAAAAAATGTCGCCGCCATCTTGAACTTTTTTGTCACTCAACCGATTTGCTTCAAAATCGATATCTGAGGATGCGGTTGGAATCCAATCATGATTCTGAAGTCAAATATTAAAAAAGTCGCCGCCATCTTGAACTTTTTTGTTACTGAACCAATTTGCTTCAAAATCGATATCTGAGGATGCGGTTTGAGTACAATCATGATTCTGAAGTCAAATATTAAAAAAAGTCGCCGCCATCTTGAACTTTTTTGTTACTCAACCGATTTGCTTCAAAATCGATATCTGAGGATCCGGTTGGAGTCCAATCATGATTCTGAAGTCAAATATTTAAAAAGTCGCCGCCATCTTGAACTATTTTGTTACCGAACCGATTTGCTTCAAAATCGATATCTGAGGATCCGGTTGGAGTCCAATCATGATTCTGAAGTCAAATATCAAAAAAGTCGCCGCCATCTTGAACTTTTTTGTTACTGAACAGATTTGCTTCAAATTCGATATCAGAGGATGCGGTTGGAGTACAATCATGATTCTGAAGTCAAATATTAAAAAAGTCGCCGCCATCTTGAACTATTTTGTTACCGAACCGATTTGCTTCAAAATCGATATCTGAGGATCCGGTTGGAGTCCAATCATGATTCTGAAGTCGAATATTAAAAAAGTCGCCGCCATCTTGAACTTTTTTGTTTCTGAACCGATTTGCTTCAAAATCGATATCTGAGAATGCGGTTGGAGTACAATCATGATTCTGAAGTCAAATAATAAAAAAAGTCGCCGCCATCTTGAACTTTTTTGTTACTCAACCGATTTGCTTCAAAATCGATATCTGAGGATCCGGTTGGAGTCCAATCATGATTCTGAAGTCATATATCAAAAGAGTCGCCGCCATCTTGAACTTTTTTGTTACTGAACCAATTTGCTTCAAAATCGATATCTGAGGATGCGGTTGGAGTCCAATCATGATTCTGAAGTCGAATATTAAAAAAGTCGCCGCCATCTTGAACTTTTTTGTTTCTGAACCGATTTGCTTCAAAATCGATATCTGAGAATGCGGTTGGAGTACAATCATGATTCTGAAGTCAAATATTAATAAAGTCGCCGCCATCTTGAACTTTTTTGTTACTCAACCGATTTGCTTCAAAATCGATATCTGAGGATCCGGTTGGAGTCCAATCATGATTCTGAAGTCAAATATCAAAAGAGTCGCCGCCATCTTGAACTTTTTTGTTACTGAACCGATTTGCTTCAAAATCGACTCAATTTTTCAACACGCAATGAACTGCAACCAACGGAACTACTGGGGAATAAAAAGTCCCATACCTACGTCAACACTGTTACCGTATGGGATTTTTTTTCCATACCGTAACAGTGTGGACGGCGGGGTGTGTACTACTGGGAATAAACGCGAATTCGTTCGTCACTAGAACCCTAAAATACCTCGAAAACCATACCCATATTGCAAAATAGAAATTTGGCGCGGTGACCATCTTGAAATGCAAAATGGACCCCTAATTCACCACAAGAACCCTAAAATACCTCGAAATCTATACCAATATTGCAAAATTAAAATTTGGCGCAGCGGCCATCTTGAAATGCAAAATGGACTTTATATTCGTCACTAGAACCCCAAAATACCTCGAAAACCATACCCATATTGCAAAATTGAAATTTGGCGCGGTGGCCATCTTGAAATGCAAAATGGACCCCTAATTCGTCACTAGAACCCTAAAATACCTCGAAAACCATACCCATATTGCAAAATAGAAATTTGGCGCAGCGGCCATCTTGAAATGCAAAATGGACTGTATATTCGTCACTAGAACCCCAAAATACCTCGAAAAACATACCCATATTGCAAAACAAAAATTTGGCGCGGCAGCCATCTTGAAATGCAAAATGGACCCCTAATTCGTCACTAGAACCCTAAAATATTTCGAAAACCATACCCATATTGCAAAATAGAAATTTGGCGCAGCGGCCATCTTGAAATGCAAAATGGACTGTATATTCGTCACGAGAACCCTAAAATACCTCGAAAACCATACCCATATTGCAAAATTTAAATTAGGCGCGGTGGCCATCTTGAAATGCTAAATGGACTCTATATTCGTCACTAGAACCCCAAAATACCTCGAAAACCATACCCATATTGCAAATTATAAATTTGGCGCGGTGGCCATCTTGAAATGCAAAATGGACCCCTAATTCGTCACTAGAACCCTAAAATACCTCGAAAACCATACCCATATTGCAAAATAGAAATTTGGCGCAGCGGCCATCTTGAAATGCAAAATGGACTGTATATTCGTCACTAGAACCCTAAAATGCCTCAAAATTTAAATTAGGCGCGGTGGCCATCTTGAAATGCAAAATGGACTCTATATTCGTCACTAGAACCCCAAAATACCTCGAAAACCATACCCATATTGCAAAACAGAAATTTGGCGCGGCAGCCATCTTGAAATGCAAAATGGACCCCTAATTCGTCACTAGAACCGCAAAATACCTCGAAAACCATACCCATATTGCAAAATTTAAATTTGATATCACATAGCAATAGCTATAGCGGGGCTTAAAATACCAGTTTGAAGCCGGTGCGGCACAAAACTTCAAAATCTGACTTCAGAATCATGAATATACTCCAACCGCATCCTTAGATATCGATTTTGAAGCAAATCAGACCAATAACTAAAAAGTTCAAGATGGCGGTGACTTTTTTCAAAATCTGACTTCAGAATTATGATTCGACTCTAACCGCATTCCTAGATATCGATTTTGAAACAAATCCGTCTACAGTCTATTCGTGATAAGAATGTTGTGAAATTAAAATTAAAATGGACAGGACACAACCGTCGCGTTTGAAGGTTTGCCTTCAACCGGTCACTGTGAACTTGGCTTGTTAAGAGGAAACGATTTGATTGGTTACGGGGCGTGGCCATTATTAATCTGTGGCGTGGCTAAGCCGCCGGATGGAGTGATGACTCCACTTCATTCTTATCACGAATAGACTATAGTTACAAAAAGTTCAAGATGGTGGCAACTTTTTTCTAAATCTGACTACAGAATCATGATTGGACTCCAACCGCATCCTTAGAATCGATCTTGAAGCAAATCGGCCTAGTACATTACAAAAAAGATCAATATGGCGGCGACTTTTTTCAAAGCCTGACTTTAGAATCATAATTGGACTCCAACCAGATCTTCAGGTATCGATTTTGAAGCAAATCAGAGCAGTAACGAAAATGTTCAAGATGGCGGCGACTTTTTGTCGGCGGCGATAAAAGTGTGTAGGAGGCGCCGCTACAGGAACGCCAACTTATACTTGCCACTCTGTTGCACGATTGTGAATAACAATCGCTAAGCCACTCGATTGTAGAAATCATTCAAAGTATTCGAATAATCCTAAAACAATCGATAATCGAGGTAGTCGTGAAGCGTGAGCTGCGTGAGTAGTTTCATTCGTTTTGATATTCGATAGTTTTATGCTCATGTAAAAGTAAACTCTATGCTCTGAGAAAAAGTATCTAATTTTGTGTGGAAAATTCTATCAGAAAACCATCGAAATTCATGAATACTACCTAACGGAAACAACTACCTACCAAACGGAAACATTGTCACATGTTAGTTCTAGGTAACCAGTCATGAACTCTCTTAGCACATCCTTATGAATATTGATATAATCATCTAAAAAGAACGCTGCAGTGGTAGGCGATTTACGCCAATTTGTCCATGCAGGTAAGGACGCTATTGCCATGCATATTACCACATTCTTTTCCGCAAATTACACCAGTGTACCCATACATATAAGGAAGCTATTGCCATGCACCGCTCCATCGCCTCCAGCGTTTTTAGGGTTCCGTACCCGAAGGGTGCAAAACGGGACCCTATTACTAAGACTTCGCTGTCCGTCTGTCACCAGGCTGTATCTCATAAACCGTGGTAGCTAGACAGTTGAAATTTTCACAGATGATGTATTTCTGTTGCCGCTATAACAACAAATACTAAAAAACAAAAGAAATTTAATATTAAGGGGGGCTCCCATACAACTAACGTGTTTTTTTTGGGGTTTTTTATAGATAATAGTACGGAACCCTTCATGCGCGAGTCCGACTCGCACTTGGCCGGTTATTTTATGTGACGCAAAGTATACCTATATCCAAGATGTTTTCCTAAAAAAGCGTCATATTACAATAAAACATCACTCGGTAATACGCATAGCAGTTAGTAGATCAAATAGGTTTTAAATAATTCAGACTGTCTTCCTGAATGGAAACGGGGCGTAATGCTTTGATATATTTTAATTTGAACGATAGGTACGTCCATACATGTTTTATTTATTTATTGAACAAAAATCCACAGCTATACATAAAATAAAACAAAAATTTTGATTTAATAATTAAGTCAATTGAAGATTTCACTATGTAAAAAGTCAATTATGAACAAGTGAGGTTTACATTTCAAGAGACTGGTAGTCAGGTACATACATAAACAATAAAATCTGATGTGTAGGTGGGGTAGGTACATGTATCTAGATCATAATCTTATAATTATCATTGACACGCACTAGCATACCGTTGTTCTGAAACTTTGGTTTCCGGCGTCGCGATCTCGTGATGCGGGATGAGGCATGGCTGCGCGGCGGGAAAAGCTAGGCCACGCCCAAACCATGAAAAAATCTGGCAAACACCAGAGCCTTAAAATAAGAAATTTAAGAAATATTCTAGGCTAATCTAAAACGGCTAAATCAATCAAACAACCGCATTAGTGTTACGTTTATTGACGTTAACTAAGGCTTGAATGTAATAATTGAAACAAAAGTAAACTTTAGAAAAACCGACTTCCACAAACCCTATTTGATTAGATTGATTTTAATACAAACTGTAAACCCTTCCCCCCCCCCCCTTGGGGACTTAATTTTGTCAAATCCCATCTCAGTACTACCCCACGCTACTAAGGAACCTCTGTACAAAGTTTCATGGCTCTAGGTCCACCGGTTTAGGCTATGCGTTGCCTGCCCCTCAGCCACGCATTGTATTTTTTGAAGTAAAACTTCTTGGGGCACGGGGGTAAAATTTATTTAACCTCTCAACTGTGGGTTATTCATATATTTGCTTTTCAATTGCTACTAGCCGGGTGCTATCACGAGTGGCTAAGAAATGTAACGGAAATTGGAATCGGTGACGTCAGGGTCGGCTGAAGACTTTTAAAACCGCAACTATTTTCAATACGGTTTTTAACTAATCAGATAAGATAATAATACATTCGTACAATAAAGAATGTTAATTAGTGAGAGAAAAACCTGATGAAACGTTAACAAATAAAAATTATTTTAAGCATTCTTCCACGAGTTCTTGATTTCCGGTATGGCCAAGATGGCGCCGCCGCCGCCACCGCCGCTGGCTGGCAACCAGCCATTTTATCTTATTTTATTTTTTCTGTACATAGTTGTAAATCCCAATCCCCTTTTATTAATTAAAATCATTTTGTATTTGCCAATTTCTTATTAAATATGGACACACTTCCATATGTTCTACATTATGTTAATATTATTGTTCTAGTATTTATTTATACAGTTTGGGTCCCAAACATCAAGTTTGTATTGACTCAAACTACTTCGTTCAACCTCTTTGTTGGAACCGGAACTTATGTTTGACAGCTGTGCGATGCGATCCATACAGTTTGTAAGAAAAGAGTTTCATCAATGTCACACGGGTCGATATGGATTTCTAAAACAAGCAAAGCAATGCATACATTTGAGCGAGACGGCTTAAAGACGTAACGTCAGATGGTATATAATCTGAGCGAGATGCAAATAGTAGTGACACTATTGAATGAGTTAAGTATATTACCACGAGCGCGACAAATTGTAGATAAGGAATGGTGGGAAATAAATGACATGACGTATTAAAAGTAAGTACAAGTATAAAATAATTTCAAATAATCGGACGTCTGAAACTTAAAAATAACTTGAAGCAGAGATTGGATCTCAAAATTGGAAATTTAAATCTCTTTTAGTATAGGTAGGTATAGGCGTATAGTATAGGTACCACTTAATGATCTAGCTACAGAAGTTTTACTTCTAACACGTGTACGGTGCTACACGCGTATATTTTTTTTACCTAGTATTGAGCAGTTCTGGTGGCCATAGGTATGTGGTCTTCATCAGCAGTTCCGCATCACAATTATATGCTTACCGTGAGTAAATGTACGTGATTACCAAAAACACAAAAATCACTATAGGTCTGCCTATAAAATTTGAAGAGTTCCCTCGATTTCTCCAGGATCCCATCATCAGATCCTGACCTGGTGGTCCATAGTGCCAATGGGAAAGTCAACCCTATCAAACAAAAAAAAAACCAAATCGGTCCATCCGTCTAGGCGTAATCGGTGTACATACATATATTAAAAAAACCCGACAAATTGTAAACTCCTCCTTTTGTGAAGTCGGTTAAAAAAGGAAATAAACTGTAAGGTCGGTAAGTACCACACGACACCTCTAGGAAAATGCGAAGTCACGCTAGTGCACAGAATCTCCTGCAGTAAGAAGATGCGTCGCAAATTTCTGCGGTGCAATTTACATTTTGGCTACGTTTCTGTGCTCAAAGTTTTATTACTGCGGTAAAATTCCATCAGATTCGCTTAGTGAGATGATACCGATTCCAATGGCTTCACCATTAAACTAACCCCCAAACTCGAGCCATTTTTTTATTTTTTTTATAAAAAAAAATACATTAAAATTAGTTTGACAGTGGGTACCAACGTCAAAAATTAGACATTCATTGACGTCTTGGTAACCACTGTCAAAATAATTTTAATGTTAATTTTTTTTTTTTATAATTGTAATGTCGATATTGTTCCAAGGACTCTTTTGTCCTTACGCTACCCTGGGTGCTAATGAATAAGTACACACTACACTACACAGCACACACCGTGTGTAGTCACCTGTGTAGAATAAAGATGTGCCGAGCCGGCAATTTTGCCATTTCTAAGGCATTATTGCCCCCATACAAAAGATGGCAATATTGCCGCAATGTTGCCGGCTCGGCACATCAATGTGACGGGTCGCGAGTCGTGCAGCGCCGGCGCGGCAGCCGCGTGTGAATAATTTTATTTTATTAGAAGTAATTAGTACATAGGTACGGCAACCGGACTAGTGGTTTTTAGTCTCTGCCTAGTGCCTACCCATCTTCGGGAAAAAAGGGGGTAAATGTGTATGTGTATTTTAGTAAGGTTGAGTTTTAAATCCTTCAGAATTTTATTCTACGGTCTTTAACCCTTAAAGGCTACAATTAATTTCTACATGGGGTGTAAAAATAATACATAAATAAATATGGAATAAAACACGGGGATTTAAATAATGGAATAAAAATATAATTAAAAGTATTTTAGCGTGTTTTACTATTTGTACATAAAATTTGTATTTCATACTATGATCTTTTGATAAATATTGTTTATTTTCTTTAACAAAAATACCAGTTAAATTGCGTGTGAAAAGGGGGCTCTCAAAACCATGGAGATTTTGAAGGGGTAGGGAAAAACCTAAAAATATATCAGATCATCTGATTACCTGATCTAGGTGTCACTGGTGTCTATGAAAAAGTTACAAGTTACCCCCGGGATAGTTATTCTCCGGATAACTTTTTGTTGGTCGAATCCAGCCTAAGGAGAATACACGAAATCTCAAGGCACTGCATAAAAAACGGAAAATGATACAGGAACAAAAATAAGACACCTGGGTGTAAAAATGATACAGGAACAAAAATAAGTCACTTGGGGTGTAAAAACACCGTAGTACCTTTTAAGGGTTAATCTATTCATCAAAACTAGTTATATGAAAGAAATGAACGGGCGTGTTTTCTATGAATAGACTGTCGCGTGATTTCACATTTAGGAGCTTCGTCTGAACTCTAATGAATGACTGATGAATAAACTTATGACTGATCTTGTTATACAATTTCACAAAATAAACATTGTCACAAGATATTTGCAGTATTTACAAAACTGTCAAAGATAAGCTTCAGTCTGTTTTTATAAATTGCTCGAAAGTAGGTCGCTTCTGGGAATTAATCATTTTTCTTTTGACATCTGAAAGTCGTAATTGTTATTAATGTTCTTTTTCCCGCTCTGCGTGCGCAAACACCCTTGTTCAGTTCAACGAGATACCTAAATGGGACAGCTTGATAACGAGAACGGGCCATAAACGCTACCGGTTCGTCCAAAACGGACCAAAAGACCCGAAGAGGGTTCCGTAGCCAAAGGGTAATAAACGGGCCCCTAGTAAGTCCTAAGACTCCGCAGTCCGTCCGTCTGTCAGTCTGTCTGTCTATTTGTACGTCTGTCACCAGGCTGTATCTCATGATCATGAACCTTGATAGTAAGACAGTTGAATTTGTCACAGACTCACAGATGATGTATTTCTGTTACCGCTGAAACAACAAATACCTACTAAAAAACAATAAAATAAATATGGGGGCACCCATTACAACAAACATGTTTTTTTTGCAGTTTTATAGATAATGGTACTGATAACCCTTCGTACGCGGGTCCGACTCGCACTTGGCCGTTTTTTTTGTGTTTTTTAGGGTTCCGATCCTTAAAAGGAAAAAAGAAACCTTTATAGCATCACTTTGCTGTCTGTCCGTCTGTCACGCACGACCCCTTTTCTCAGGAACGCGTGGAGGTATCATATTGAAATTAATTTCGATTACTCAGGTCTATAGTCCCTTGGAGCTGTGAAAAAATTAAACTTCTAGGTCCACGCAATCAAAAGATACCGCGATATTATGTCATAATTTTGCTGACTTTGCTGAATTTGTATGAACTCGCGTGGAACTCGCAAGGGAATCAAAACCTAGAGGGTACTTCCCGTTGACCTAGAATCATGAAATTTGGCACGAAGCAAGGTCTTATAATAGCACAAGTAAAGGGAAAAATCTGAAAACTGCAAAGTGTCTTTCTAAAAATATATTTTAATTTGGTTTACATGGATGACATCACACTTTAGTTTTTTATGTGGAAACCTAATTACACGTGTTACGCTCTCCAAGTGTGATCGGAACCCTTAGTGCGCGAGTCCTACTCGCACTTGGCTGGTTATTTTTTCTATTACGAGATGTGGGAAGGTTTAAAACGTGGCGGCCGTTGACTTGACCGACGAGCTGGTACGTTGAGAACCATGATCCACAAACGACACTTCATCATTGGCTAAAACAAGCTGTCTAAATAGAATTAACAAGTTTGTTACAGCTAATTTTCTTTTCGAAAACCCGTTAGCAACATATTTGTCCTTACTTCCTCAGAAGACGCAATGATCGAAGTGAAGTCAGCTAGCGTGGTGACGTCACACTTGGTAACGGACGACAAGAGTCTCCAAATTGGAGGCGGTTGCATTGCCAACTATCCAGGTACCTTACCCTCCTCGGGCCTATAGTCGCCTATAGGTGACATGTAACGCCCTCTATAGAACCATGTTGACAGCTGTCGGCGGCGTCAACACGTTATACGGTAGGCTCTCGAAGCGAGCGTCACAGTTAGTTTAGTTTTGTGCAGACACAACTCAACACCTCAATCACTCACCCTGCTTTTCAGCACCTTTAATTAAGTTTATAAAATCTTACATCCTACCATTTCAAAAGAGCAGGCACACTCTTTACGTTCATACACAACATTCCTATTTTTAAAAGCTTTTATTAAACTTGCACTGTATGTATGTTTGTTTGTTTGTTTGTTTGTGGGTATCACGGTTCGCGTCAAAAATGTCGGCTTGAATTTGACCCACTTCCCGTTATCCGATTGAGCTGAAATTTCGCATACGTGTATAAGTCGGATGACAATGCAATATATTTCTGACTTAAAGCTGATCTGATGATGGAGACGGAAGACGGTCATGGGAACTCTGTCATAAAACATCGCAAGCCCGTCGAATTTGGGCTCGTTCGATTCGTCTTGACGAATACTTTGGTCCTAGAATATTTTTTTATGACATGGAGCTGATCTGATGCTGGAGACGGAAGACGGTCATGGGAACTCTGTCATAAAACATCGCAAGCCCGTCGAATTTGGGCTCGTTCGATTCGTCTTGACGAATACTTTGGTCCAAGAATATTTTTTTATGACATGGAGCTGATCTGATGCTGGAGACGGAAGACGGTCATGGGAACTCTGTCATAAAACATCGCAAGCCCGTCGAATTTGGGCTCGTTCGATTCGTCTTGACGAATACTTTGGTCCTAGAATATTTTTTTATGACATGGAGCTGATCTGATACTGGAGACGGAAGACGGTCATGGGAACTCTGTCATAAAACATCGCAAGCCCGTCGAATTTGGGCTCGTTCGATTCGTCTTGACGAATACTTCAGTCCTAGAATATTTTTTATGACATGGAGCTGAGCTGATGCTGAGACTAAAAAGTTAAAAATAAATTAAAAGTAAAAAAACATTTTTAAACAAAGCTTTTATTTAACGCCCTAAAAAGAAGAAAATAAAATTTCAATTCAATCAAATGCGTCATTTTATTACATTACACAATTTATACGATATAAAAGCTTGTTGCGGGATTTATCTCCAAGTCTGTGCAAATAGGTGCCTACCCACCTAATTAAGTCTACACAAGTAAATCTCGCAACAAGCTTTTATATCGTATAAATTGTGTAATGTAATAAAATGACGCATTTGATTGAATTGAAATTTTATTTTCTTCTTTTTAGGGCGTTAAATAAAAGCTTTGTTTAAAAATGTTTTTTTACTTTTAATTTATTCTTTATTTTTTCCAAATTCTATATCCATAATTTTTAGGGTTCCGTACCCGAAGGGTGCCAAACGGTACCCTATTACTGAGACTTCGCTGTCCGTCTGTCCGTCCGTCCGTCTGTCACCAGGCTGTATCTCATGAACCGTGGTAGCTAGACAGTTGAAATTTTCACAGATGATGTATTTCTGTTGCCGCTATAACAACAAATACTAAAAATCAAAAGAAATTTAATATTAAGGGGGGCTCCCATACAACAAACGTGATTTTTTTGCTCATTTTTGCTCGATATTGATAATGGTAGCAGGTAGACGCTTAAAATGTTCACAATATATTGAGTATATTATTTACTTAAAAAATAAATAATTAAATTAAAATTAAATTAATATTTAGGGGGGGCTCCCATACATTTTTTTTGCGGTTTTTTATAGATAATGGCACGGAACCCTTCGTGCGCGAGTCCGACTCGCACTTGGCCGGTTATTTTTGTTTCTCGCCCCAGTACCAAGCACCAAACAAAATCTAATTGAGAAGTGAGTTGCTCATCCCTTACATGTAATTTATTGAGCACCATTTGACAACCGAGATACCTACAGTGTTTTCACTAGTTCGGTTGTCACTGATCGCTCTTATTTTACGAAAAATGTTCCTAATTAAGTATCTCCTTATTTTAGTAACTAGAACCTGTGTATACCATGTCATCTGTCAATAAACAAATTTCAATTTCAATTTCATTTCAATTTCACAGACGCAGCGTCTATAGCATCACCCTTATTTAGTGGCGGATAAGAAACATCATTCGAGCGCAGCGACACTACCGTGGCGTCTCAATGCCGCTGTGATCGATCGCCTTTATCCGCCAGTAAATAAGGGTGATGCTATATAGACGCTGTGTCTGTGACGCTCGCTTCGGAAGCCTACCTTTATGACGTCAGCGTGTCGGGAGCGGGGCGGGGGCGGAGCGGCGGCGGGCGGTTGTCAATGTTGCCAAATGGTAAAGGCCCGTCACAACGACAAGACAGCGCGGGCTCGCTTTAAGCCGCGCATCCACTTGAGGCAGCCTCGGGTCGAGCGGCTGCCGCGCCCCGAGGCCGCGCAAGTGGAGACGCTGCCTCAACACGAGGCAAATTCGTCGCCGCGAGCCGAGTCGGTTTTTTGCCGTGCTCAAAGGCGCCTCAGTCCGAGCCGTGTATTTGATCGAGACGTGCATTGCGTTTTGGCTCTAAACGTTGAGGATCAAGCAGAGGCATGTCGCCTCGTATTGAACCGCAACTTGCCTCGAGAGAGCGAGCAGCCTCAATCTGAGGCGTTTTGCTTCAAGTCGAGGCTGCTCAGCCTGAGGCTGTCGAAGCTTCAGAACCGTTTGGTGTGAAATGTTTCTTGTTTTTGTGCAAGCACACCTCGGACACTCCATGGAACGCTCGTAAAAAAAGTCACCTACATATTACTACATAGCCAAATGACGTTTGTACGTGTGCAAATGTGTGCGTAAACTCGTTCGTTTGTGAATGTGTGCGTTCAGTGCGCCTATACAAAGAGCCCCCGGGTGGATCCCGAAGTCCGGGGTGAGTTGCGGCAGGCCTCCGTCACTGAATGTACTCGCGCGCTATAATTACCTACCGCCCGCCCGAGCTCTCGGGCAGCCCGGCTATGGCCAAGTCAGTATGGTAAAGTATGGTTGTCGCAAGCCAAGCGCACGCACGTTTTGAACTGTGTTCGTATCGTACGAGTATCTGCGATGCGAGGCATCCCTGCGATTAGTGTGAGATCGCGCGGTGCGAGGCGATCACAACTGTACGCTTGAGCATTTAGGCACATTTTAGCATGCAGCGGTTGCTGACGCGACGGAGTAGGCTATTATAGCAGTAGGTATTGGAAATTTCCTACTGAGTGAAGTATCTGTTACGTAGTAACTATTTAGTAATCTGTGGTTGCGGTATCTGAATGAGCGCGGGGAAGGGAGTGGCCGTTCTGTACGTAGTACAAATTATCTCTTCTGTGGTGTGCAAGGTGCAAGCTAAATTGCCGCTGAGTGCCATGCGTCCAAAATTCCACATCGACGCTCAGGTTTGAAGTTCAAGTCACAACGTCGCAAAAATGCCTCTCAAATTTTAACGGCACTTCATGGCAGCTTTTATATTCTGCGACAGCTTTCGACATGAATTTCAAAAGCCACGTTCCGACGCGTTTCATATTTCCAGCGATATGAAGTTGCATCCGAAAATAATATCCGGTGCCATCGCTTGGGGATAGTCTGAAGGTGTGGCGTTTGTGGGGTATGCATGCAAATGCGCTTCTCCTACTAAAATTTTACCTAAATTGCTTTAGTGATAATATTTTCTGCCAAAAGTTAGGTAAGTTACTCTGGGCTAACTAACTTTGGTTCCTGTGGTATTGGATCGTTTTGCGGTAGAAATGTGTTTTATTTTAACCCTTTCCGTTCTTCTCCTGGCCGAAAAAGAAAAATAGGTATTTGACTTTACAGTTGGGGGAAATTCAGTTTTCCTTTCCTTGCAATTGGAAATGTTTGTCCAGGAGCTATTGGGAAGCGTCGTCTATGCGATGGGATTTCGATTCCCATGTGTGGTGGGCATGGGATAAATGTCAGGACTCCCATTTGGCCGTAGACCAACCACCTACAGCGTCACATACTCACAATAATAGAGAAATGCATCATTTATGGTCTGATAACGTATGTCATCCGAATTGGCGTAAAGGTCTGACGCCGCGTTGTTACGCATACAAAGTAGAAAACCAAGGCCTCACCCCTCATATTTAAACCTACGCCTACAAATGTCTAGGAAACCGGCCATAAGTAAACAATCTCCGAGTATCAGCATGTTCATAGGGATTGGGATGTTTACTCAGGTTTCTGGTTTCTATCCTCGTTGCAACCCCCATTATATTATGTTTGCAGTCGGATCTTACCCGGAGAGATGTGTTGGGGTTCTGCCCCTGAGCAAAGCTGCTGCAAACGCCATGAGGACAATCGACGAAGGCGACATCTTACAATGTAAGCCTATTATTAGCTCATCTGTGGGTAATTTATAACAATAAAATTTCAATGACTAATGGTCTTTTCCGTTATTTCCACTTACAATAGGGTTTATCTCAAACGGGACGTGTTGAGAAATATCTGGGTATTTCTCATTTTTGAAAAAAAAAGTTGTGATCACCATTTATCTAAGCTGTAGTGCCTCATTGTGGCCGATTCTCTAGGTTACACTCACTAAAATTACTTGACAGTATTAAGTCCGACAGCTCTTATGCGGTCGCCATAGATTTGTTATTTATTTTAGTAAATAATTGATAAAATTCAACACTCTCAAGCTAAATGAATGTCAATACCATACACAGTTTTTTTATTGAGCTTTAAAGCATCAAAAATGTCCCTTCCATGGTGTGAGCACCCCGCTTTCACAAGGAAAAAAAACATAATTATTATTTTGTTCCTTATCCACTTTTAACGTAAGCCAATATCAACTACGATAAGTAACTCAGTAAATATAACAATTAAATATTCATAGTTACACAGATTTTTATATAAACCGTCATATTAAAGTTTGTGATCAGTTTTTTTTGTCACTTCCATGGACTTATGTCACACCGCTCTTATTTTGTAAAGTATTGCGCGAAGAACCCAACCCAGTTATAACCCAGCTTTCTGTTTAACCAATTGTCGTAAACGCCACGAAAAAAGAATTACTTTAAATTGTATTCTCAAAAATCGTCAAGCATAAACGGTCACTTCCATGCTGAGTTTCCATGTCAGCTGTCAGCTATAAAGGCCGCCACATACAGTCGGTTTTCCAATTCGGAATTCCGTGACGGAATCATCCCGAACGCAGTAAACTCATACAAATCTATGGATCTACCACAGTCATAAATACGGAATTTTTCCGATTCGGAATTTTTGCGGATTCGAATGGGATTGAATCCCGTTTCGGAATTCCGAATCGGAAAAATTCCGGCCGTATGTGGCCGGCCTAAGGGTTTTTCAATAAATAAGGAAGTTGGCTATGTGATTTCATTGCGTTTGTACCTAAGAAACATAAATCTGAATTGCCAGGTACATACCCAATTTAGTTTTTATTTTATTTTATTTTATTTATTTATTTTTATTTATTTATTACACACATACATGCTTGCGACATAACAGTTAAAACTAAATATTACTATTAATACTTTATTAACGCTTTATTTTTTGATACAAAAATCACTTCCATTAGTAGGGATGAAATACGAAATCCATAGGGGAAAAAATCAATCGGGGCTGCGAGCTCGGCGACTATTTTTCTCTTGCAGAGGAAGCTCTAAACAAAAAGAAACTACCATAATTTATTGCAAAAAAGACATTTTTGTTTTTTATTAATTTGTCCACCTTCAAAAATGAGAATTACCCATCTATAGCTATGATGTCATGAGCTTGTTCCGAATACTGCTTAGAAAAGTGGTTAGGTGTGCATAGTTAGAATTGCAAAACAATTTCGACTATGTACCTATATGGGCATCGCGTGTATTATTATTATGTATAAATTGTGTCCAAATATTTTTATTTGTGCCAATATATTTTGTCACTTTTATATAGTAATGGACGGATTGGTGAAGAAATATGTTCAGAAGTATTATCACTCCCACACCAACTTTACGGCCAAGCGATTGAATAAACCACACGTTGAAGGTGAGTAATTAATGTGTGGTAAATAATTAATTAATTTATTAATGATAGTTTGATTGAAGTAAGTATAGTCATAAGCCCCAGCACAGCAGCCGGTGCAATTAGGCTGACGACGATGATGATGATGATGAAAATTACAAGTTGGCACTGCTGGCTGACGCACATGCGAAATGTGCAAAGGAATTTAAAAGGAAGGAGCGATGGCTTTAGGCTCGTGGTATCGCCATAATAGGCATCACGAAAGATTTTGAAATCCTCTGCCATAATGTGGGTACACCTATTTACGAAAAAAACTTTATTCCGCTAATAAACTAAAGTTTAACGAAGTTTAAAGCCATTTCTCTAATATTTTGTGATAGTGCGCGAAAAAAGCTCTCAGGTGTCATGGCGTCGGCTTTGATGTCACGCATAAGTAAACATGTCAATGTCAAAATGAGTAATCAGCCTAAATCAGATGATGTTTACATTGTCATGCAGCGTCATTATTTTAATGCAGTATTTTAATTTTTCGTTTTATTGAAAATCATATTAATCTCAATGTTTATAATCAATTTAAATTAGTGTTTTAAATCCTTTTAATATTTTACTTAGAATCATTAAATCTTTGATTATTTATTTGATACAGTCGTCAGGCTTATTAGCAACTGGATCTGTGGTAGTTGAAAGGCCATAGTCGGGTTTTTATAGTAATAGTATAGTAGTTTACTGCGTTCGGGATGATTCCGTTACGGAATTCCGTATTGGAAAACCGACCGTATGTGGCGGGCCTTATAGTCTCTGCATTGTGGCAATCCACCGACTACCGCTTTCAAAAAGTACCGCTTATACAGACAGAGTAACTGTGAAAACCATAGCTATATTTTAAGGGGTTGTTAGGGACATTATTCTAAAAAAAAATCACTAAGGCTGGATTTCACCAACAAAAAGTTATAGGAGAATAACTATCCCGGGGATAACTTGTATGACAAATCACAGTTCAAAATGAGGTGATCTGATCTAGGTGCCACTGGTGTCTATGAAAAAGAAGAAGACACTCTCGAGTAAAAGTTACTCTTTCGTTCGTAAAATCCAGCCTTAGAAACCGACTTGATCAGAGCAACTTGATTTTTCACTTCCCAGTACATTTTGGCCTGAGTGGGTCAGCTGATCTGTATGGAGAAGTGAAAAATAAAGATGCTTTGTTCAAATCGGTTTCATAGTAGTGAAAGTTGCTCAGAATGCTATATGTCCCTAACAACCCCATAAAATATAGCTAGGGTTTTCACAGCCGCCCTGTATATGTCATACGCTGTCATTTCCAGAGCTAGAAACTCTGCCCATATTGTCTGTTGGTTGTTTCTATGGCTAGGTAATCTATCTGCATTTTCTAACAGATACCCGCCAACAACAGATCGACGAGAGATCCACCAGTATGGTGACTTCGCGCTTCAAAATGAACGACAAATGCGTGCAAAGCGTTATTATTGTGCCTGGTATGACGCTAGAATAGATACTAATACAGGTTGGCAAGAAAGTCTAGAAAATAAATAATGGCAACAGTGACATATTAGAGCACTATTGCGTGTTTTGGTAGACAATCCAAATATGACATTAAAGAAAACACGCAGTAGTCTGTGAATGTTGCCATCATTTGATTTCTAGACTTTCTGTTTCATGACCCTTGCCTTTCCCAAAAAAGTAGAACTGTATCGTTATGGAAAAAAAGTTTAATAATAACATTAATTTTGGTCGAGAAGTAGTGTTATTTTTTTTTATTTGATTACTGTATTGCATTTATAAAGTTCGTCATTATGAATTCGATTTCAAGTTTGTAGTTTGTTTGTTGTAATTCGAACTTTTATGACATGAGAGTAGATAAATATAATTATTTCCATCGAAAACGCGTCGAGAACTCGAGACATCTCACTTGGTCGTAAGGCGGATCGTGAGAATACCTTATTTTGTTTTCGATGGAGATGTTTGGTATCCCGAATCGATATTTCGACCATGAAGATGATCTCGATAGCGCGAGAATTGGCCCCCATGCCTCTATGGGAAAAATTCGGACGCCCTGTTTGAAACTTCTTCGTTTGTATTTGCGACAGAAGTCCGCAACGCGACGACATTCGACGTGAAATCCGCCAGCATGGTGACGTCGCACTATGACGTCAACGACAAGGGAGTGCAGAGCGGTTCGGCACACGCCAGTCATTGGCCCGGTACGCAGCTAGGTGCAGTTTTTCACAGCATATTCAATAGAAATAGAAATAAATATACTCAACTATAACTATACATTATCGGACACTCCGTGTTTCGGATGTCACGTTAAAGCAGTGGCGTTCGTAGTATGTAGTAGGGCTCGTCTAAGCTGAAATAACGCGCCCACTCCTTGGTTTTGTATGACAAGTAAATACAAAACCAAGGAGTGGGGCGCGTCATTTCAGCTTAGACGAGCTCTAGTCGTAAAAACCCCTCCACCAACCCGCACTGAGCCAGCCCCTCGGTGGGGACATTAATGGGCTACATTTACTTTACTTGTTACTCGTACTGCTAGCCATGGAAATTTTCCGGGGTGGCTGACGCCGCCCTATGAGTTCTTTTATGAGGTTCTCGTTACTCGACTTGCTAGCCGTGGAAAATTTCCGAGTTGGCTGTCGCCGCCCTATGGGATTTTCTGAGGTTCTCGTTACTCGTACTGCTAACCATGGGAAATTTTCGGGGCCCCTTTCAGTAGAGAGATTGTCATTCTCCTGGCCGAAAAGGAAGTCACTAGGTCTTGGTACTCACTGTCAAAGTCGAGCACTATTTGTGCTTCTGCGAGCAATAGCCCTATGTGATTTTATGAATTTCTTGTTACTCGTGCTGGCCATGGGAATTTTCCGGGGCGGCTCGCGCCGCCCTGTGAGCTTTTCTGGGGTTCTCGTTACTCGTCGCCCTATATGAGTCCCCATTAATATGGTTGGAATTTTACACAGGTAAAGGTTTGCCAATAGCGGCACAAGGCGGAGGTAAGCAAACTGCGGGCATGCAAAACCCTGGGGCCGCTTGATAGAATTTGCTACAGGCCATGCGCTGGCTTAATCCGGCACTGGCCCCATGTCATCAATACGTTCCCGTGTAATATAAGGTGATGAAGAAAATGAATAACCACATCCTAAATTGCAGCTAAGGAGATTTCCCAAGAAACCTCAGAAACTACAGATTCATTCTGCGAGCAACAAATGAATTCAGATGAAACTATCGTCGGCAATTGTAATTGTAAGTCAATCAGACGAATATACAATACAAGGTGTAATTATTTTTTTTTTCATTATGAAACCGATTTGCTCTGATCAAATCGGTTTCATAATGAAAGTTGCTCAGAATGACGTCCCTGACCCGACGTGCCCCGAGTATGATACTCGGCGTTTGACTTGGCGGGAGAGAGAAAGAAAGAGAGCGAGACGAGACTCGAAGTGCCGAAACAATGGCCCCGTACTGTACTGGCCACTGCTTACCTTCCTGCTACGGTAATTCAAGTTCTTCCTTAATGATTTCCTCCCATTTTTTTTTTCTTTTTCAGCAGTGGACGTCTTTCTGAAGGAATACATCCACGACCGCTATCATTGCCATAGCAACTCAATTATGGAGAAGATGTCAAAAATTGATAATACTCAGGGTATGCATAGCTTTTCGACAGGGAGCACTTATCCAGTGGAGAGCGCATAGATACATTTTCCTTTGCAACACAACTCACCAATTTACGGGCGGCGGGGGACGAGGTGAGAGGGGAGGCAATGCTACTAAAATAAGCGTTCCATTAGCAATTTGCAAGGCCGCGAGAATGCCTCAAAAACGCCTTGCGAATACTGGCAATCCATTTGCGATGTGTTACCGGTACCGGAATACCAAATGACGCCATTTCGGGCGTTTTAGAAGCGGTGGCGTTCCAATTTAAACGCGTTTCCCAGAGCAGCATCAGGCCCCTGTGATTGGTCAGCCGCTGCGAAACTGTCTGGCGGCCCGTCATTGTACATAGGTTGCGTATACAACAAACAATACAATACATACAATGCGTATACAATACAACAAACGTTTGGCGAGCCGCATTCCCCCGCAGGCGCAGTCAATTGGATATACTTACTTATTTTATACTTTATTGCACAGAAAACATAATACAGACACATCTCTAATAAGAGATCTCTTCCAGCAAACCTAGGATGGAGAGGATAATTTAATAAAAGGTAGACCTACATAAGTGCACAACGATAAATATTAAAATAATAGACTACTTACTAATAAATACAGATAAAAACAAAAAACAAAATATAACATATAAATAGATACTAAGGTATATTAAGGTAGAGAAAGATAGTGTTCCTTCAAGCGTTTTTATATATACAAATTAGTATATGGGTACTATCCTTACCTATTCCCGTCCCTATTTGTGTCGGGGATGGTGGGGATAGACACCCTAGAGTTAAGGCGAAAGTTAGCGCTTTTAGTGCACTTCTTCCTGCTTCTTCACAACAAGATTGACAACCCTACTGCACTGCGAAGCATTGTACTGAATGTACCTGATCGGTACGCAATGTTGCGCACGCGCCCTCTATTCGCGACGGGTGTTGCCCGTACAGAGCACGCTCGTCACGCGCCTACCTTCCAGGCGCTGACTTTACTCAATGCGTGTATTGCTCAGCACTCAGGGGAGATAGATATATTTGATATGCCGTTGTGGAAATTTTTCAGGGTCATAAATATTTTCCTAAACAACCGGGAGTAAAATAATTGTTTGCTTGTTGTCTGTTTTTTGTATTTGTAAATTTAACCTAATATTTTGTGTACTGTCTCTGTATCTTGTGTTGGCTCTCACACGTTTTGGTTTTTAATACTGTAAGTGTGACCTGCTTTGGTAAATAAATCTTTTAAATCTTTTTAAATATAATATAGTCTCTACTTCTCGACGATCTTTTGGTGCGCGGTGAAAGGTGGAACTACGCTTGATGTCCAATGAGGAATGAAAGGTCTGTGTTGATCTTCATGTATTTTCAACCTATGATTGGTATCGTTTCGACACTTTTTTACGGAGCATTTCAGCATGTTGTCTCGACAGCAGACCGCACGCGACTGTTATCACTGTTATGCAAACTCCACATTCGACAGTTTCGTGCACAGTTTATTTGAGACACATTTCGAGAGCTGACTATGTATTTTGGTAATATATGATCGAAGGTGTTAGGTTCTTTGCATGCATTAAGTTGCGTAGTGCTGGCGCCCCCCTGTAAACGTCACCCATCAGCCAAAACATCGTTGGACACTAGTTATTACAGTAAGTTTAGACAGTCGATAAATACGAATTAAGACTCTTTTTCATGGCTTACTTTATGGTCCTTTTAAAATATTATGTTTGTCCGCCGAACTGTGGGACAGTATCTAATAAATTGTGGTTCCGGAGTCGGAGTGTAGTAAAAATATAAGAAGCCTACCGTGAGCCTACCTAAACTAAAGGGAAGATTAAGATGCTGTTAAAAAATAACCTCTGGGGTCTCTTTTCCTGGTCACCTGAACGTGTTTAGGGTAGTGCCAACAAGCAACAACAACATTTATTTTAAATTTTGTTTACCTTTTCGCAGTCAATGCTGTAGCGCCACCTACCGAGAACCAGCAGCTTATCAACGTCTGCACGATGAAGCCCAGCGCAAGAACCGAGTTCGGTTCTCAAGCTCCGTCCAAGACCCTTGACAAATCAGCACTGCCCCTTGACCTGTCCCCAGCCCTCAGCAGTACCAAGATCTGCAAGGATTCCGAGCATGAGGCTTTGCAGTCGCTCTATTACTTGCTTTCCTCTATCCACGGTAGAGTACGCAGGATGACGTACGGCGGCGTAGTTCCGCCGCTGTAAGCTAGATGTCGCTGTGTTGGTGTTGTCTTTTTTTGTCACTAGATGGCGCTGCTTGTGAATTGTCCGTGTGTTCTGTCATTTTGGAAAACAAATGAAAATCTGTAATGCAGCAATCCGTAATTTATTCGCCTACTTTGTATCGTTTTTAAATGCAATAGACCATAATTACGTTTTTGAGTTCAGCATGTTTATTTCATAGAATAATTGGATAAGAATAACTCATATTTGCAACATGTTAGCTATTAGGCATCGGTTAGGTATCAGAGCCTAATTCAGCAGTAGGTACATAATTTATGTACAAAAAATACAACTATTTACAGAGTTAACACTTCCGCTACATAATACATTCTAATTAGCGATAAATATAAAATAATACCTTGATGGAATGTTTAACTAGCTAGACTATACTTACAGTAACAATGAAATTATAATACAAAAACACTTATGATCAGCAACTGAACTAAATAAAGTTTAAACACGAGAAGAGTGAAATTACGTAATCATTTTAAGTAACTTTAACACACGGTAACAACATAGTAGACACAAGGTATTTAAAGCTAAATCGGAATAATATTTTTATATAACTAGTTGACACTCATATTTTTTGACACTATTTTCTCTATTTATAATAATTAATTACCATACAACTCACGCCTTTTCCTCGGAAGAAGGGTAGACAGAGACTAATAAAGACCTCCACTTGCTACGATCCTGGCATAAATCTCTTGCGTCCCTTGCTTCACTTGTCACGTTCTAATCAATTACCGATTAAGGGCGGGCCCTAGGCAATCAGAACTTAGAATTTCAACTTTAACTTATTTTTAGAGGAAATTAAATAAAAAATGTTAAATCCAAGCTAAGCAAGACTAACTGAGCATACTGTGCCATTTTTATAATGATTAGATAAATAATAAGAACAAAAATTCAGATGCAGTGCGAAATTTTAAAATAAAACATCGTGACAGACAGATTTTTTGGCAGCTTCAGGAGACTTTTCTATCGCGCAAAATTAATAAAAATAACGTCTAGAAAGCAAAGTCACGCTGACACTCGTGATAAACAAGCTAGTGAAAAAACGTACAGCAATAATACTCGTCATTCCGAGCGATTTGTTTTGCTAAAGGCTGTTTTTGCCTAAGGCGCCGTCTTAAGTGAATAAATCAGAGAATACTTTAATACTCGGAGTATAAAATAACATAACGTGCCTACATAAATACACAACAACAATTGCTAATTTAAAATCCCTGTTTCACGACCATGTGCGTGGTTTTCATTCCTTGACCCATTTCATTCAAAATATCGAATGAAAATCACGAGCAATATCTTTTCCAATAAAATCGCTGATTTTACCCTTATCACTCTGATAATAAGTCCCAATTTGGCACTGCTCATAAGCACAGCCTGTGTTCCCATCGCTTTCTAACCAATCGTAAGCTCGTCGTTTCCATCTGAAAACGAGAAACAATTTGTAAACTGAAACTGTACTGAATGAAAAGAGTTTATGAACAGGGCCCGAATTTGAATAAGCGAACGAGTGAGTGAGTGAGTGAGCGATGAATGTCTGAGTGAGTGAATGAATGAACGAGTATGTGAGTGAGTGAGTGATGAGCAATGAATGTCTGAGTGAGTGAGTGAATGAATGAACGAGTATGTGAGTGAGTGAGTGAATGAATGAACGAGTGAGTGTGTGAGTGAGTGAGTGTGTGAGTCACCTGTTAAGTGAGCGATCTGGGAGTGAACACGTGCACTAGCGAGTCCCAGCCGCAGTCTGCCAGCTGGTGGGGCCGCAGCGCGTTCCAGTCCAGTCCGTATGTGAACTCGCTGTGATGCCGGATCGTCTCCAGGGGATCACATCCTCGCTTGAGGTCCCATATTCTGTGGAAATAACAATAAGCATTAAGATTTAGGTCCCAAAATGCATCACAAAGCATCCTGCCACTGTCTCTCGATAGGTAACTGACAGTCAGTATTTTAGCGACACTTTACTTGAGCAGCTTTTGTCTTTTCCCCAGTTTTATTTGACTATTTTCTAATCATTTTTTTTTAAATCGTACAATGCAATCAAAACTATTCTGTTAAGTTTTTGTGCTTAAGAATGGACTATTGGTATTTCCTTTCTTACTTGACGAAAAGGCAACGATTACATTTTGATATACAAGGGCAAGTACAAGCATCAACGAGAGCATTATCGATATCGATAAACGGGGTCGATGCGGACTCGCGCGACACCATGAATAATATGTCGCATGTTTTTTGAGAGTGTGCGAGACGTGGGCGGGGGCCTCCACGCTTTCCTCTTTCCATAGGCATCTTTTTCACCTGGTAGTGAAGTCGTAAGACACTGCCGCTATGACAGACGGCGCGTGCGGCGAGAACTGAACCCTTCTGACTGCACATTCACAACCTGAAAGACAATAAAAAATCGGTCAAGAGCGGGTCGGAATCGCACACGAAGGGTAATGAAACAAAAAGAAAAAGAAAATTAATAAATATTATGCCCTCACGGTGATTTGAACAACCATCTACCATCATATTGAAATGCGTGGGTGTATCAAAACAAGTCTCTTGTATGGGGACCCCCTTTAATTCGTATTATCTCTCGTATTTCAGTACGTTGTTTTTGCGGCAACAGATATACACATTATGTTTTAAATTTTCTAGCAATTCAGGTTCGTGCTCTAGGACCCGCTGACGGACGGACGGAGACAGACGGACAGCGGAGCTTTAGTAATAGGGTCCCGTTTGGCACCCTTAGGGTACGGTACCCTAAAAAACACTTAGGTTATATGTGTGATTTCTGATTCCGGCGTCGGGTATCCTAGTGTGGGGCCTGAAGCAATGTATTTACCTGTATTTAAAATAAGTTTTACCTTTGAGCGTAAACATGGGTGAAGTAAGCCTTCTCAGATCCCAGCCTCGAACGAGCCCGTCTGACCCGGAAGTGGCCAACGCATGCGTCTCTGTTCTACTCCAGTCACAGGAAAGCACCTGAAAATTAGGGCACACGTTGTTAATATTTTCGCACCACACCACAGAGAACGAGACGGCACGGAGTAGACTAGTAGTACGCTAACTAACACACAGATGGCGTTAGCATCGTTATTGTATTAAAGTATGAGACTATAGATCGCGGTATTGAAGATTCCACGTTGTTCAATAGCATGAGCCTTTGATGGCTTTAGTAACACGCTTACTAACACACAGATGGCGTTGGCGTAGTTATTGAACTAAAGCTTGAATCCTACATCGCGGTATCGAAATTACCACGTTACCTCAGCATTATGCGCATTCACGACCGCCGCAGGTCTTCCGAGCTCGCCACAGCTCCACAGCTTGAGGTAATGTAGTAGCCCCGAGTGGCCTTAGTGACAGTGTCCGTAATAACTTTTTAATATTTTTTTGTTGCGCACTAGAAATCTCCTGATATTACTCTTTCCTGTCCTGCCTAGGTTTGCTGGTAGAAATCTCTCTTTAGAGATAAGCTCACCTTTGCATTTTCCATGTATTATCTAACTTTTTATTGAGCAATAAAGAATATGAGAATGTGATACGCTAATTAATACACAGATGGCGTTGGCGTAGCTACTGTACCTATGCATGAATCCTACATCGCGGTATCGAAATTTCCACGTGGTTTACCTCAGCATCATGCGCCTTCACGACCGCCGCTGGTCTTCCGGGCTCGCCACAGCTCCACAGCTTGAGGTGGCCGTCCCCGGACACCGAGGCGAATGTCGCGGGAGAGTGGGGCGAGAACGCGGCCGTGTAGACTAGCTGCGAGTGGCCGGCGAAGGTGGACAGACAGGCTTCAGATTCGGGGTCCCACTGTTGAACATAGTTTACATATGTGCACTTGCTTCTCATCTGACAATACCCTGGGTGTAGGAAACAGCGACGACTCAAAGAGCCCCTTCAGGAGATTCAAATCCGGGATCTATTATTTAGACATAAGATTCATATAGAGTACTTAGAAAAAACCGTGGCGTAGAGTACGCTTCTTGTTCTGAAATTACTAACAATCAAACATATTTCCAAGAAGTTATCAGTTTAATAGTGATGCAGGCAAATGGCTTCTTGGCCAGCCCACTAGACAAACTTCACTCGTATGAACACCCTCAACAACAGCTCCCAAATTCTTACAGACATCCTTTGCCATTCCCATAACTATCTAGAACCCGAGAACTCTAGGCTAGCGCTCAGCAGATGACTTCTCGGCCAGTCGACGGAGCAGACTTCACTCGTGTGAGCTCAGAGCACCTTCAAATACGGCTCCCAAACTCCTTTAACACCTGCTATTCCTAGAACTTCTAGCACCCAAAAAGCCCTTTCTAGAACGTTCAACTCAAACTCACCAGCTTAACAGTAGTGTCCCAGCTAGCGCTCAGCAGATGACTCCTCGGCCAGTCGACCGAGCAGACTTCACTAGTATGAGCTCGGAGCACCCTCAAGGGGGCAGCACAAGCGGCCCGCCAGACCACCACGGAGCCGTCACCCGAGCCGCAGGCGGCTGCGCCTTCGGTGGCGCCTGACCAGGTCTGCGGGTAGATATATCAATACGGTATTGGTTTCATTTTGGAAGTAGTTTTAAAATAGATGTTATTACATTTTCAGCGCACTACATTATCAAGACAATGTTCCTGTCCAAAGATTACTGGCCGGAGGGCATTGTCTACCGACGCTATAGGGTAGCGAGACCGAAGAACAAAATCCCTAGCTAGGCTAGTTAATATTGTTATATTTTATATTTATGTCTAGTTTTAAGGTATATATCGATATGGGATTTTTATATCCTGATATAAAGATATTATTATTATTAATATTTCCGGGATATCTTCTGTAGTTTTAATAAAAAAAAAAAAATAGTTGAACTTGAAAAAGCCGATGTATTTCTAATGGCGCCCCGGTCACATGACTCGCGTGACGTCTCATGCTCGTAAGTGAACACCCGCCATCATTACGATTCAGTCAAGCAAGATGTCAGAGACGAGCATGTGACGTCACCAGAGACATAAACGTCAGACAGAGTATTTTCATCATAGATTATATTTCATAATTTCTTTATTGCACACAAAAAGTTACATAGGACAGTAAAAAACATAGAAAACGTGTACAAAGGCGAGCTTATCTCTAATAAGAGATCTCTTCCAGCAAACCAAATAGGGATGAGACAGGTGGATTGCTGAGCAGGAGTAGACCCATGTGTACAATACATAATAATATAATTATTTCGATAGTTAATACATTTTAAATCCTGAAATCCGCAAAAAAAATCTAGATCTAGACCGCCCGGACCAATACGTATGGAGCAATGAAAAATAAAGTTGCTCTGATCAAATCGCTTTGATAATAAAAGTTGCTCAGAATGGTCTCCCCAACAACCCCCTAATATATGACTACACCTTTCTGTTACACCCTGTACTTTATTGCACAAAATATTACATTTTTAACAGACTTCCCAAAGGAGGTTCCTTTACAATTCGTCCGGATGTTTTTTTTATGTATCCCCGTTTTATGTAGGCCCCGATAGCGCCTAGACGGATAGACCGATTTGGAAAATTATTTTTTTGTTTGAAAGGGTTTACCTTCCCATTCGTCCCATTGACACCAGGTCAGGATCTGATGATGAGATCCTGGAGAAATCGAGGAAACTCTTCAAATATTATAGGCAGACCTATAGTGATTTTCGTGTTTTTAGTAATAACTCGTGTATTTACTCACGGTACGCATAATATTGTGATGCGGAAGTGCTGATGAAGACCACGTATGGCAACCAGATCTGCTCAATACTAGGTACAAATACAATGCGTGGCTGACGGGCAGGCAACGCATAGCCTAAACCGGTGGACCTAGAGCCATGAAACTTTGTACAGAGGTTCCTTAGTACACCTATAGTGAACCTATTAAAGTAAACCTATTTTACAATATGACTGAATTTTAGCGATTTTCATTTTAATTTTAATTTAACTAAAATTTTGTATCATTTTATGTATATGTATGGGTTGTTACCTGAAATAAACGTTTATTTAATTAATTAATTTAATTAATAACAATCTACCAGCGTAGGTACCTAAGGAAGTAAAGTTAATCCCATCAAAAACATCCTGTAAAAAATACCAAGTCTCGCAGCTCTGTGATTCTACCGTAAAAAGTTGTGAGATCCATGTTATACCAAGTCGGTTAACTGATTTAGTCCCTACTTAAGGGGCCTTCTGTCTTAAGTTAATACGTAAGATATTTTCATATCTATATTCAAATCTTTTACTTTTTAAATAAAAATATCGACTTGGCCATCGCATGCTTAGTTTGTTTAGTCCTTTACAACCAGGGTCTGCTGGAAGAAATCTCTATTTAGAGATAAGCTGACCTTGGTACATGTTATTTCTGTTTTTATGTCCTGTCATGTATCGTGTAACAAATAATATATACAAATACGTTATCTATCACACAGAACTAAGAGCCAGAAACCTGGTTTTTCATCAAATTCCTTCCGAATGCATAAAGAAGTGAAAGGTACTGGAATTTAATGGACTGAAAATAACTAGAGCATTAGTAATTTTGTTGCACTAGTCTTCCATTTTCTATTGTTGCCGCTTGTTAAAGGTATACATATATTAGTTTTGGAACCAAGTTTTAATCGTGTAGAACGCAATTATACTCTAAACAACCTAATATAATGTAGATATGATTTCGAAGATACATTGTGCCTTCATGCGATGGCCAAGTCGATATTTTTATTTAAAAAGTAAAAGATTTGAATATAGATATGAAAATATCTTACGTATTAACTTAAGACAGAAGGCCCCTTAAGTAGGGACTAAATCAGTTAACCGACTTGGTATAACATGGATCTCACAACTTTTTACGGTAGAATCACAGAGCTGCGAGACTTGGTATTTTTTACAGGATGTTTTTGATGGGATCTCACTTCTTTTTGTAAAGTTCTACTTTTTAAAATTTGGTACCTTTGGTACTTTTACAATAACAATAAAAAACATAGCGTTAATGTAGGGGTCTCCGTGCTCGTCACAAGTATAAACTTGGAACTCTTCCCAATGTGCTACCACATACTCGACTATAGCAAGTCTAATCTCATACGACGACTCAATATTCTCATACATAGAGAATGACAAAGAATGAAACAAACACGACCCATCGCCAGGTATCCGTACAATCCGGTGTGGGCATGGTTGGTCATTCACATACACTATTTCCGAACCAATCTATTGCGACTACTAGTTCTGGCAAATGTGCTAGATGAACAAATCCAAATAGTTAGTAAATATAATAATTAATGCAGATACAAAAATTATCAACAACTAGTTGAAATCGCTGGCGAGCAACTCCGCTACTTAAGCTAGCGACGGTTTCAAACCATAGCGTGAGTTAAAATACAGGCAGCGCCATCTATAGAGCAATTGGATTAATCTGCTATCACTCCCGTCGCATTAGAACGCAATTTGTTCTATTGATTGAATAGTTTTATTATATTTGAAGCATTTTGTCGGGAATGTACATCATACATATATACAGGGTGTAACAAAAAGGGTTTAACTCCCGGATGTATGTGGTTTGGGACATCATTCTGAGCAACTTTTACAATGGGACCAACTTGATTAGAGCAACTTGATTTTTCACTTCCCCATACATTTCGGTCTGGGCGCTCGCTCGGCTGATTTATATGGAGAAGTGAAAAATCAAGTTGCTCTGATCAAGTTGGTCCCATAGTAACCACATACATTCGGGAGTTAAACCCTTTTTGTTACACCCTGTATATAAAATTCTCGTGTCACAGTGTTTGTCTTCGTAGTCTGAGAATCGGCTAACATCTATTTTTCATACCCCTAAGTGTTATAATTATTTATATGGCAAAACAGCGTTTGCCGGGTCAGCTAGTAATATATAATTTAAGCATAATGGTAACCAAAGGAAACGAGGGATGTATGCCTGGACCGTGGTAAGTGGTGGTCCCTGGTGGATGTACGTATCCCTCTTCTAGGAAACAGGCGTGATATTATGTATGTATTACATAATATGTTTATAGAATCTTGTTTGTAAAGGCATATTTTCCTAGGGGCATTCAATGATTCATAAACTGCAAATGTAACTTTGTAATCCTATACATTTTATATAAGATTACAAAGTTATTGATGCAGATGGGTTTTCTGGAAAACTATAACATAAGCTTGAAATGTTTAAGTTTTCCCTTGATAAGAATACTAATTACTATTTATATCCCAAATTTGAAGGTTCTATGTCTGCTAGAAGTGCCTGGGAGTTTTGATGATCGGTCAGTCAGTCAGTGACAAAATGAGGAAACTTTGACATGTTACAATTCTTAAACTACTGGTTCAAATTGAATAAAAAATTTAATATATCGTGTTGATATAAGGCCTAATTAGTAACAGAAAAATCAGGCTTCTTGTTTTATCCACAACGAAGTTTTAGGGGGGTCGAATATGGCCTGAATTGCTTCGAGAAAAGGATGGTACGGCTGTGCTTGCTCGACTTGGTGGTGCACTGCCGTGCACCCAGATATAGGTGCCGCCATCCACGAAGACGCATGACGTAGCTATTTGCATCTTTGTCTTTCAGCAGAGTGCCCCGATGAAAGAGAAAGATGCAAATAGCTACGTCACGCGTCTTCGTGGATTGCGGCACCTATAGCACAGAAGAGATAATAGTACTCCGTACAGAACGGCCACTCCCTTCCCCGCGCTGATTCAGATACCGCACCCCACCCCTGGCGTCTAGGGCCTGGTTGAAAGATCAATAGACGCGGCTGAACGCCTGACGAGTGACCGCGCGTATACGGTGAATAATAAATAACCGGTAATATAATATGGTGAAGTTTTGTGCATTATTTGGGTGTCTGTCGTCAACTAGAAACAGCAAAGACAAGAGATTCTTTCGGTTCCCGACTGATGAAAGAAGGTAAGCAACTGCAACTCTATTGTTGTTCTTTTGAGAAATAAAAATTCTAATACCTTAACTCCCGGAATGTAACTTGGTCAGCGGCGTTTGCTGTGTGTGTCTCGCTCTCTCACAAGGACAGACTTTGTGCGAGACAGAGACAGAGTTATATGTTTATAGTACTTACTAGCTACTGACTACGATAATTGATAATAAGTCAGTGTCGTAATATTTTATTTTTAACCGACTTCAAAAAAGAAGAGGTTCTCTAAAGGTTCTCTTTCATATTTTATTTTCTAAGATACCTAGTACTAAACCTTCCGTAATACATAATTATCAATTAAGTACATTTATTATAGATTCATTTCGTGCTATTCGTTGTTGGTGCGATTCAACAACGCGAACGAAGCACTTCGAGTTGAAAAGTAGGTAGTAGGTGGGTCAATCAACTATTTTACCCACACTTTGCTGTCCCCGACCATTTATTATTAAAATACGCTAAATGGTTAAATTTACACATTTGACGAATATAACAATAGTATCTAAGCTAGCAGGCACTACGGGGAACTTGATTACGTTCTCGAAGATCTTCGTTTGTGTTTTTTTTTTTGCTCGCAAGGCGCGGTATGGTGTCCTTTGATAGTGCCGTTGAGCTGCTAGTCCTCGAAGAACTTTCAGAGGGAGTGCGTGCGTTGACAGAAAAGTGTAGGTTAAGTTGATTGACCCAGGTACGCACGCACTAACTTTGTCGCGGCGACGGCGCGCCATTAGCTGGGTCCACATACAGCGAGCTTCGGCCGGGTCTCGCTCGAACCCTGTAGTGGTTTGGTTATTTTGAATCTCTCAGAGACTAGGTACCTACTTAACATAAAATTCGAATATTGTACAATCCTAACGATGTTTTTACATAGGTAGGTACCTACCTACAGTTCACGCCAAGTGTCTCTTACCTACTTCAGTATAAGTAATAGTAGGTAACAACAACATAACATAGCTTCACGCCTTTTCCCATAAGAGGTGGCAAA
Organism: Argyresthia albistria; assembly: GCA_963457715.1. Taxonomy (NCBI): domain Eukaryota; kingdom Metazoa; phylum Arthropoda; class Insecta; order Lepidoptera; family Argyresthiidae; genus Argyresthia; species Argyresthia albistria. The sequence goes on from OY735256.1 coordinate 1,601,506, forward strand.
GGCACTGTGCCCACTTAAAATAATTCAAAAGTGAGTTCGAAAATGGAATCTATGGCGACCGCATAAGAGCTGTCGGACTTAATATTGTCCAGTAATTTTAGTGAGTGTAACCTAGAGAATCGGCCACATTGTCAAGATATTTTAGTGTGTGTCTCCTAGAGAATAGGCTCCATTACCTACCTATTTTGTTATTTATTGATTGCAGATAGATATATATTTAAATAAATCTAAATAATTGATTATTACTTACATCGCATTTAGTGTAAGCAATATTTATTTAGTTACCTCGCTATCTTGTCATTGCTAAATAAATAATAACTACCTATTACAATATATATTTTTATTTCAATGAGAACCCGACTAGGTACCTGTTTAAACGGCAGAGCCCCTACAAAGTCACTTCATAATACTTAATGCAAACGCTTGTGTTCGGGTCGCGCCGTCGTCTTTCGGTTTGCCCGACGCAAATCGCTGCATTTGCCGCGCTACCAGCCCTAGCAATATTTACGCACACATTTGCACGTGTACAAACATCATTTGGTCATGTAGTAGTAACAGGTGATTATTTTACGAGCGTTCTATGGAGTGTCCGAGGTGTGCCTATAGCACAGAAGAGATAATAGTACTCCGTACAGAACGGCCACTCCCTTCCCCGCGCTGATTCAGATACCGCACCCTACCCCTGGCGTCTGGGGAACTGGTTGAAATATCAATAGACGCGGTTGAACGCCTGACGAGTGACCGCGCGTATACGGTGAATAATAACCGGTAATATAATATGGTGAAGTTTTGTGCATTATTTGTGTGTCTGTTGTCAACTAGAAACAGCAAAGACAGGAGATTCTTTCGGTTCCCGACTGATGAAAGAAGGTAAGCAACAGCAACTCTATTGTCGTTCTTTTGAGAAATAAAAATTCTAATACCTCCTCCCGGAATGTAACTTGGTCATCGTTTGCTGTGTGTGTCTCGCTCTCTCACAGGGACAGACTTTGTGCGAGACAGAGACAGAGTTATATGTTTGTAGTACTTACTAGCTACTGACTACGATAATTATAATAAATAATTCAGTGTCGTAATATTTTATTTTTAACCGACTTCAAAAAAGGAGAGGTTCTCTAAAGGTTCTCTTTCATATTTTATTTTCTAAGAAACCTAGTACTAAACCTTCCGTAATACATAATTATCAATTAATTAAGTACATTTATTAAATAGGTATTCATTTCGTGCTATTCGTTGTTGGTGCGATTCAACAACGCGAACGAAGCACTTCGAGTTGAAAAGTAGGTAGTAGGTAGGTGGGTCAATCAACTATTTTACCCACACTTTGCTGTCCCCGACCATTTATTATTAAAATACGCTAAATGGTTAAATTTACACATTTGACGAATATAACAATAGTATATAAGCTAGCAGGCACTACGGGGAACTTGATTACGTTCTCGAAGATCTTCGTTTGTGTTTTTTTTGCTCGCATGACGCGGTATGGTGTCCTTTGATAGTGCCGTTGAGCTGCTAGTCCTCGAAGAACTTTCAGAGAGAGTGCGTGCGTTGACAGATAAGTTGATTGACCCAAGTACGCACGCACTAACTTTGTCGCAGCGGCGGCGCGCCGCCATTAGCTGGGTCCACATACAGCGAGCTTCGGCCGGGTCTCGCTCGAACCCTGTCCTGTAGTGGTTTGGTTGTTTTGAATCTCTCAGAGACTAGGTACCTACTTAACATAAAATTCGAATATTGTACAATCCTAACGATGTTTTTACATAGGTAGGTACCTACCTACAGTTCACGCCAAGTGTCTCTTACCTACTTCAGAATAAGTAATAAGGGAACAACAACATAACATAGCTTCACGCCTTTTCCCATAAGAGGTGGCAAAGGCACTGTGCCCACTTTTAGACAGTTATTCGGAAACGGCAGCGCCCCTACAAAGTCACTTCATAATAATGCAAACGCTTGTGTTCGGGTCGCGCCGTGTCGTCGTCTTTCGGTTCGCCCGACGCAAATCGCTGCATTTGCCGCGCTACCAGCCCTAGCAATATTTACGCACACATTTGCACGTGTACAAACATCATTTGGTCATGTAGTAGTAACAGGTGATTATTTTACGAGCGTTCTATGGAGTGTCCGAGGTGTGCCTATAGCCTATTAATGTCCCCACCGAGGGGCACAGGCTTATACCCGGGCACGGGTAAGATTGAGCCATACTCCACCACGCTGGCTCAGTGCGGGTTGATGGAGGGGTTTTACGACTACTACATACTACCAACCAAGAAGTGATAGAAGACAGGACCTACAGTTTAACGTGCCATCCGAAACACGGAGCGTCCGATAATGTGCATAAGACAAATTAATTATCTCATTGGTACATGGTCGGCACCGAGATCGAACCTGCATCTCCTGCGTGAGAAGCAAGCAAGAAACCCACTAGACCACGGAGCTCTCACCTCATCAGCGTAGTAGGTACCATCACAGGTGCTCATCCCATACAAGTTAGAATTAATAACCCTTCGTAAAAGAGATGGCGTGAGGAGTCAGATTTGTAGCTACTTTAAACGCCATGGTTTCAGTTAACATACTTCTCGGTGGGGCTAATCTTAGAATAAATCCTATATATTATCTTAGCGCCATCTCGTGGTATTTGCAATTTTTCGATAGTGCTGCACCAAGCGGTAATGGCCTCGAACTAAAGAAGCTTCCGTAGCATCTCAGTTTACGCCGGTGTCATATTTTGTCCTAGGTGGTCTATCTGTATTAGTATAATATTATAGTATCTGTGGTACCATGGTAAAAATTTTGTTTGCTTTAATTCCGCGTTGTAAGTCTATAAATAGTACACGTGAATAACTTATCCTGTTTATTCTGTGATGCAAGTGTGCGCGCACGTTAGCACACTTGTGGGGTTTCTAGCGGATTTGCGTCGTTGTCTGGGTAAAGAATGTATAGGTACTCACCTATAGGTGCTTACTTGTATGTAGTCTATGTTTAGTAGTCACAGGTCAATGTTAGGTCAACCCCTATGAATGAAATGTTGGAGTTGGGGATGTATACTATTAATATTTAAGAAAATAGCTAATGCGATACGAGCAGATTTTTGAGAGGCCTTTGTCTAGCAGTAGGATAGGAGACTGTATAGGCTATGTAATTAAAAATACATTTTGAAATATAGCAATTATAGAAATATGAAATATGGCAACCAAACAAAGATACCGATTTAAATATTACTTACTTACTTTATACTTTATTGCACACAAATCAATACATTATGACAATTAAAAATGGAAATGACATAAGTACAAAGGCGAGCTTATCTCTATCGAGAGATTTCTTCCAGCAAACCCAGGATGGAAAGGATAAATAAATCAACAATAGGTAGATCCAAGTGTACAACATCAAATACTTAAGTAAAAAAAAAATATAAAAAATAATAATAATAATATAAACTACATACAAATACGTACATAATACCAGAATTAATGGATAATACTAGAATATTAATTCAGTTTGTTAGCTAAAGTAGTTTTAGTTAGTTTTTTTAGGCTTGCAATTCCTAATTCCCAAGATATTACTAGAACCAGAGAAAGAACCATAGAGAAGGGCAAAAGGAATGTTCTCGCATTGAGAATGTTCTCCAGAGTCAACAATATACTGTATATATTGAGAGCAGTGTGTCAAGTCTGCTGTAGAATACATTGATCATTCAAAGACAATTTTTTTTACATAATTAGTCTACCAATTATGTCATAAATGGGTCTTTGAATTATCAATGATCCATAATGTGTTAAGTAGAATTGACATCCTGATCTGTCCGACTTATGTACAAATAAATAAGAAAGGTCAGACCGAGACTGAACTTAATTAAAATGAAAACTTCTTCTACACTTGGGCTTTGCTAAAAGGTAAATTTTAAAAATCCACAAGAAATATCTGAAAGTAGTGAGGGATCTAATGTGAATGAATATGTTAGATGGTAGATAATTTAATAAAAACGGCTAGGTGCGAGTCAGACTCGCACACGAAGGTTTCCATGCTATTATGGTGACATACAAACGGACAGCGAAGTCTCAGTAATAGGGTCCCGTTTGGCACCCTTCGGGTATGGAACCCGAGAAAGCACTTATTAGCCACAGCATTATAAAGTTCTAATGCTGTTTGCATTTGCAGTTGCAAAATTCTCATCCTGATAATGGCCAGTCTCTGACCTTACAAATATACAAACCACATCAAACAGTCCATCACTCCACTCCAATTTCTGTAACTCCAATATCGTAGTGCCATCTGGTGACAGCTCCAAGAAGAAGAGTGTTCCACCACCAGTAAGTCCGTAATACTGACTTGTGGCCACCGCTAGCATATCCGGCCGGGTACGGGAGAATTTCACCGCATAGCCGTGACGGCCTGGTGTCAAGTAGGTCGGCATACTGATGGTGTAGCTGGGACAAAAAACAAAATTATAACTTATATAAAGGCCTGTGCCTCTTGGTGGGGATATTAATTCTTTTGCCTATCAGGAAAAGAAAAAAACATTATGTTTTCTTCGCTCACAATAGAATTTTCAGGATACTACATGATTTTTACCAATTATAGGACTAAGTACCACATAGTCCTCACCACAGCATACTAGTTGATAGATCTTATAAGATAAATTAGTCACATTTGATTAGCTATTAGTCCTTAATTTATCTTGAAGGAAATATATAATAAAATATATTTTTACCCTTGTAACAGTCAGGGTATCATGTTTGATAATAGGATTACATGCCACAAAGTAAGGAATGTTGGCAACTTTGTGGGTGGGTAATAAATGAGGCTAAAAACCTACGACTATTGGGCATTGGGCACAAACCCATTAGAGTTAGGAAGGGAATTTGCTAACTAGCGATTAAATCAAAAGATAAATAGGTAGTTTATCTCAAGATAATAGTCTAAATCTTGTAAGAATTGGAAGTCGAAAACTCATAGGATTTAGGAAATCTAATGTGATGATTCTTTTCGTCAATGAAAAAGAAAAATACTTACCATGTACTTTCACATATCTCCCCTGTATTGCTAAGAGGATTTCGAAGAGTTCTTGTTTATTTTCTAATAGGATTCATTGTTTATTTGGCGTAATATTATTTTATTTTGTAAATATTTTCTAGGTTAGATTAGAAAAAGAAATGTCAAAAAAGTAAACCATAGACAAATCTAGGGTCGCGTTCCGTGACATCGCCGTATGCGCCATAATCGATTACAGCGTCTACGATGACATCGTTTTGTATCGCCAAACAAAACTGACTTGGAACGGCTTCGTAGACGCTGTAATCGATTTTGATGTGACTCGGAACAGTGTTGGACGGACCGGCCGGAAAATAAAATTCCAATCCCATAGAAAAAAATATGACGTCATTACTGCTCCCCCCCCATTCGGATATTTTTATGAACTACCGCTCAAAATGATTGTTATTTATATTATAACCTAAACCTAGTATCAACCTATGTACCTGTGTGCCAAACGTCTATCCTGTATGTACATCGATTTGCGCTTTCTAGCAAAATTTGCTTTGCACAGCGTACACACTATCTACCTCCCTAACTTAGTACATAGTTGAGAGTTGGACTCTTCGATTTAATATGATCGAAGGTTGGACTCCCAATAAATAGTTCCAAACTTAACGTCCCGCGGCTTCCCAACCCAAGGTCTTCGTCTGATGCAATTTAGGATTAATTTACGCGTACTCATAGTTAAACAACGTAGTTTACTCGCAACGATGTTAATTATTCTACTACGAAATATTGTTTTCTTTCTGGATAACTAAATGGATCTCGGTGGTCGCCAGTATAGGGTTGGTCTGTTTTTGGTTTTCATCGGAGATATCCGCCATTTTGAGTGATATTTCGACCAGCGAGATGATCTCGCTAGCTCCGGAATTGCCCTCATGATATCGGTGGCGATCTCGGATGTAAAAAGGTGATAAACTGGATCCGCCTGCTGTGTGCGCTTGGAGTGGTGTACTCACACACAGAAAGCGGCTCCAGTTTATCACCTTTTTACACCCTAGTGGCCGAAATTAATATCCTATCTTCAATCCATAATCTGCAGATTTGAGATTGCTAGTGTCAATATTGACATAAATCCCATAGCGCTACTGTCAAATGTAACGAGTAACCTGCAGATCACGGATAGAGATAGGTTATTGGGATCGGCCATAGATCACCACCGATATCATGTCGTGTCGTGTGTAGCCCGCTTTGGCACGTCCCTTCAGGGACGGGACCCGAAGTGCGACGAGTATTGATATCTCGGCGTTTGACTTGGCGAGAACGAGAGAGAGAGAGCGAGACTAGACCCGGCGAGACGTGACAAATCAAACGCCTGGGTATAGGTACTGTAGGTGTGTATGTACCAAACCACATCGCCTGTCACGCGGGGTCGAGGGGTGGGACCTAAGAGATTGAGAATACTATTTATTATATATTCAGCTTGATTTATGTGAATAAATAAGAGTGCGCTAAATGCTATGCCACATGACATGACTGTATAGAACAATGTGCCACTTAACATTGGCATAGTCATTAACTCACTAGCTTACGGTCGAATGCACGATCGATCTAGTTGATATACCTACTTATTCCATCTCTCATTGCAGTAAGGTCGGATATCAATATCAGCATGGCGACGTAATGCTAGTTAATGTTTACAAAAACTAGGGGTATTAAAGTAGCTAACAAATAATTAGTCACTGCCATTCAACGAGTAAGATAATATTTATACAGACAGAAACGATAAGGGAGAAATATTGTCAACAGATCGATTCATATTTGTCTAAGGATGCGTCAGCGTCGTCATACGATTTTAATCCAATTTGTCCAGTTACCGTCTAATCTTATTAGACAGCTATTCTAACCAGAAACCTCACATGTTCCCATATATAAAAGTACGAACTAGCCGAACAAACACCATTTCCAGTCCAGTGGATGCTTCAACATCCACCAACCGCTGCCGATTTTCACCGAGTGTCCTATACGCCAAGCCAAGATGGTGGTTGCTGTAAAAGTCTTCAAGAAGACCACGCCAAATGGCAAGATCACGGTGTACCTGGGCAAACGGGACTTCATTGATCATATGGATTACTGCGACCCCATAGATGGCGTGGTTGTCGTGGACACCGATTACCTGAAAGGAAGGAAGGTTTACAGCCAGGTATTAAACAGTGCAGTGATAACAGTGGTTGTGCGTGCTAAGTGGGAATTTCTGGACGCTCTAGTTCTGGAGTGATTGGACAGTTACACTTAGGTGTTGCTCTACCATTAGGCCTGAAGACGGACCATGCAAGATATGCTCCTGACTCCACGAACAGCTTTTCCTCTGTCCCAAGTCCTAAAGTTCTCATAAGCCTATACTGTTGTTAGTGTATACTGAATGTTGCATATCCATCGATTAATCAGCGCAGTTAGTTCAAGTGTGGCGTCCTCCCATCATCATCATTGTACTACGTTCTCTAACTAAGTTGAAGACAAAATCTTCCATATACTTAACCCAATATTTCCCATGTCATTTTGTTGCGCTATGAGCCTTTATAATCAATCACACTGCACAAACTCTACAGCACTAAGTTCAGCTTGACGAAATGGCTATTTGGCTACTTCCAGAGGTTCGATATTTTTTGGCGAAATGGCTATTTGGCTACTTCCAGAGGTTATTATATTATATTTCTTATTAATACATTTTATGTTTCGTACAGCTCGTGACCACTTACCGCTACGGTAGGGAGGAAGATGAGGTTATGGGGGTGAAGTTCTCCAAGGAGATGGTCATCGGCCAAGAACAGGTGGTGCCGCTCATCAACTCGAAGATGGAGCTGACTCCGGTGCAGGAGAAACTCCTGAAGAAGCTTGGACCCAACGCCTTCCCCTTCACCTTCAACTTCCCTGAGATGGCCCCTAGCTCGGTAATAACATCTATTTATGACTACAAACCTACACCGAATAGATATTGATCTGAGATTGTCCCCTTCTCTTCAGTTGATAGTACCGCGCATTACTCACTCATCAATAGCGACGAATATTTACAATAAATTATTAATGCGTTCAATTCATTTGTTGATTGGATTATTGGCTCTTTTGTAAAACCAAAGCTCAAATTCGAAGATCCTTACAAGATTATTTCCACAGATCACTCTCCAACCATCTGAAGAGGACCAGGGCAAGCCCATGGGAGTAGACTACTCCGTGAGGACCTACGTCGCCGAGAGTGAAGACCAGAAAAGTCACAAACGTAGCTCCGTCACGCTTGCCATCAAGAAGGTAAGTAAACAAGTTTAAGAATTATCTGTTACTTTTGGACACCATTACGACAACAACTTCGCAGCATTATTCCACTCTGGGAACGTCCTATTCTCATATGAATGTAAATGAGATTGGGACACATCAGCTGAGGAAAGTAGCCCAGATTTAAACCCCCCCTTTTCACTCCCATTGAAGGTAATTGATTAATCAGCTTATCTATAATTGAAACAAAAAGTAAACTTTAGAAAAAACCGACTTCCACAAACCCTATTTGATTAGATTGAGTTTAATACAAACTGTAACCCCTTATCCCCCCCCCCCCCCTTGGGGAGTTAATTTTGTCAAATCCCATCTCAGTGCTACCCCACGCTACTAAGGAACCTCTGTACAAAGTTTCATGGCTCTAGGCACAGAAGAGATAATAGAGGTCCACCGGTTTAGATAGCCTAAATAGCGTTGCCTGCCCTACTTGCCCCCTATTTGCACCTACTATTGAGCAGTTCTGGTGGCCATGTGTGGTCTTCATCATCAGTTCCGCATCACAATATTATGCTTACCATGTGCATTTGCACGAGTTATTATAAAACACAAAAATCACTATTGGTCTGCCTATAATATTTGAAGAGTTCCCTCGATTTCTCCAAGATTTCATCATCAGATCCTGACCTGGTATCAATGGGACCAATGGGAAGGTAAACCCTTTCAAACAAAAAAATAATTTTCCAAATCGGTCCATCAATCTAGGCGCTTTCGGGGCACAACATAAAAAAAAACACATCTGGACGAATAGTAAACCTCCTCCTTTGGGAAGTCGGTTAAAAAGGGAGGCAATTCAGGTAACAAAAACATGCTAATTCAGAATAATTAATCAAAATAGTATTCACTCCCATTTACTTGCCCCCAACCAAATGAATGAAGGTTTAAGAAAAGCAATTCTGGTAACAATAGCTATGCCAACAGCTCCAACACGCCCCAGCGACGCGCGGCCGCCGCCTGCCCAGCTCCCTCGTCAGCAAGGGCTTCACCTTCAGCAACGGCAAGATCAACCTAGAAGTCACTCTAGACCGCGAGTATTACTACCACGGCGAGAAGATCGCTGCCAACGTCATCATCTCCAACAACTCCCGGAAATCCGTCCGGAACATCCGCTGCATGGTGGTTCAACATGTGGAGATCACGATGATTAACTCGCAGTTCAGCCGTCATGTGGCTTCGTTGGAGAGCCGTGAGGGTTGTCCGATTACCCCTGGAGCGAGTTTGTCCAAGACCTTCTATTTGGTGCCGTTGGCGCGCACTAACAAGGATATCCGGGGTGAGTGGTTTCATCATCACTCAGCCCACACAACTCACTACTCATTGCAGAGACTATATACTCATTGCCTCTTCGCTTTAGTGCCAATGCGCCCGGCACTATACCAACCGTTAAGATGGATTATGATTCGCTCACGGCAACTGTTAGCGCTGATAAAGGCATACTGTGTTGCAGTATGTTATGTACAGTATCTTATACAGTTATCATATTACATCGGGTAAAGTCAACAAGATGACGTTAAGTCAAGTTAGAATACACTAAGCATGAAACAATTCACAATACTTATCAAGATCAAGAGGTTTCCTAGATCAGAAAAAGTGCTGACACGCAAACTGAAGATAGTACTGAAGAACTAGCTAAAAGGTTGTCACAACTGTTCCTCTGCCATCCCGTATGGGAAAAAACGCTATGTTATATCTTAATCGAAGTCAAACCAACTTGTAGGAAGCTATCGTAGTATTCCATCCATATCTATGTACAATCTAAAGGAAACTAAACCACCTAATAAACGAGCAGCGTTGCTTTTTAGACACAGCCAAGATGAAGGTGATGAACTAATGATGATGAATTTAGTGATGAAGAAGAAGACGACCTCTGTGGCGCAGCGGTTGCGCATATGCCTACCTTGCGAGAGGTCCCGGGTTTGAATCCCGGCTGGGGACAAAAAAACCAAGGGCTTGGATGTTTACATGTTTGTAATGTTGCTGTTTCTGGTTCCCACGACACAGGGTATATCCTAGTGTGGGGCCAGGAGCAATGTATGTGCCTGTATGTAAATGTTTATGTTTATGAAGTGAGCTCTAAAAATGATGCTATTTCCAGGTGTGGCTCTGGACGGCCACCTGAAGGAAGACGACGTGAACCTGGCCAGCTCGACCTTGGTAGCCGATAACAAGTGCCCAGCTGATGCCATCGGTATCGTGATCTCCTACTCCGTGAGGGTCAAGCTGAACTGCGGCACCCTTGGAGGAGAGCTGGTCACTGATGTGCCATTCAAGCTTCTGCATCCCGCTGAAGGTATGTTTTGGAACTTTTGAAACCTTTGTACATATAGCTCTTCATAATCATTTCGCACAGCCTGCTGAATGCAATATTGGGTAAGGCCACTTCTCTACAGGGTATAACAGAAAGGTGTAGTCATATTTTAGGGGTTTGCTAAGGACATCATTCTGAGCAACTTTCACTATGAAACCGATTTGATCAGAGCAACTTTAATTTTCACTTCTTCCTGCAAATCAGCTGACCCACTCAGACCGTACGTACGATTCATTGACACCTTGTATATTCTTTTAGGCACCGTCGAACGCCAGCGATTCAACGCCATGAAGAAGATGCAATCGATTGAACGACATCGCTACGAGAACTCGCTTTACACCAACGAAGAAGAGGACAACATCGTGTTCGAGGACTTCGCTCGCCTGAGAATGAACGAGCCTGAGTAAAACTCTAATAAAAAAATAAACTAAAAAAAAAGAGAAAAAACTTTTGTAAATTAAAATCACAAAAACAGCGGAACGAAGGAAGTCAACAGTTACAGACAACACTACTCTTAAAAAATCATTAAAATATTGGACCATCCTAAAGTAGGTAACCTAGAATTTGGCCTATCATTCTTAAAACCAACGGCTTTGATAAATTTTAGCTAATAGTGTTAGGTGTTTTTATCTTCTGTATTTTATTATTTTATCATTTGCTCTTATAATTAATTTGTATCGTATAACAACTGTGTTACTCACCCGTGCCAAAAATTATTCCAAATGTGTAAAAATATAACAATTCACTAGTAAAACCTGTCTTTCTATTTTATATTTCAACTGTACCTAACTTTTTTGTTTCTACTGTAACTGTAATACTGTTGAAGTCACCAGTTCCAACACCACTGCACTACTGACTTGCAATCAAAGATGCTCTATCAGTCATGTCCTTTCTTACATTTGCATATGAATTGGTGAATTCAACTTGACTCAAACGGTCTAAGATAAGGGTAGGGTTGGCCCGCATATTTTTTTGCCAACCCTACGGAACATCCCTGCTTCTGATATTACAAGGTGTTATTGTTGCTTACCCGATGACCCTTGTCAGCAGAAAAAAATGCTACGAAGTGTTTTGTTTTAAATTATAAGAACGTTTAAAAAATATGAGTGTGATGTGATGACAATGATAAGATAAGCAAATCCGTTACATTCGCATTCAACAACATAGCGTCACGCCTGTTCCCATGCGGAGTGGCACAGGCACAACAGTGTCTACTATTTGCATTCGTTTTAAAAATAAGCAAACTTTCGTCTATAGTGTTGCCTTATTCGTCAATTACAAACTAGTATCACTTTTCTCTCTACACACAGTTAGATTGAATTAACGAAAAATATTACGACAAAAGAAGAAGGATAAGGCCTTGCGTGATAGATGAAGAACATACAAATGATTTAAGTAAGTAAAAAAGTACTGGAACTAACAGTAACTCGAAGTAAAGAAAATAACCTACAAGAAAGAAGTTGATTAAATGGATTTTAGAAAGATGACACAGAGTTATTAACTGACTACATAACTAACATCTAGGATTGTCTATTGGCTTACCATAATCGCTACAAAAGACAGCTGGTATGGTAAGTATAAAATAATTTGTCGATTTGCCAATTCGATTTGTTAGGTATGCAATTAAAATTCCTAGTTAGCAGAGTTAGTACGGCTACATAAGTTGCAGTAAACTAAACTAGCAACAAATTCGCGCGATCGGCATCGGAGATCTCACACAATCTCACTCTTAGCCACTCCAAGGCATAACACTTCGGCATATGAGCACTCGTTGCAGGTTGCAGGCAATCCGACTGTGGAACGCACTTCCTTCCACCATAAGAGACAGTCCCACTCTTTTCACATTTAAAAACCGAGTAAAAGAACACTTCCTCTCTCTTTCGTGATAAATATTGTATGTATGTATTTTTGTTAATTTTGTAAGGTGTATATATTTGCATATTGTGTATTTATTTAGTATTTAGTATTATACTGTTTTATAAGTAGAAATCTATATTTATTCATACTTGTCATTAGTTTTAGTCATTTGTGCACTGACTTCCCACTCTTTATCTGTTTTTTTCCTGTCATCCCTAGGTTTGCTGGAAGAAATCTCTTTTTAGAGATAAGCTCGCCTTTGTACATATCTTTCTGTAAATGTTTCGTGTTTTTTATGTTTTTTTGTGCAATAAAGGATAAATGAAATTAAATTAAATTAAATTCTCACGGGATCAAAGACTCAGAGTAATCAGACAAGACAAACCGTTAGATATCAAAGGACGCAATTGCAAAAACATCCCAAGATCAATCAGAAATAATAGTCAGCCTACTCATTCTCATCAGCAAACCGGTCAAACATGTATTTGGACAATGAACTAGGAAGACACTGTCCCTATCCCTTGTCTAGTGTCCGGAAAGGGTCTTCCAAAACCTGTCTGACCACTTCGCCCTGTGGGAAAGGACAGTTTCGGAATGACCTTTTATTTGCATGAATAAGGTAGTCGCATTGTCTGATCACAACCCTAGCATAAGGAAGCGACAAGTGCAAAGGGCTGCTTTTTAGGGTTGGGCAATGCTTGTGCTGATGAGACCGTCTATGTCCCGGATTCATACTAAAAACTATTATTTATTTATTACGAGCCTGTAATCTGCTGGGCAAAGGCCTCTCTCCCCCTCTTCCACTCCTTCGATCCTGAGCGGTCTCCTTCCACTCTTTATCCCATAGACCCAACTCATCACTCCATCTCTTACCTAAAAACTATACCTAATATAAATCCTGAAATGCTACTTACTTGGTTTTATGCATGAAAGGAGGATGCAAACTCTATGGTTTTATGAGTAGTCGTTCACTGAACCAGCGTATGTCTCCGTATCCAAAGTCCGAAGGCCTGTTCCCTCGGTGAGAATATGAACAGGCTTTTCATGGGCTATCTATTTACTTAAAAACATTGGGTGGCAATAAAAAAAATAGATTTGATATGGAGATTTTAAGTGCCATAACCTAACAAAACAACATAACATAGCGTCACACCTTTTTCCAGTTTAGCCATTTAATACGTAGGTACTAGGTACTCCATTTTTGCCTGACAGGGGGCTAGCTATATGGAAGATTTCCACACAAAAGTAGTATTAGCAATCATAACTTCTATTCGAAATAAATGACAAAGGAACGGAACCCTCAATGCGTAATTGCGTATGCACTTTTTAATCTCACCCCTATCGATAGAAATGATTGTTCGCGAATCTCCGTTGGGTCGTAAAGGACAGTGGACAATGTTCCCACGTCTGGAAGCGGTCAAACCTGTTTGCTTTTGTGTCCTAATAACAAAAGGGGTGGACAACCTCTGACCTAACATTCGTCCTAAGATTGTAGACGTGACAGCGGTTATTTTGCAAGGATTAAAAAGTGTGGGAAAGTTTTTGCACATTTTAAACATGTGCAATGATATCTTGAACCGTTAGTACATTTGAAACGAATTTCCTGACGTTACAATGTGTAGATGTAAATCGACACTAACGTATACATACTTACTTAGTAGAGCACATAGGCCTACCTGTTTTGTATTTTATCTTTCTCTGTCCATCCTGGGTTTGCTGTAAGAGATCTCTTTTTTTTAGAGCCAAGCTTGCCTTTGTAAATTCTTTCTCTGTATTTTTTTGTTTTGGTTTTTATGTGCAATAAATAATATAATAAATATATATATATACAATTGATGGATTCTATGTTAATAATAATTATGTCTGGCAGACAGACCTCCAGAAGATCAGATTTGGTCTGGAGCATACCAAGGTCGCGGTCTGGAGTAGACCAAATCCGGTGGTCTGTTAGGGCTATTAGACTAGATATGAGTCGGATCTTTAGTTCGGTCCGTACAGCGTCTGTTAAATTATCTGCATTTTAAATGCGAGGTGAAATAACTAGGTATCGTTATTGTCGTCACAACTGTTACTAGTATCCTTAGTAAAGTCTTGGTCCTAAAGATGTCTCGAATGACCTAGATTTCCAAGACCTACTGGCACCCTGAGTACCCTATCATAAAGAAAAGAAAATCGCGAATAAAAAAGAGGTTGTAGGCATTTACAACTAAACTATTTTAAATCCTAATAAAGAACATTGGCCATTATTAATCTAAACGAAAACAGACCATGTGTGGCAGGAAGGAGGCTATAAAAAGACATCTGAGAAACCGTTAAAAGTGAGTTCCACTACAGCATTCAACACACTTCACTTTATTGCATCTCGCAAAGGGCTCCTATTGTAATCTAATCATCTCCACGAAATTATTTCAACAGCATTTTTTGCACTGACTCGTGCCAACTTTACATTTCTTTGTATTGCTATGTAATGTAAATATGCGCCACCCTTTATATCCGTCGTCTTGGTCCAATGAAGATTGTGTAGCTCCCCTAAATTTTATTGATGTGTGTGGTCCATATTTTTATATGATTCAGTTCCGTTTAAAAAAGGAAGATATGTTAAAGACTAACACTAACGGCCGTAGACAGAGCCGTTTAATGATTCAGGATTACTATGTAAAGGATTTTGTATGAAAATTTAAATTTGGAATGGGTTTAATCGTTCATTAAATAACTCTGAGTACGGCGGTAAGCCCGTATTAATAAAGCGCTCTCAGCTCTAAGAATTATCTCATGTCACAATAAAGGTTTCGCCATATGAAATCGGTAATTTTCACGCACTTGAGATCGCTCTCAGAGGTGTGATCGTTTTACTATTCCCGACCTTAATAATAAATCGCGCGACTTGCTTCTGTAATATAATATTTCATACATTTTGGATATCAAGAGCATATTTCCGACTTTCTGGAGTTACCTGAATGATCTACGTTTAGCCAGTAGGTACTTCAACAATGGTCTAATTCCCAATTACACCAACAGTTAGGGGATACTTTATCTTAGCTGTCTAGCGATTGTTTTGGAAGCCGCCTCTTATATTTAGGGGGTCCTTTAGTAGCCTACGTGAGCCTTAAACTTAGGTCAGAGTGAAACAACCGCTAGGTGGCCCCTAAAAGGAAATAAACTATCCCCTAATAGATAGGGATTGTTGGTTAAATCGGCCATTTATTAATTTATGGGCACCTACCTCGCTCAGCTAATTAGCATAGCGATACAGCGAGGTAATGGTGCCAGCATGTTGGGCACCCTGCCACTCGACGGCGGCGGTGACTTTAAGGATATTTTTTATTTAATTTAATTGTTTTTAGTAGTAAGTTAATTGTATATACATATCAATAAAAGTGTTTAAAGTAAATTCTTATAACAAGAAAAAATCCAATTCGTCGTACAAAGTATCCAAAATATAAAATAGATTACATTACTTAAACACCACATGAAATTATTAGTTAAGTCAATTACATTTGATTATTCAATCAACATTAAATCCATTAATCATTTGGGATAATAATTACACGACAACACTATCATGCATTCTTCTCACAGAACCTTCCACATGCTCGCACAATATCACTCCATGCATCACCAAACAGATCATTCAATGGTGCTGCAGCCAAGAGTGCATTGAGGCTGTAAGTGTTGCATGATAGGTGGCCCGCATACATTGTTCTGTGGACAAGCCCATCGCCGCAGCACCCGTCTCGGCATAACTGTGGCTCTGCCACCCCGCACGGGAAAACGCACGACGCCATGTTTTATAACGTTCATAATGTTATATCACATTAAATACAAGTAGTGCGTTCCTTTTATCTCTATGCGCTGCCGGCTATACTGACTTCTCAGCCAGTCTCACGAACCGTCCGTCGAACCGGTCAATCGTGCCTCGTGCCCATAACTTTGGAGCAAGCACGCCCCTTCGTCAGTGCTGAACTAATAGTCAACATGAATAGGACCAACCTTACATAACTGGACATCAGATTGCACTTAGGCGAGATCAGTTGAGTTCAACTAAGGATGGGGTTTGGCCGAAGATCCTGGTTTATTCGGCTAGCGCAGCTATACTCGTCCAAAGATCTTCTGGCGTGTGAGTGACGTTTACAGGAAGGCGTCACTTCTACGCATCCTCATGCAATGATCCTGTCAAAAATCGTCAGTTTCACCTGTCACCGCACGCCAAAAGATCGTAGGACAGCTTAGCGCACGTTTTTTTCTATATTTTAGTAGAGGCACAGATATTTTCAACGTGTACCCAATTTATTCTTCTTCTTCAAGTGAAATCCCCAATCTCTCCTCATGATTGGTTTGTGACCACTATTTTATGGCTCAGAATATGTCGGTGCAGTTTAAATTGAACCGTTAAATACTAATCACATACTTAAGAACAAATTACAACCGACCATTTCCAACAAGGTTTAAGTAGAGAAATAATCCTATTCCATTATCCAACAAAATTAAAAGTAACTGACTTCGGCTGACATAATCATACGCACGTCACGCAATTAAAATCCGTCGGATGAAACGCTAAGTTACAAACAACAAACACTACGGGATGACAGTGAACAAATGCGCAACTTTGTACTCAGGTACAAAATAGCCGAACCGACCGAAAAATCTATCCTTCTCAGCCAGTGCAAAATAGCCGAACGCATTCACCGCAACACTATCTACCAGAGAGATAGTTTCGACGAAGATCAGTCCAACGAACTCGCAAGTGCAACGCCGGCTTCCTGTATCCACTGCACCTGACCAACTGGTTGCAGAACTTCACTTTCCAAGGAATTAGTTGAGTGGTTGCGTGGCTTTATTGTGATTGTGACTAGACGCAGATTTGTGGTGTAGAGAAATTTTATCTATTAACAATGAAACTCAAATCATTTATTGATTCATTGTGGTTAGTTACCTTTCAGTCAAAAAGACATTACAGTTTTTGTAGCTTTCTTTTCGATTCTTCCGATTGTTTGTTTGCGACAGGTACTTATTGCCACTTTGAAGTTGATTGCAATTTAGAAATGTCTAACTTGTGATTTAGTTCAATCAAACCCTTCAATGTACAATCGCATTCGTAGTCAAGTACCTACTATTTCATGTTTAGTATGAGAGTTCGTTAGCAACTTTTTTTGCAGCGGTTGTTGCGTTAGTCTTTGTTGGCTTGTTTGTTTAAAACTATCCTTAATCAAACGCTAAACTAGGTTTACTCGTAATAAATTTTCAGGTATATTTTGTGGATACTCGTATTGTAGGCACGTTAACTATTATCTCATTATTATGTAAACTACGTAGAAGGTATGCTAATTAATTTTCTGTGTGATAGTAATTAATACTTTGCATTTTGGTCCATAAAACACCAGTACTATCTAGCGTAAACATTCTTGCCTACAAAGCGCATTAGAATATAAAATTGTATTAGATGCATTAACTTACGTCCTGTTTGTATCTTTCTTCCAAAGGGATATCAGAATAACACATAACTCTATCAACTAAATCCATCTATATTAATAAAATAAATAACAATACCTAGTCTTATTTTACTACTGATTATAGTTTGCGAGTATAGGCTGCAAGAAATAAGCTTGACCGGTAACTCTATCAACCACGTGACCAGTGGAAGGCTCCAGAAAGAGTCTAGGCACTGGTGGTGTAGTCGCTGGGTAGTGTTGTTTCACTCCCCCACCATGTTCATACGGAACAAACTGAGATGTCACTTGTGGCTTCCTCGGCGTATAAAGTGGCTCTTTCAAATCATCTTTCACCTCTTCTTTTACTTCCGGAACATATTCTTCTGCCTCTACCGGCTTTTGGACTTTCTTGTACTTGTAGACGTCTTTTACTTCATCGGGGTCTTCAAATTCTTCTGGTTTTTGTACTTTTTTGTATTTGTAAGTTTTTCTTGCAGGTTCTTCTGTGGTTGGCTCGTAGTCATATTCACTTGTATCGTCGTCTTTTGTTTCATCTGAATTATAAGTTTGGGTATTATGTTTGTTTTTATACGTTTGTTCTTTTGTCTTTCGTGGTCTGTATGTTTGGGTTTCTTCGTCTTCCTCTGATTCTTCTTGAGGTTTTTGAGTAGTGTGCCTGACTTTCCTTTCTGGTTTGCTGCGGGGGTGAGCACGCTTGGCTCTTCCAGCTTCATCGTATGGCGATTGGGATACCTTTTCTGGGTCATACGCGCCTGTGTCTTCGTTGCCATAGGTTGGGGCCGGTTCACTAGGTTCCTCATAGGCATCATTATGGTCATTTTCATTGTCATCTTGGTGGTGGTAAGACCCGTCATCATTGTCATTGCTAAAGTTATCGTGGTCGTTGTTATGACCGGCATGGTTCAAGTCCCAATAATGTTCGCCGTAACCTCCTTTCTTATCACCCCATCGGACCTGTTGCAAATGAGTTATGTTACAGAAACAATCAGAGAAGATGATTTAATGGAAGAATATGTTAGTCAAACGTGTTAGTTAGAAATGAAAGTTAACAAATAGGGAAAAGTAAGACACTAAGAAAAACAAGATGTAGAACCGGATAAGTAGGTACTTATACTTTATACAAGTCATTGAAATTGCTGATGGTATGAGTCTCAGATGTTTTTCAGTTGTATATTTCGTGCACAGCCCTAAGGTTTCATAAAGCAAGCCTAACTACACTGAAGGAACCTTCTCGCTCTTCGCGGTATGAAACCTGGCGAACACCAAAAATCAGTACAGAATTTTCCCGCAGACGCTTTGAATATATGGGTCCCTTCTTGTACAGCAAACTTAACAAATTATTAAATATTGTCCAGCTATCCAAAAGATCCTGCAAGAGGGAAATAAACAAATGGCTACAGAAGCAAGACTATGAGTGTACAGAGTTGTTCTTGTGCACTCTGAGATAACTCCCTCGACTATACTACCAAATTGCACTGCTACATAATTTTTTTTTTGTTCAATAAATGATTTTTATTTATTTATTTTCATTAATATTATCCTAACAGCTTAATTTTAATTTTTAGCTTAATTTTTCAAGTTTTAAAATATGAAAACAGTCAATAAATTATTTAAATCTAATATGTTACAACCCTGGGAATCACGTCTCTTATAGTATGTCCCATCGCCAAAACGAGACTCGAAATACTACAGACTTGAAAATATTATATAAGAAGCTCAAGAAACCAATTTTATTCAACGTAATGTTTCGTAATGATTATTTTTTAAGCCACATAGGAGAATCGGCCGATTACACATTAAATAAAGCAGTTAGTAGTCGGTCACTGAACTAAGATTAAGGAAAGAAAGGAAGCAGAAGCATACTTTTGCAGAAAACAGCCCCTTCGAAGGTCTCGACCTTTCATGTCGCTCGGTGAAATGCTTCATGCTGCCCTGTCGATGACCCTGGTCGTAATCCTCAGACGTCGGCACATGCATATACCTTCAGCCAAGCCAAGCGAGACAGAGAGAGAGAAACAGAAGAATATAAAGTTAGTGGAGAGAACAGGCAAGACATACTTTGCCCATGTCCCTGTGGTTCTTATAGTCTTTCGCTTCGTACCGCTGCTCCCAAGTATTGGGGTCTTCGCAGACGTGACCGAACTCAATCTTGTACGGACTCAACTGTACTGAGAAAAAATCCCTATAAAACAATCAGTTTTTCGGGTCACTAAAGGTTGTAGCCTTGACTTGTCTTATGTTAGTAGAAAATGATACCAAGGTTCCTAAGTTCGTAATGATATTCGTATAAACAAAGTTGCACTTTAAAACTTTTAAATCGGCGAGTCTCTGAAACTGGATTTCTTCCAGAAAACTCAAAGATATGATATCAATAAAATAAGTATGATGTTGATGATGCAGAGATACAATAACTTAGGCCAGTAATAACAAACCACTCTCAGCTCTCTCTCAGCATAAGTTCGTCATTAAGAGCGGTTAATTATTAGGGGCCTTAGTTATTCTGCAGATTAAAACAGATTTAATTATTTTTGTTTGGGATATGTAACTGATTATAATTTTATTTATTCGTATGACATATCCAAGTAGAAACGGATTATAATAAATATTGTTTTAACAGCTTTTTGTACATCTGAGATTCAAAAATTGGTCAAGTGCAGGTCGCACTCGCACACAAAGGGTTTCCATACCATCGATGGCCCACGAGGATTTGAACCTGGGACCTATGGATTAGGTGACCTACATCATAACGGCTGTGCTACTACAGCAATGTGGGAAGACGCGAAATTTACAATAATATTGAATATTAATATTATTTATTGCAGGGTGTAATAAATATGTCTCTTTGAGTTTTGAAATGTCGTAAATTTCGGTATTTTTTCTTGTTGCGGCAACAGATACACATATCCTGTGAAAATTTCAGCTTTCTAGCTATCACGGTTCGTGCTGAAGGGCCTGCTGATGGACAGACAGACAGACGGACGGACGGACAGCGAGGGCTTAGTAATAGAGTCCCGTTGGGCAACCTTCGGATACGCAGCCCTAATAACTAATATAATTTCTGTATACTTGGTTTGGTGATATCTCATTATGGCGCGCTCTCGGTTGAAGCAATCCCATATTGACAGTAGTAACTGTGCTCAGTCAAAATTTTAGTAACGTACACGTTTACTATTGAAGCTATCCCGTGACCAAACAAAGTACACAGAAATTGTTACCATGAAATTTTAAGAGTTAGTTTTTCAATGGTAATTGATACATAAGAATTTTCAATACTCACTGGAAGAATTTCGCCTGTGCCTCAACTGTGGATGGGTTCTGTGGTGGGCTCTTTTGGACATTTTGGTTTTCGGCTCCCGAAACAGCCCCGTATTGTAATGCTAATAGACACCACAGCCATTTCTGCAACACACATACACATATAAAATTACTTCACAATATTTCCCATGGTGCGCATTATTCAATTCTTAATTTTGCGTGGTGCAGCTTTCACGATGTTTTTTTTATCTTCTTTAGAAAGTTCTAAAAAGTCTTAATTGAATAGATCATCTTATTCTAGCTTTTCAACCGACTTCAAAAAAAGGAGGAGGTTCTCAATTCGACCCGTATGTTTTTTTTTTTTTTTTTTTTTCTATGTTTGTTACGCGATTGCTCCGCCAATTATGAACCGATTTGAACAAATCTTTTTTCGGCGTATAGGTAATACCTCAAGGGTGGTCCCATTGACACCAGGTCAGGATCTGATGACGGGATCCTGGAGAAATTGAGGGAACTCTTCAAATATTATAGGCAGACCTATAGTGATTTTTGTGTTTTTCATAACAACTCGTGCAAATGCACATGGTAAGCATAATGTTGTGATGCGGAACTGCTGATGAAGACCACATATGGCCACCGGATCTGCTCAATACTAGGTACAAATACAATGCGTGGCTGACGGGCAGGCAACGCATAGCCTAAACCGGTCGACCTAGAGCCATGAAACTTTGTACAGAGGTTCCTTAGTAGCGTGGGGTAGCACTGAGATGGGATTTGACATAATTAATTCCCCAAGGGTGGGGGGATAAGGGGTTACAGTTTGTATTAAACTCAATCTAATGAAATAGGGTTTGTGGAAGTCGGTTTTTTCTAAAGTTTACTTTTTATAAATTATACCCACGGGTAGCTTATTAGGATTTATTTATCATAAACGTGATAATAATTCAAGTTTAACTACTAGAGCCTCACTGAATGTGCAATTACTGAGTAACGGGAAATTAACTGTAATGGGAATAATCAAATAAACTGTGGTAAGAACTAGAAAATTCCGTTATCTAATTGCCATAAAGGGTGTCTTGGTATGGTGCCAGAAGCAATATAAATGTTAATATCTAATTCATAAAATTGAGTATGGAACGCTTCCAAACTTTGTGAAATTTAAGGTAACCGAATCACATTTTGTAATTATCGAATTGTTATTGACGTCCCAATTTCAACTTTATTCATATTTTAATAACATTTATTTTCAAGTTTCACTTCCACATATTCAACACATCACACTCAAAGCACTTGAACACGATCCTGACTCAGGACTCCTGAACATTTTATCTTTGTTTATTTTACAATCTTCGAAATCAATTTTCGGAATATTACCGTCAAGTTTACAACGCGGCGAGTCATCTTAGATCTTTCCCGGTTGTCGGTAGTGAACGGTAGCCGTCACAATATTTATAGAAAAGACAACAATAAACACTGCCAGGTGGCAGTCAACCATTGGGATTGACTTTGAGGTTCGGTCTAATTCAATAGAAAAGTAGAGAGCTAAATCATCTGGCTAATTATAACTTAACTTAACTTACTTAACAAATACTTACTTAAACAAATTAAACAAAGCATTTTCTAAAAGATCCTTATCCATTTAGTAGTTGCAGAGAAACACTATTTACAAAAATATGCTCTATCCGTTTTCCGAAAGAGAGGTAACTCGACTTGCTATTGAGTGAATTTCCCATAAGAAAATTTTCGCGGCGGGGCTGAAAACGGTAGTGCCAATAGTTTTAATTGTGTCAAAATATTTTTTAATGTGTAAAATAGAATAGTACCTACATGCGTGTAGTTACATATTTTTACTGAGACAATTATAAATATTTAAAAAAATCATATTCCCTCAAATTCTCATATCGGTGCTTGTCCCAGCTCCCGTTTACTTTGGAATTTGACCTCCTAAATAGAAACTAGTAAATGTATTGATTAACTTTTACATAAGGGTATCTAGTAATTAAATAAGGAATAACTCGAAGGGTTTTTTATTCATTCAACAACACAAACGAGAGACCAGAAAGTCAAAACATAAGTGTCCCAAGAAATTCCATAAATTTGGTGAGCTAAACTAAATCAAGTATAACTTCGCCCAGTAAAGCGGCTCCCCCCCCCCCCCCCGCTGCTTCTAGCTTCTTTTGCCAGTCGCTCTATATTTTGACTGTTACTTTGGGGTTTTACCCGTGTCTTTTTGACTAAACCCCCTCCTGACCGAGGAGAAGAAGCCTTAATAATAATATAATTATACAAACCGGTTAGGCTATTTTTGAGTTTTGGTAACTAGCTAGCTTAAATGTAAACTTGAATGGATCCATAGTTGCGAACCCCTGCAATCATCATCAATCTAAGCTCGTCTCGAACCACACCCAATACTCTTATTTTTATTTGTTCCGGTCAAATTGGCTTACACCGGAACAGGCTAAGTAAATTATTTGGATAAATCGTTAATCAACCGATCTACTCTTGTTCTCAGTAATGATGTAAGGTCTAATTTTTATTAGTTTTTTTTTGTTACCTTACATTTCCTATTTCGACAGTTATTTTGCGCCCTTTCCCATACGGGGTGGCACAAGCACAATGTGCCCACAATTATGAGTGTTTTGTTATTATTTATATCTAAAAGGTCAGAAACTTAAACTTAAGACGGCGCCCTAGGCAAAAACAACCTTTAGATCGCTCGGAATGACGAGTATTATTGCTGTACGTTTTTTCACTAGCTTGTTTATCACGAGTGCTGTTAGCGTGACTTTGCTTTCCCATAAACGTTATTTTATTAATTTAGCTCGATAGAAAAGTACTCCTGAAGTTGCCAGATCTGTCTGTCCCAATGTATTATTTTAAAATTTCGCACCGCATTTGAATTTGTGTTCATGTTATTTATCTAATCATTATAAAAATGGCTCAGTGTGTTCCTCAGTTAGACTTGCTTAGCTTGGCTTTAACCTTTCTTTTTTTTATTTATTGCCTAGGGCCCGCCCTTAAAGTAAGTAGAAAGCTTGCAGACACATTTATACACACACACACGTGCGCTTTTCTCTCATATTCAGAGGCCTCCATCTGGCTTGCTCGATCTTACTCCTACAGGATAAACGCCCGTGCCACTCGGTGGGGACATAAAGGGCTAAGTACATTTATTATGATTTATTAGTGGCCAGACTCATGGTAGCTATAGAGTCGATGACTGACGTATATTTTCGCAAAAACCAATCTCTCCAATGCACAAACAGCTTTTCAGTAGACAATAATCGGCCAAGTGCGAGTCGGACTAGCAAAAAATACAAAAAATCACTCATTTCAATCAACCATTTTCAAAACACGATGTTTTCAGTATTGTTTACTGTAGCGGACACAGATACACAAACTCTGAAAATTTCAACTTTCTAGCTGTTACGGTTCGTGCGATAGAGCCCGCTGACGGACAGACAGACAGACAGACGGACAGCGGAGAATATGTGTATGGTCCGTTTGGCACCCTTCTGGTACGGAAGCCTAAACATAATCGCCCCTCTACTCTTTCCTTATTACTAAAACTGATGAGTGTGATAAACCTTACTAGGAAGGTTTCCACATATATTGCCTCAAGCCTTCCTTGGTTTAACATGGTCAAGTACATTCTCTTTACCGATCGCAGATTCATTTGTTGCACCTCAATGTGCTGGATGGCTGTTATGATAAACCTTGTAAAGAGTCAGCGTCAGTAATAGTAACATAGACATGGACAGAGACATACGTTAATTCACTGAAGAAAACATGGGTACATCAACAGGCAATTTCAAAGGCAGGAAATCGACAAAGTAAACACGTAAGTATTTTTCGAAGCAGAAGAGATTAGAAGACGCATGCCTCGCCAGTGAAATGGATCCAACTCAGCATAAAGCTGCAACAGGGCTGCAGCTAATATGTGAGGTTGACAACCAGCTCAAACCAAATATTATAATAAGGAAATGTGTCAAAATCATGTCAAAGTTGTGACGCTATGTTGTTGTTGGTTAATATAACATTACATGGTAGCGTCATGCATTTTCTCACACGGTGCGTTCCGTTTTTAACCAATTTCAATAAAAGGAGGAGGAGAACTGCTCAATACTAGGTACAAATAAAATCTACTATGCGTGGCTGACGGGCAACGCATGCCTAAACCGGTGGACCTAGAGCCATGAAACTTTGTACAGGGGTTCCTTATGTAGCGTAGGGCAGCACTAAGATGGGATTTGACGAAATTAATTCCCCAACGGGGGAGGGGGAAATAGGGGGTTACAGTTTGTATTAAACTCAAAAAACACTTGACATTGTATTCTTTCTAATCAAATAGGGTTTGTGAGAGTCGGTTTTTTGTTTTGTTTTAATTTTAGTTTCAATTATTTTAACTTCATTTGCGTGACAGGGGCCAGCCCATCATTGCAGCTATGGAGTAATGAAGGTTTCCTCACGATATTTCCATCCCCATTATAACTACTTCTTCTTCTTCTATCAGTGGGATGACGTGCCTGTACCTGGCCCACGAGAGCGGGGCCTTTGTGCATGTCCCCTGCGCCTGCACTCTAATTCAGCCATCCCAACTCCAGCACATCAGCTGAAGTAGGAGTAAATAGCCCCGTTATAACATTCGCATAAGATAATTTAAATATCTTATTGGTAGGTCAGCAGTTCAGCACCAGGATTCGAACCTACATCTCTTGCGTGAAGGCAAGCGTGAAACCCACCTAATGTCATCAACTAAATCATCGATTACCAACACTTAATAGGCCCGATGAATAATCAGAGCAAGGCATCATTATAAGTCGATGGAGTGAAAACAAGTGGTCTGTCTAAGTAATCATGCGCCTGCGGAACTGAACACCGTGACGTAATCTGACGTAATTATGAGTGAGGTTTTTGTTTCGATTCTGATGCGTTTCTTTGGGGACAAAAAGTGGGGCAGTGGGTTTTAAACTTTTAGGAAGTAAGTAGTTGGAAAGAGAGTTGAGAGAGAAAGAGACAGTTGAGTTGAGTTATTTTGAGTTGGGAAGAATAATTTGTTGAATTCGCAAGGTTTCAAACCCGTAACTATTAAGTAAGTTTAAGTATAAGTGATTATACTTATCTAATAAACTTAAATCTTGAGATTCGACAACATACTTATATTTTCGATGGCTATTAATTAAAAGTTTCTATAATATTCAAGAATTTCTAGACTGTACGGCTCGGTTTTAAACAGATAAAAGATGACAGGGAGTGACATTTTAATAAATTACATTCATCATTCAATATTTTAATTTATAATTTTTCAGGACATTTTATGTATTAAAGAATTTATAGTTTGATAAAATTTGTAGGTGTGTTTCTTTTTTGCTGGTTCGATAAAATTATATGCCCTATAAATAATATTTGTATGCCACATGCGTGGCGAAATATGCTGCACTTATTACCATTTTATGTAACATCTTCATTACCATATTTTGGGCCGATATAAACGAATTTGATTTTATTTTATTTTTTCGAGCTAATTTTTTTACACTTTTGTTGCCCAAATTAATTTAATCAACCAGGGAATTATATCTTTAGTCGCCCGAATCGAAAGTATCAAATGGGTGTTGCCTACTAACCTAAACTTTTTTCAGAGTGCATCGAGCTATTGCAATTAAAATCGACTATTGTTCGCCGAACCGGATTCAAAGACATTCTTACATAAGCCGATGAAGTAGATTAGGAAATTAACAAAACATCAATCAAAATGCTGCCGTGCGGTAGGGTGACCACACGACTGAAATAGTCTTCGACTAGCCGTCTTCTACGATATACTAATGCAGCCTAGATAGGTACCACACATTAAGTAGTCTGTTTTTATGTTTTTAACCGACAGGGACAGGACAGTAACACGGGGTGTTTTATTTTTTGCATTTGCAAAATATTTTAGTCGCTTCCCGATTATTGTCTAGGTACTTCAATTAATTCATGTGTTACCAAGAATCAAATATATTTTTTTAATTTTACATAGTTAACTGTCTAGCAGTGAATGGATAACTTTGTGCAAAAGTGGGCCTCTCCCACCCAGTATTCGAAAAGGCGGGATTTTTTAATTATTTTTTGCGATTTTTGGCTAAAATTGGGCACTATTGTGCCTTTGCCATCGCTAATTGGAAAAGATGTGATGCTATGTTGTTATTGTCCATTGCAATCTCTTTTATTTTCAATTATATCTAGTTCACGCTTTCCAATATCCCGTGGACCTCCTACAACCGATAGACAATATTATTGTGAAACGTGCTTCATAAAGCTTTGTATTAGGAAAGTATGTCAGTTTGTGTGCAACTGTACTGGACCTACCCACACATAGACTTCGTATCACGAGCACGAGTTCTAAAGATACGCTTACACGGGCAACTTAAATGGCGCAATTCCGGGCAACAATGACGTCACGCAACTCTTGGCTACATCAAGCAATTTACTGCAATGATAACTATAGCTATTGTAGCTATAGATACCGCACTCGATTCTTGAACCCTGATTTCTAATTCAGTGCCCAAAATGTAAACATAATAGGGCTCTACTCACGATGTAATCGGTCACCTGCAACTTGTATTTCCCTCTCTGTCTATCTTCCTGTTTCGTCCTTCTCCAGCGGTTTCAAGTCAACCTGCCATCTATGAGTTGCAGCGACCGATTGCAAACCAGGTTGCATCGTGAGTAGAGCTCTTATGGGTTGCCATAAAAAAACTTATTTAAGATTACTATTTTGATAAAAGAAGTGTTTTTATTGGTATTTCAAGAGATAAAAAATTGATGATTTGCCTGAGTTTACTTACATACTTACATCAGAATAAATAAAATATCGATAAATATTAAATAACATTGTTTTTAGCAATTTCTAGGGCGCAAGTTCTGTAGTTTCACCAATCACCGCAAGCCAAAATATCTTTGGAAAGCGCATCACGAATTGCAAATTAGACGTGTTACTTTGGCATTGACGTACATATGTTTGGTAAACTTTTTGGCACTGAATTAGAGATCAGAGTTTACATGCACCAATTATCGTGCAATTTGTTGGAATTGCAGTTAGTTGCCGGGAAATTGTTTCCGGTGTAAGCAAACCTTAACCGAACCGATGCTCTTTTGGTGTAGTTCGCAATAGAGAAGTGATTTGGAAGTCGTGTTATCTATCACAAGTAAATTGATTGATTACTGAGGAAAATAGATCTATCTGCGTCGATGAGCTAGCCCCTTGTTACTCAAAATGGAGAATCGAATGAGTAAATGTGAGTGCTTCTGGGCCTCTGCCACTCTAGTTGGGAAAAATCCATTATTAAGAGCTGAGAGTATTCACAAATACTGTAACTACTTTTGATGGCTGGAATAAATCCACAATTCAAGGCAATAACTTTCAGCCTTCATTATTTTGATGTAAGTTATAATCAAAATTATGAACACCAATTCATAATATTCATAAGTAGAGCTCTCTTCTAACTCTTCTACTCAAATATCTTTTACCTTGAACTACAATATGCTGTGATTTAATCTAATTGACGAAATGAACCAAAAGCCTGATCTACAGTGATCATGGTATAATGTGCAAAGCTCAGACGTTATGGTAATCATTAATTTTATTTTTACATAATTACAAGTTTATATACATTTCAATTAAAATAATAATTTTAAATGAAGCAGTTAATTTAAATAGAAAATTTGAGCCAGATCACTGCCGCCGTCGCTGGGCAAGGTGCCCAGAAGACTGGCGGCGTTGCCTCGCTGTATGGCAAGACTCAGCCGTTGCCCAAGGTAGGCTCCAGCCTTCCGGTCATTATTATTATTAATTTATTTTTCTATAAATACCTATCATTACAGGTTAAACCTAATGCGGTAGGTATATTCAACTAAATTTAACTATTTATACATTTATACATCATTTTAAGAAATCCTCTTTGTAACAAAGAACAAATAAGGTAATTCTTGTGAATTCAGCCAGAGTAACCCTGAACACATCAATACGATCTGTCACAGTCTATACTTTCATACATCAACCGAACACCTTAGTAGTAACATTGTGGTCTTTAGTATGCTCGTAATAAGCATGATTTTAAAGAGCAGAAGGTTTTACTGGTTGAACGGAACTGTACAAAGCTTTAAGTTTTAATGTTGACAATCATGTGTATAGTATGCAGTGGTAAAGAATCATTTATTCAGGAACATAGGTAATATGTAATATGCTTAATCAATAACATTGTATGATAGGTCTCTACATGGTAGTGGTAGTTGACCTTTGTGGTGTTGTGGTCGAGGTTTTGCTTCCCAATCGAGAGGTCCCGGGTTCGAATCCCAGCTGGGGAGAAAGGAAAATAATCCCAAGGTCTTGGATGTTTACATGTTTGTGATGTCGCTGTTTCTGGTTCCCACGACAGAGGGTATCCTAGTGAGAGGTCAGAAGCAATGTATGGTTCAGAGTGTAAATGTTATGTTTTGTTGTTTATTTTGCGTGTTTGGGTACTATAGACTATCGCCATCTTAATAATAACGTAGTATTTAAAGAAAAAATAAAACCACGATGCGGTTTTCTCTTGAAACCACGACCAAAAGTCTGACCTTAAAACTATAGTTGCCTTTCATCAGTTCAAGAAATTCACGATCAAGTTCAGAATCTAATCTTTTGAGAGCACACCGTGTACCATGACACGAACTCACGACAATCGTTTGTTTGTGTTCTTTGTGGCTGTCTCGTGGTGGGGGGTCATCTGTTCTATGCCTCAGTAGGTCATTCATGATGCAAAAGTTTTTTAAATGATTATTGAGGTTATCTTAGTTGTATTTTAAGATATTGACCAACAGTTAGGTAGCTACAACTAAGAAGAGGGTCAAAGAATCTAAGGCTTATAAGTACGCAAAAGTCGAAGAAGATTTTTTTTAACTACTGCTTTGCTTTGTTATACTTATGCATTTCGCACACGAGACTATACGAAGGCGACAAACGGCTACAATATTTAATTTCGATGGGTCGACGATGGAGTCCCAAAATAATAAATAATTCTGCATGCTAAGAAACGTTTTTTGACCGGTTTATATTAAAGTTTGTGGTCTCTTGCAAGTTGCAAGACAACTAATACATTCCGTGTATTAGACTTCAACGGGGATACGGAATTTATTATGTAGATACCTTTTTAGGGTACCGTACCCGAAGGGTGCCTAACGGGACCCTTACTAAGGCTCCGCTGTCCGTCTGTCCGTCCGTCCATCCGTCCGTCCGTCCGTCCGTCAGTGGGTCCTAGAGCACGAACCGTAATAGCTAGAAAGTTAAAATTTTCACAGAATGTGTAAATCTGTTGCCACAACAACAGCAAATACTGAAATACGTGAGGTATTATAAATTTAATGGGGGTCTCCATACAAGAGACGTGTTTTAAATTTTCTTTTTGTTTTCCTTTTATTGTTTTCAGTGCTTATGTTGTGTTGTACGATGGTACGGTACCCTTCTTGCGATTCCGACCCGCACTTTTTTAGGATTGAAATCTGAATTGTTAGCTTTTTAACTAGTTACCAAAAACTAAGAAGTTATCTAAACTATTTCATACTCATTTTAGGTACTGTCTTGTCTATACACAATTCATGTATTCGGTTCCTTTGAATGTTTGAACTGATGCAAGACGCATAAGAAAACCTAGTAGCTTTTTATGCACCTAGATTCATGACGTCACTACGGGGATCTACCGTTATTGCAATTCCAATGGGTGCATAGATAATGTGATTGTCTGGTAAAGGGACACAATCACGTCCGAGTCACTCAACTCTAAGAAAGAATCAGCGGAAAATCGACGATCGGCGAAGCGTAAAATCGTCCGGTAGAAAGTGTTGAAAATTGGTTTTCTTCCTGCATTTATAAGAGACTGATTGATATTTGGGAAGCCATTGAGTAATGGTGTACGCGAAAACTGGGCGTTTATGTGGTTGGCGTTTAATTTTTTAAAGTATATACATTCTACTGATTGTGGAGAAATCATGGAGTTTTATATATTGGTAAGTAACTATATACGTCTTTATATTTTAGTAAAGAAAGCCAAGCAAGCACAATGGCAAGTGATAGTTTTGACACCTATAAACGCTATAAGAAGAATCACCTAAGAACGTCCGTATAATGTGCTTCTGCCGCACCGTTTGAGACAAGTAGTGAAATTACGTGATGTTGTGTTGTTACCTAACTCATTGATGCATGATCAGCACCGGGATTCGCACCTGCATCACCTAAGTAAGAAACAAGCGTGAAACACACTACGGTCTATTCGTGATAAGAATGCAGTGAAATTTAAATTTAAATCTGTTAACACACACTCACAGGACAGGACACAACCTCCGAGTTCGAAAGTTGGCCTTCAACTGGTCACTGTGAACTTGGCTTGATAATTGGAAACGATTTGATTGGTTACGGGGCGTGGCTAGGACGCCGGACAGTGATGACTTTACTGCATTCTTATCACGAATAGACTATAGACCAAGGAACTCCTCCTTCCTATTCTATTTTCATGTAAAAAGTAAAATAATTGTTGCCCATTAATGTCCTCACCCAGTGGCACAGGCCTTTACCCGGATGCGAGTAAGATTGAGCCATAATTCATCAGGCTGGCTCAGTGCGGGTTGGTGGAGGGGTGTCGGGCTACTACAACTGTCAGAAGTTATCAAGCTGCTTATTTGCTAGTTTACTTATTCTCATGTTACATGACTGAGGCCCGGTCTTTCAAGAGACGGATAAAAGACAGTTTTTTGACACTTCTTGTACGTATAAAATGTCAAATGCTCCATCTTCTCCATCCTAGGTTTGCTGGAAGAGATCTCTTATTAGAGATAAGCTCGCCTTTGTACATGTTTTTTTTTTTAAATATTAAGTGTCTATATTATGTTTTCTGTGCAATAAAGTATAAAGTAAGTAAAGTAATCAAATGCCTCAGATAAACAGACCCATAAACGATATCTAAGGATGGAATGATCGGCTCGTAATATCTTCATTTCCCTCAGATCCTGTTACTCTCATGCGTCCTGTCTGCATCAGCGTGGTCCCTGCCCTTCTACCCGGCGCCGCGTCGGGCCCCGATGAGGTTCACCAGATATGCGCCGCCACCTCCACCACACTATAGGATACCAGGTAATATAGACCCCTCCTATTCCACTTCCCGATTTACCCTCCATTCAACCTGACTCAAGAGATTGTTGTCAAAAAAAAAAAAAAATGTTTAACAGAGACATTTACATAGTGTAGGCTGAAGCCTTCTTTTAAGTATAAAAAAACCTGTATCAGAAGACTTCGCTCCCTCGTTTCAAGTCATTTAGTTAAGTTAAACAATTAAAAAATAATGATAATAAAAGTGTTAAAAACATAAACATATAGCATGTACGAGACGATTAAAAGCCAGTGATACATTTATTTTATCAGCCAGATTTTAAGTTGACGGGGTTTACAATAATATTTATCACTGGCTCTGACTTATTTTGGGATTGAAATATATTTTTTTCAATTCAATTTGTTTATTTCAGGTTATAGACCCATACAAATATCATCCGTAAGAAAAAATTGCATTCAAATTACATTTTTCCGACCGACTTCAAAAAGGAGGGGGTTATCAATTCGGTTGTGTTTGGTATTATTAAACTGGTATTATTTTTAGAACCAGTTTCAAAAATTCTTTGCCACCCTTCAAGTTGGTCTAAATTTATGAAAATCAGGAATCGGTCCAGTACTTAGGTTTCTACATAAAAAAGACTGTCATCCAGGTAAACAAAATTACGTGTTGTTGCCTATGTGACTTTTCAACCGACTTCAAAAAAAGGAGGAGGTTCTCAATTCGACCCGTATGTTTTTTTTTTTTTTTCTATGTTTGTTACGCGATAACTCCGCCAATTATGAACCGATTTGAACAAATCTTTTTTCGGCGTATAGGTAATACCTCAAGGGTGGTCCCATTGACACCAGGTCAGGATCTGATGATGGGATCCTGGAGAAATCGAGGGAACTCTTCAAATATTATAGGCAGACCTATAGTGATTTTTGTGTTTTTCATAATAACTCGTGCAAATGCACATGGTAAGCATAATATTGTGATGCGGAACTGCTGATGAAAACCACATATGGCCACCAGAACTGCTCAATACTAGGTACAAATACAATACGTGGCTGACGGGCAGGCAACGCATAGCCTAAACCGGTGGACCTAGAGATATGAAACTTTGTACAGAGGTTCCTGAGTAGCGTGGGGTAGCACTGAGATGGGATTTGACATAATTGAAACAAAAAGTAAACTTTAGAAAAAACCGACTTCCACAAACCCTATTTGATTAGATTGAGTTTAATACTAACTGTAACCCCTTATCCCCCCCTCCCTTGGGGAATTAATTTTGTCAAATGCTATATCAGTGCTACCCCACGCGACTAAGGAACCCCTGTACAAAGTTTCATGGCTCTAGGTCCACCGGTTTAGGCTATGCGTTGCCTGCCCGTCAGCCACGCATTGTATTTGTACCTAGTATTGAGCAGATCTGGTGGCCATATGTGGTCTTCATCAGCAGTTCCGCATCACAATATTATGCTTACCATGTGCATTTGCACGAGTTATTATGAAAAACACAAAAATCACTATAGGTCTGCCTATAATATTTGAAGAGTTCTCTCGATTTCTCCAGGATCCCATCATCAGATCCTGACCTGGTGTCAATGGGACCACCCTTGAGGTATTACCTATACGCCGAAAAAAGATTTGTTCAAATCGGTTCATAATTGGCGGAGCAATCGCGTAACAAACATAGAAAAAAAAAAAAAAAAAAAAAACATACGGGTCGAATTGAGAACCTCCTCCTTTTTTTGAAGTCGGTTGAAAATTAGGTCCCCAAGGGGGGGGGATAAGGGGTTACAGTAAGTATTAAACTCAATCTAATCAAATAGGGTTTGTGGAAGTCGGTTTTTTCTAAAGTTTACTTTTTGTTTCAATTATTGGGGTGTACAGTGTACGCTCATTGATAGTGAGATGAATTCTGGCTGTAAGGACCATTGTTTGTTTATTTTGTGTAGAACTGTGACAAAAAAGTAATAGTGTGAAGTAAAGACAGATTTCGGAGGCTCATTATCGTGTTCATAGACGACATTCGCATCCCGCGGCGGACAGTTAAGTGATAGGTCATGTAGAGCGAATTGTACCAACGAAAGAGTAACGTTTACTCGAGAGTATCTTCTACTTTTTCATAGACACCAGATCAGCATCACCTAATTTGAACCGTCATTGTCATACAAATTATCCCCGGGTTGGTAAAATCCAGCCGAAATCGTTTTTTTTAAGTTTTAAACTTGGTCGATAACGCCTTGTTATAAGACACGATGGAGATGTCAAGCAAACGACAGCATGGGGGTGTCTAATTGTCTATATTATATCCTAACAATATCCAGCCAGTAACAGAAACGAAGGTGCCTTCGCCGCCACTTACTTATGAGAAAGGGCGTGATAACATAAACATACACATTTACATACAGGCACATACATGCTTCTGGCCCCACACTAGGATACCCTGTGTCGTGGAAACCAAAAACAGCGACATCACAAACATGTAAACCACGAATGGGAAAAGTCATGTGACACTTTTTTACCCGACTGCCTTCAGAAGGTAGGGTTATATTTTTCGAGTGTATGTATGTAGATTTCTATGTTCCCTGCTGCAGCCTGAACGGCTTGAAGGAATTTAACGTTTGAGGTGTCGTTAGATTCGTCTTGATATCGCGAGTGACACTTCTTCTTCGTTGTTGGTCCGTCAATGCTGAGGATCGTGACCGCGTGCTCTCCTCCATTGCAGACAGTTCTGCGTAGTGACACTGGGTACATAAAAAACAATAAAATTACCATTCTTTTTTAGTGGTTATTCTACGCGGTCGGGTTTTTTGTTTTCTTTAACTATTGTGTACTTGTTTAAGAAATGTTATATTTCCCTCCAGGGCCAATGCACCATCGGCTACAAGAGCCAATTCGCGTGGCAGAAGCAGAAGACGATGATTATCAGCGGCCCAAACGGAATCATCATGAACACGACCACGATGACTATGACAGCAGCCATCACGACCATCACGAATACGGGGACAAAGGGATTACTGGCCCGGTACATACATTTGTGAAGACGGACAAAAATGCGAACTACAAATGGGGGGTCCGACATCACGTGGGGGGCAAATATGCCTCATGATTGAACTATTTTTTGGGGGGTCAAAGGACGGCTTTGGGGTCGATAAGTGATTATAGTTTGGCTATTTATTTGGTCGTGTGTGTTGATATTATTGTTTTTGTTATGCGTGAATATTGAAGTACAATTTAAGTTTTTAAACAAGAGTGGATGTTTTGATTTTTACCTAGTTTTCCTTTTGATACAAGCTTTGGACAATATAGTTGATTAATTAGTTACAATCTAATAGTAACTAATTAATCAGAATTTCAGGTATTTCAGCGTGGTGTAGCATGCACACATGTTAAAGACACATCCTAAACCTAAGGGCTAGGGACACGATTCTCGCGCATTCGATATACGATATCAACACCTATATCGAGTGATTTTGTATGGAAATCTGTCAATATAGGTCTCGAAATCCCTATATCGAAGGCGCGAAAATCATGGGTTTTAACTCGCTAATCTAGTATCCTGCCAGCCCCATAGCACAGGCAAAAAGATTCTTTGCCTCTGCGCGAGCTGTGACCTCTCTTTCTCCCAAATGGTAAACTGGGATAAGAGAGAGAGCGGTAACAGCTCACTCAGAGCTAAACAAACGTGGCGCGATTGGATTTGGGTGTGGTTCTGCACCTGACAGTTTCAACACCAATCGGCATGCATTGTATAATTGTAACATGTTCCACATGAGCGGTAGCCTGTAACATTTAGGGTTAGTCCTCTATGAGTACATAATTATTTGCCACATAAACTTTTACCTAAACTAGAATAACTTACTAATAATCTGTACTTACACATTTAGATTAGCATACAAAATTACTTAAAACTTCTAAACTGGAATTACTCTGATCTCGTAGCAAAATATGTTAGCATTTTGTAGCAAGTACAAAAAAAGAAATCAAAGTACTTACACGTTGATTTTGTACACTTTTACTTTTTTTGGTACGATGATACTCCAAAATTAATTATACCAAAAATTAATCAACCTGCTGCGGTGCGACCTTTACAAATCAATAAATCAAAGGATTTATTAAACAAGAAACCATATTGCAAGAACCCGATAAAACTGCACTCCATTTCATTGAACTAGAACCCATTACAACACTTCGCAATAGCCTTACCTTTCTAGTCATAAGGGTTATTTTCCCTCGAAGAGTTACGCTTGACAACAAAATGTGAGGGTGTGACACGGAAAGTGGGTCATATGTGCAGATATCAGTCAAGTGAAAGACCTCTTTCGAAGACGTTTCTACACCGGCCAACTTATCCGTCAGACAGGTCGGGTTCCCATTTATTTAGGTAACACATTTCTGGAGCCCAATCACGAACAAAGATTCGATAAAAAACTATCGAAAAGCCAAATGTCAGTGATTCTTATTCTTAATGACATAAAATATAATTTCCTGCGTTCTCGAAAACGTTTTACGATCTCGAAAACGTTCGTGATCGAGGCTCAATTTTCTCATATGGTGAAGATATCAGTCAATGAAAGACGTTCGTGCATTGGCGAACATATCCGTCAGATATTGATTGAGGCAATTTTCTCATTTATTGTACAGATATCAGTCAATTGAAAAACCTCTTTCAAAGAAGTTCTTCTGTCGCTCACTTACCTTTGTAATAGGCCCGATGGAGTAGGTACAGGCAAATAATGGTACATAGCTTGATAAGAGTATCTGCTGCCAAGCTGCCATGTTTTATTCCTGTGACACAAATATCCATATAATAATAATAATACCACAACTACACAAATAGTCAAAATACAAAATAGAGGGTGCCTGTGGTGCAAATGAAGAAGCATCAAGACAACTTGACATTGACAAATGATCGTATATTTTTCCTCCGCGGTCATGCATGCATGACATATCTTATGGCCTACAGAGCAACCTTCTAATCTGTAGAACGGCCAAAGCGGAAACTACTGACGCCACTATGAAAACGTCACTTCGCTGTCAGTTGTTAAAGTGTATGCTGTGCAGTTGGAGTAGATGATGGCGCCCTCGGTCATTCTAGAGATAAGATATGGCGTGAGTGACAGAGGTATTAAGGATCGCGCACATTAGGACAAGCCGATGCGTGCCAGGGCGGGGCGGGCCGCATCACCGCATACAAAAACCTGCGGTCCGTTGCGCCCCGCGATACAGTGTGCGATAGTGCGTTGCGACCTGGCACGCTGCGGCCCGTACTAATGTGTGCGAGCCTTTATGACCTCATTTTAGATACACTCGTTGCGAGTGGTGTAGTTGTTCGTTCGTGTATGAGACTCCTTACACTCGCAAATTACTGTGGTGTGGTGTCGCTACTCATTTAATTGCTAAGATAGGCTCTCTTTGGTCGGGCAATGACGCCATTCCAAGTGCTCCAAATTCAAATTACATACGTATTCCGAAGATAATAATACTCATACTCATAAGTACTAATGTCTTTCATTAGGTGCATTTACTATCAACCTAAATTCCGTTAAGTTTTTTTTATATGTGTCGCTAGGCATATCTATTTAAGGTCCAAACACTAAGGTTTAAAAGCTTGCATGCCTACAAGATTACTCACAGCCTAAAAAAAATATTTAAAAGTTAATCCGAATTGATTCTGGTCGCCTCAACTAGATGTATAATTCGTTCACCGAATTTCACTAATAAGGAATTACATAGGTAATTAATTCTCTATACTATATAACTACAAGACCTTTTTTTTTACTCAGACGCTTGCCACTAACTTGATAAAGCACCTAATACTCAGTTAAGTACCATAAGTACCAATCACCAATATTAGCACTCACCAATACTTTCACTGTTACTTAAATACGGTAATTAATTTTCGTTTGTCACCTACTTCCCCGGAACAGCTGTTTCCTGTCTTTTGCAGTGGCCTACTATTGATTTAATGCCAAACATTTGCGTATCAATTGTGGATTTATGAAAAAACATTGCAAGAAAGACAATACGAGGTTTCAAAATGATCATACACTCCATTCAATATACTTAATATAACACTGGACAGAACTTTTTGAACATTGGATAAATTTTGAACCTCGTATTTGCAGTAATAGCAGTGGCAGTGTGGAAGGTAAGGCTCATTTACAAAGACAATACAATGGAATGTCATACATAATTTCTTCTTGGATTGAAAATATGATGAAGAAAAGTTTAACATTTGTCCGATGGAATATATAGAATGGTATATGATAGTCAAAGCAGTAGATACAGAGCAACTAACACAGAAATGCCACTTGATTAATATCTTTGATAAGCATCTGCGGGAATTCCATCAATCCTTATTAGGAAACTGATAAGAGTAGGTAGAGCTCGTCTAAGCTGAAATGACGCGCCCCACTCCTTGGTTTCGTCTTTACTTGTCATACAAAACCAAGGAGTGGGGCGCGTCATTTCAGCTTAGACGAGCTGTGGAAACAAAATAAAAGCTCGAAAGTAAATGTTGAAAAAAATTGTATCGAACGCAACAAATGTGGTCACTCTCCTTTCTCACAACAGACAGGACTTCCGTTACGAGCTCCACTGCCAATATTTGCCTCGCATTAAAAAAATAAGAGCATTATAGCAATATGACGCAACAACACCGACAATACGGACTGGTTTATCGGTTACGCGCATAAAAACTGTTTTTATTTAACTGTAATGGCTTGATATTATACACGCATGTAACAGTGAGGAGTGATCGAATTTTTGGGATTGAATTTTCTTGCACAGTGTATTGTCGGAACAGATATGAATCGGTAATTCTTTCTTTGCTGGGGTTCAATCCAAGATGTCGAAATTCGTGAAGCTAGACTCAAATGGAGGGTTCGGACACTTGGCGAGGCGAGGTGACGACAGGTGGAGTGGATGCCTGACCGAGTGGTAGCCGAAAGAGGGAAAGGGAGACGTGCGTAGACGCAGCCAGATGGGCCGTTGATGTTACTATTATGAAAAACCTGGATTTGATAGGCACAGGACCGGATAAGTTGGCACAAAAATGAGAAGGCATATCCAGTAGTGGGAGGAAACAAGCTGCCGATGATGAAACTG
The DNA here is from genome assembly GCA_963457715.1 of Argyresthia albistria. Taxonomy (NCBI): domain Eukaryota; kingdom Metazoa; phylum Arthropoda; class Insecta; order Lepidoptera; family Argyresthiidae; genus Argyresthia; species Argyresthia albistria. Next base: position 1,640,895 of record OY735256.1, read on the forward strand.
GGGTTTGGATAATGACGTCACTGATTCTGGTTCCCATTACACAATCCTAGGGCTCTCTCTAACTATTTTTTTACATTTAAAGTTTAAATGTTTTAATTTTGTTTCAATTTTAAACATAACGTAGGTAAGATATCAACTCTGTCAAAAGTATGAATAATGATATGTATAGATAATTAGATATACTTTGGCAAGAAATGCCAGACAAAAATAATCGCAACATATGTGACATACATACAATGACAATAATCAATAAACACCACTGCGTGTTTAAATAATTAAATAATAATTGTCCTCCTCTGCACATCTTTCTGCAAAAGTCGCGCGGGCTGCGGTTGTCTTTTGTCCCACACTGTGCGGCTTTGCATGTGTGCGTGAGCGCGCCGCCGGTTGTTGTGTGGGTATGCTCAAATGTCTAGCTAGAAACGACGCAACGCCGGCGCCGGCCGGGGCGGAGAATACAAAGTAAAATTGTACTTTAGAGGTTGACAATAGTAAGTCCACTTTTTGAAAATTTCATTTCTGTACCTTAGAGTCTACCCCTAGTGGACTTACTATTGTCTACCTCTAAGGTACAGTGTATCTATGCGCTCTCCATTGGATAAGTGCTCCCTGGTAGAACCCATGGAATCCTAGTGTGGGGCCAGAAGCAATGTATGTGTCTCTTAAGATTTTACGTTGAAACGTTGTTGACTTGCATATGTTATGTCATACAGTTTGTACGATAACAGAGATTAGGCTTGAATTCAATGCTTTTGCGGTGCTGCGGCGATGGGCCAGCCCCCTGTCATGCCAAATTGGGTATTGATTAATTGGCTAAACGGCTAACTGGCTAACAGTTGAAACTTTACCACCCCGTATGGAGAAAGGCGTGTCCTCAGGCGTGACGCTAGTATTATGTAAAACATAAACATAAACATTTACATACAGGCACATACATTGCTTCTGGCCCCACACTAGGATAACCTGTGTCGTGGGAACCAGAAACAGCGACATCACAAACATGTAAACATCCAAAACCTGGGGTTTTTTTTTGTCCCCAGCCGGGGTTCGAACCCGGGACCTCTCGCATGATAGGCAGATGCGCAACCGCTGCGCCACAGAGGTCGTCATGTGTGTGTATGTGTGTGTGTTTGGATTTAAAAACAAAGGACCATCATTATACGCAAATGCAACTTTGAACAGAAAACTCACACGCTGCACTGTTGCAAGCGTATGCGACTCTCATCACTTAGCTTTATAAAATTTATTTAAGTAATACTTATAGCTAAGAGATAAGGGTTAATTTTGCATGGTTGTTTGAGGCTGAGGACTAAATGTTTAATTATTGATTTTAACCCGAGATAAACCGAGGATTGAAGCCGAAATGTCAGGCCATGTGTTGAAGACCTAGGGTTGTCAAAGAAGAGCATAACCCTATACGGGATGACTTTTGGGTCGTGACTCTAACATATTGTTTCTAACTCGGTAAATGATTGTGGTTTCAGCTATTTATAAATTAATTTAATATATTAATTATCCTTATTAATTCTGAATGTTTGGTCACCTTACAATTCATGTTAAAACCTTTTTCAAATTAACTAATCAGAGGAGTAGGAAGTGTCAAAATCAAAGACCATAAACAATCTATGACAAAGTCAAAAGACAGTTGCGCTTGTAAAGTGTGTAGGGTGACCAACTGACCCTGAACCAAATTAGGACATACATATTTATTATTAAGTTTACCAAAAAAAAAATTAACGAGCTCTCATGTACAGCATAAAATTTCAAATCAAAAGTCAAATCAAAGGTTACTTTGTTGCTACACGACCCCGCAGTCACCCTGTATACGATGCACGAAACAAATTAGTTTTAGCATTGGTTTATGCGCGTAACATCAAAGATCTGACAAGTGTCTTGAATTATGACTTTATGTTTTATTAGCCCGGGACCTCCTGCCATCTGACGTCATGATTTCCACACAAAATCGACACTTCGTGACCGGAAGCTGCAGCTTCGCTTGGTTATTCTCACACCCCTCCATCAACACGCACTGAGCCAGCTTTATGGCTTAACTTTGCTCGTATCCGAGTAAAGGCTCGTGCACCTCGGTGGGGACGTTAATGTATTACATTTATTTATGCAAATGTTTATAGTAAAGATTATCATGACTTTGCCACACCGAGTTTACTTGAATATACAACGTGTAAACTAATTAACGCAAAAAGAGAAACTATACACTTTGTTAGGGACATCATTCTGAGCAACTTTCATTATGAAACCGATTTGATCAGAGCAACTTTATTTTTTACTTCCCAGTACATTTTGGCCTGAGTGGGTCAGCTGATTTGTATGGTAAAGCGAAAAATAAAGTTGCCCTGATCAAATCAGTTTCATAATGAAAGTTGCTTAGAATGTAATGTAATGTAATGTTAGTATAATAAGAGCCCCTAATTGGCCTAGGTATAAGTTATTCATTGTGCTGTACATTTTTTATATTGTGCTGTAGGCTCAGTTCCCAAATAAACAAAAAGAATAATGTCCCTAACAAAGTAGTTTTTCATTTTGTAAAGTCAAACTGTTGACAACCCTATGCGAGCAATACTAACAATAAGGTGTGTGATTTATTACTCTCGTTTCAATATTGAAGGTCTGTGGGACCGCAAATTAAAATGCGCTGAATTCTTCTTGATAACAATGCATAATAATTGCCACAATGCCTTTTTGCAAAATAATTATTGAACAGATTATACGAACACCTATGGTGTTGATGTTTGATCTACATAAGTGAATTTAGATATTATAACATAATTCACCAAGTTAAAAACTTAAAAAAAACCGACTTCATGATATTTTACTTAAGGTAAGACCGCACTAGGCGGAACTGCACTGCAGCGGAACTGCGCGACACGGCGCGTCATTTTTTGGTAAACCGCACTTGAACTGCAGCGACGCGACAGTTTCACCCGCCATTTGAACAAAGAACGAAAGAGATAGAAAGAGGAGAGAGGGGCGGGGGCGTGAGGTAGCGTCAGTTTTGCCTAGTTGCCCAACTTTGCCGCGCAGTTCCGCTGCAGTGCAGTTCCGTTGCCGCGTAGTGCGGTTTGCTCTATATGTTTGCCTTAAAAGAATGTATTGTCGCGTCGTGTCGCTCAGTTCCGCTGCGGTGCAGTTCCGCCTAGTGCGGTCTTACCTTTAATCTTGTCCGCGTGAAATGCGAATGACGTCTAAAAATTCACAATATTACACAAAATGAAAGAATATCGGTCCTTACAGCCAGAATTCATCTACACCACAGTTACAGAAAGGCAAAAATATGTAATTTTGAATACCTGGATAACAGTATCTTCTATGTAGAAACGTACTGGACCGACTCCTGATTTTCAAAAATTGGGACCAACCTGAAGGTCCATTCTTTCGTATTAAAAAAAATATATTTTGAAATAGGTTTACAAATAATACCAATGTCGAGTAATACCAAATAACACACATAAAAAATATATAAAAAAAACATAACACAACCGAATTAGATAGATAGATAGATAGATAATCACTTTATTCACTTTTTACAATACACGTTTGACAGGAAAACAATTAATTCAGCAGCAGTGCATAAGCAAAATCAAAAACATGCATTTTAAACAGAGAAAAGGCTCTGACCCAGCAAAGTGTTGCAGAATTGATAACCCCTCCTTTTTTGAAGTCTGTTAAAAACTAAATAAAGGCAGAGTCACGGTTTTTCCCAAACGGGGTGGCACAGGCACTGTCATGCCCACGCTTAGCCAGGAGCACGAAAATTTCCATCACATTTGGGATAGCCGTAAGATTTACTTGCTGAGTTGCATAAAACGATTTTGAAATTTAGATTTTCTTTGTTAAAGGTATCACAGCTTAATCATAACTTAATATATCGCAGAGTTGTTTAATTCTTATAGCTAAGCCAATTAAGATACGTATTAGTTGTTATAGTAGCATGGAGAACGATTTAGGTAGGTACTAATAAATAACAAAGTGGATGTTTTTTTTAAGAGGTGTTAGCTTTTTGAGATGAATACAGACAAGCAATGAGACTATCTTGTTGTTATCTACATACCTCAACTGCATAAATTGTTATTACAAAGAATGGTAAGTAAGTAAAGAAAGTTAGGGTGTCATCTTACTGCTTTATGGACGATAATCTCATTAAATATTCCATTGTAGCCTATTCACTCGAGCCATACGATTAAATAAATAAATATCATATGATTGTGATTTGTTTCTGATGATAAAGATATTTCGTACTTTCTTAAAATTAGAAAAAATATGTAAAAAGACGGCCTATCTCTAATAAGAGATTTCTTCCAGCAAACCATGTTGGATATGCTATAAATTTGTTCCGTGCAAGTCCGGGTTAAACACTCAATGCTTATTTTTTTATTAATCGTCTAATGCAGGCATAAAAGCCCATAGAATAAAATTATGATCGAAATTAATTGTGATCGAGTGTAATCTGAATACATATAATTATGAAGGTACATTACATTATCTTTGTCACTAAAATGAAGGTGCAGATGGGAAGGTGATGTCAAAAATATGGTAAGGTAGGGTGAGTGAGAGAGAGGTAACTCGTCTCGTAGGTTCACTCGTAGATTCCTTTGTACATTAGATATTAGGCTGTAATAATACGGAATCAGGAGTATATATTTTTTACTGAAGGGCATATTTATGTATGTAAAAGACTGTCACCTAAATCCCTAATTACCCAACCCTATACTCCAATTTCGACCAAAACCCCTTCCCCCCTCAACCATAAAAGTAGGGGGTGTCCTTATATAAAGTGAAAGAGTACAAAAGACCGCAACATATAATACCTAAACGCGCGAGTGTATACATTGTTTTTTGTAGTATTTTGTGAGTGCGTGTACAAAATGTTGCGAAGATGTATGGTTTTAGTTATGTTTGGGTGTACGTTGGCCTTACCCAGGCCTAGGGCGCAGCATCAGTACCAACAGCAGGTAAAGTCTACTTTTCTGTGTTCAGGTTGGGTATATTTTGTAAATAAATGAATCTAAAATCATGAACATAGAGCACAAAAATATCATTTGGAAAATTATGATGGGAATTCCAAATTCATGCAAATTAAGCTTTAATTACAAAGATCCCCAATATTTTCACATAAAAACACAGTAAACAAGTAGTTTTTTATATGGAGTGTCTGAACGGAAAATGCTTTTTCTAGTATTAGAGTTCAACGTGTTCACGTATTTTATTAGTTTTATTACTTTTATTACTGCCGTTCCCAGATTGTTTTTATTAGATTAAAATTACTACTTTGATAGAAATGGTACCATTTCTCAACTCTGTGAAAACTGCAGTTGATTAGATTTCGCTAATCATTTTCATGATTAACCACCTCATTGTTGTAAAATGCAAAAGAATGGATAACTTAATAAGTTCTGTGTGTGATTCAGTAATAACGCTATGCGTGACATATATGGCTAGCGCTGATTTAGATATTTGGATAATGAACTCATCAAACTAACAACAGCTATTAAAATAAATACATAACTGTTGTAGAGCTATTCTGTGTAAAGCATCACAAAACACGCAACTACTACAGCACCCGGCGACAAATAAATGCATGTCTTGAGACTGATGTGTTGTTGTTGTTGTAGGAGGTAGTGAAGGCTGTAGGGAACAAAGTGTTTCCTTCAGGGACGTGATAAACTGGCTCCCTCATATCAAGACAACAGTTGATTTATTGAGCAATCAGTGCTTTATTAATAAAACTAAACCTGTTGTGCAATGCAAAGTGCATTACTTACCGCCTTGGTGGGAAAAGAAATAATCCTGTCATCATATCATATTATAGATGATAAACCTCACGGAGCCCGAGACCTTTCCAACGAATGCAAAACCGTGGAAATCGGTTCGTGCGTTCTGGAGTTATAGCGTCAGGAAGGAAAACCCGACTTATTTTTACATAGTATTTGTTAGTATATTTAAAAAAAAAGCTTTTTCACAGTAGCGTTTTTCCAATTCGCATATTTCAACATTCCTAAAATTTCACATTCGCATTTTTTCACATCGCGAATTTCTACGTAGCGTTTTTCAATGTTCGCAAAATTTTTATGCTTGTTTATGTTATTTTTTTGGTTTGTTTTTTATTTTATTTTTTATTACTTGTTTTTTCGTGCAATACAGAATATGAATATGAATATTTGAGCGACGTCGCTGTTTCTGGTTCCCAAAACCCATGGTCTCCTAGTGAGCCAGAAATAATATAAATAGTGGGCTTGTATAATGTATGTCAGAGGTTTTTGTATATGTTTTTATAGTATACCTATTTTACTGCAAATAGTATCTACATATGGGTCTAATTATGTAGTAGTTCGACATGTAAATAGCAAGTCTGAGGGAGACAGAAACCTATACTGTCACATCTTTCACGAACACTGAGCAGGGCATTCTTTTTTTTTATTTTGATCCCGCACTTAATTAGACCAGTGGACTATCACGTGGGAAATAGGTACTAATCTTCACAATTTCCAATCAAAAATGAACTGAATATACTAGTCACAATAATTGACGTTTATTCCCTCATCAATGCACAGTTCTGTAACATAGCAGACAGCTACCTGAAAAATCAAGACATATGAACAAATTAAAGCAAAAAACTTCACACGCATGTCCCCAATATGGTACCGCGTCAAATCGTGTGAAACGAAACCACTCTGTATTACGTCTGAGTATAACAATTTTACTGGTTCACTTTCGCAACGCCCATCGTAGTCAGTAAGTATAGGTAGGTATGTCCCACTTTAAAACTGGATGATGTTATGTAATATGTCACTTGTCTTGTTAAAAGACTGATTTGTCTATCGATAACATTGTTTTCTAGCGTATTTGGCTACCGCAGTTAGCTGTTTGTTTTTGAAGTCTTGTGAAAATTCTTTACTAAGTTTTTGAAACATTACAGTATTTACATCTTTCAGGACCCTACCATTATTAACTGCCTCTCAATAGTATAATACTCTTTTCTAATAGACAAAGAGTGGATTTAATGTTAGTTTAGTTCTTTTGTGAGTTAGCTTTTGCACAATGTTTTAGCCTAGGTTATGCCATCCTTCACGCCGATAGTTCAGTGCATATTGGTGTCAGGGTAGAGGTAATCCTGACATAAACATAGACATTTACATACAGGCACATACATTGCTTCTGGCCCCACAGTGTAGGATACCCTGTGTCGTGGGAACCAGAAACAGCGACAGCGCAAACATGTAAACATCCAAGACCTGGTTTTTAGGGTTCCGTACCCGAAGGTTGCCAAACGGGACTCTATTACTGAGACTTCGCTGTCCGTCTGTCTGTCTGTCACCAGGCTGTATCTCATGAACCGTGGTAGCTAGACAGTTGAAATTTTCACAGATGATATATTTCTGTTGCCGCTATAACAACATATACTAAAAAATTAAATAAATTAAATATTAAGAGGGGCTCCCATACAACTAACGTGATTTTTTGCGGTTATTTATAGATAATGGTATGGAACCCTTCGTGCGCGAGTCCGACTCGCACTTGGCTGGTTATTTTTTATCATCCCCAGTCGGGATTCGAACCCGGAACCTCTCGGATGGTAGGCAGATGCGTAACTGCGCCACAGAGGTCGTCTTGTATTGAAAATGTGTTTAAGCTTCGTAATTAAGGGCCTGACCTAATGGCAAGCTCAAAATAAAGCCGGTCTAGTCGTAGAAGTAAATATTATGGTCGTAGTTCCATATCAAAGTTAGACGTCTTTATGCTGCAGTCTGCTTAGTCTCCGTTTGACAGTATCTTTCGCCCTTTCCTATCCAGGTACAACACATTTCTCTCGTCAACAAAAAACCTTTTTCTCTTCCAGGAAATCGACCCAGCCCTCCTCCGTCAGTACTTAGCCCAGCAACAACAGGCGCAGCATCAACCGCAGCCGCAAGCCACGCAGGTTCTTCCCCGGCCCGTCTATGCGACTGCGCAACCAGCGCCTGCGCGTTTGGTGAGTTTCTTTCGTTATCATCATCAGGCTTTCAGCAACCGTACCATGCGGAATGCGAGGGGAGATTTTGTCGCGAGAGACAGGCAAAGCGCGTACTCTGTCCTTCATTCTCTCGCGCTGTGATACCCCGCGGGGATTGAAATTGAAATTGATATCGAAAAAGACTTTATTAGCACACATTATATAGAATAGACAATAGATTACAGCGTCATAGTTAGTGCTAATAGGAACCGGCTCAGCAATGCCGAGCTGAGACGGTCACGGCTCAGCGCTGGTTTTCAGCCGGACCTTCGCAACACAGGACTACCTCATACACACGTAATTTTGATAAAAGAAAAATAAAATAGGTATAGGCATGCTTCGTGTGCAGGGAGCCCACTATAGAATAAAAATTAAAACATATGGATACTTTCCCCCCACGCCCCAGAATGGGGAGAGGCGGGAAGAGGACAGGCGGACGGCATCAAAAAGAAAGCCGGACCAGCCATGTGAGGGTGCACAGAAATAGCTGCGGGTTACATAGAAATCTCACTCGTTGGCTTGCTTCTCTTTATCGTGGATTCTGGAAGCCAATTCCCGTGGTATAGAATCATCTCTGGTACTACATGTATTTTCTCTCCCTCACCGGGATGGAGACACCTATTACATCAGGGCAGAACTAGGCACGACAAACAGTGGTTGAAAAATCTTAAGAGAAAACGCCTAGCACGAAAACAACCGGCTCCATTAGCTAACGCCGAATTTGCTTGTGATCGTTCAGATCCTGAATCGATCTCTTCAGTCACAAGAGAAAATGTGACTCCCAGAATTCACAGCATCTGTAATGAACATCTAAAAAGATGAAAAGGCTTGCTACCCTTTACCGTGGATTCTGGAAGTCAATTCCCGTGGTATAGGATCATCTCTGACGCTATTGTATCTGATGTGATTTCTCTACCTCACGTGACTATTTCGCCATCCACAGCCATACAACATCCAGAGCGAGCCGCAATACCAACAGCAGCCGCAATATCAACCGCAAGCGCAATACCAACCGCAGCCGCAGCCGCAGCCGCAGTACAAGCCGCAACCGCAGCCGCAATACCGGCCGCAGCCGCAATATCAGCCGCAGCGAGCTCAGTCCGGACAGGCTCAGAGAGACCCCCAGGAAGACTACGACGTAAGTTAAAACTTTTTAAGGCTTGTTACACAAATCGAGACAAATTCCAGCCGGAATAACCAGTGACGGAGTAGGTAGAGTGATTTAGGGTGAGTGACCTCAAACGTATATATTAACATGGATATGCCTCGGAGATTCCGGGGTTTTTAAATGTTTTTTTTTTTTTTTTTCGGAACATCATAATCATAATCACAGTCTCCAAGATGTTTCATCGTTAACCTGTATGTGTGAACAATGCTTTTTTTGCAAGCTACTAAAACACTATTTTAATTCTAATTCGTTTAACCTTCCGGAAAAAAGGCATATCCATGTTATGACTTTCATGACGTAAGTACCAAAAATCACTCTGCCTATTCTGATCACTGGCAATAACAATCGTAATCGCAGTGTTAAGGCATGTTAAGGGCTCTACTCACGATGCAACCTGGCTTGCAATCGGTCGCTGCAACTCATAGTAGGCAGGTTGCCTTGCAACCGCTAGAGAAGGACGAAACAGGAAGACAGTCAGAGAGGGAAATACACGTTGCAGGCGGCTGATTACGTCGTGAGTGTAGCCCTTTAACCACATCCAATAGGGCCTCGAGTATTGCAAATCGCTACAGCTATTTGAGTTCCCTAAAGGACTCTACTCACGGTGGCTTGCAATCGGTCGCTGCAACTCATAGTAGGCAGGTTGCCTTGCAACCGCTAGAGAAGGACGGAACAGTAAGATAGACAGAGAGAGAAATACAAGTTGCAGGCGACCGATTGCACCGTGGGTTTAAATCGCACAGAGTCCCAATCACGCATGCAGATCTAAAAAGTAAGCCATTTTGGATGAAATCATCTGTGGATTAGCTGGAATTCTTCGATGTGGTGGGATGCTCGAGTTTCTAAAGTGGCACTATAAAACTTCATTAGAAGTGGACATAAAGAGCTAAATTGTACAGGAAATGTATCGTAAGACGGTGTTAATCTTTTAATTGCCTATTCGCATTACTTAACAGCTGAGCTTATAAACTGTTAGGTACCGATTTGATACCCGCGAAACACTGTTACCGCTATACTGAACAATGATTGGCTGTCGTGCCATCATAATTCACTTCCGTTACGTTAATACACTTTTTGTGTACTCATAATACACTTTTTGTGTATTGCTTAAGACTGTGAGTTCCGTTATTATTACAGATGTGCTAACGACCTAAATATTTATTCAGTGGGTTCGATACCAAGGTAATTAAACCTGCCGAATTACATAAAGACCCAAGCCAGTGTTAGGAAAATATTAGAGCTAATAATAGAGAAAGGTTTAAAAAGAAAATCGTCAATAAATTAAGAAAAGTCCTTATATTTAGCACTTTTGGCTTTATTTTCGTTCTGTATGATCTGTCGTTTCAAGTCCAGCTCAAGTTCTTTTCTACTATGTCAAGTCAGTCTTCATGAGAATCGGCCGGAGGCTGCAAGGATAATCATGGCCCTGGCTAGGCTCCTTTGGCAGTTCTGTCCCTAACAGTCTCTCATATTCATACGTCTCTGGATGCACTGGCGACATCTCTATATTTGACGGACCCTTAGTCCTGCTGTCATCGTCTTGCTCGAAAAAAGACTGCGTTAATGACATTTAAGTGTCACTTAATTTAAGCAGTAGTCGGTGCGGCAAATAATTATTACAATTTGAGACTGCGTAGGTTGTGGATTTGTCGGAACCCAATACTTCCCGGCATGAATATGATAGGCTGCGGGCTGCGTAAATAATGCTGCGCGGAAAGATCAGATTATGCCGTTTCGTAACAACTTTCTCTGTAAGACTAGTGACCTGTACATACTATGCAGTGTGGGTAGATAGATGGACAATATCAGATTGTTGGTAGTTATAACTACGTATATGATTGCACTTGAACATGGACATAACCGTTTATATATCGTAGTAACATTGTGCATATTATTTTCTGTAACTGGTTCTCTCTCAGAAGCACACCGGTCGAACAAACGAACAATGGAGAACAATAGATAGATAAGATCAATGTTGCTAAATTACCACAAGAAATTTATATTATATACCAGTTTCTAGAAGTTCAGATCATAAGTCAAATGTGATACCAAATTGTAAAAAGAAATGCCTAGTGAACACATTGAACTACTATTACTAGCAGAGTAATGGTAGCTCCATGAGTGAACACTAACTCGGGTTCAAAGCGAAAGTAAGTAGTAAGGTATACTTATTAGAACAACGATCGCTGAAGTATGTAATAGCCAAAGTTTTTGACTGGTTCAAAATACTGTTTTCAAAAATATATTATAAATATTTTCTTTTTGTAATAATATCTAATAAAATTAAATAAAACTAATAAGTCGCAAGTTAAGTGCTGCGCAGTGGCTCAGTTACGTAAAATAAAACAGTCCCCAAATTAGTATCGATTAGGTTTTAGGTTAGGTAGGATACGTTTGCCTTATTTGAAATTTGATTTTTTTGTATTCCCAGCCCAACCCTTCCTACCAATTCGGATTCGACGTGAATGACGACCAATACACGAACTACCAGAACAGGAAAGAGCAGAGGGACGGAGACACCATCAAGGGTTCCTACTCCGTCGTCGACAGCGACGGATTCATCAGAACTGTGACGTATACGGCTGACCCGAAGGAAGGCTTCAAGGCTGAGGTAAGATCTACCGTCAAGGGGTTAACAGGGGATAGTCGGATTAGACCGTAGAACTCCGTGGTCTAGTAGGTGTCGCACTCGCTTCTCACGCAGGAAGCAGATTCGAATCCCGGTGATGACCTTGTATCAATGAGATAAGTAAATTAAATCAGTACTTAATATGGATGTACTGTATACGGTGATGGAATACATCGCGGGGAAACCTTCATTACAGCTGGCCCCCTGCCACACAAAAATGGAGTACTTACGGAATAACATGCTAAAGTTGGCACAATAAATTATTGTGCTTCTACCGCCCTGTATGGGAAAAGGTGTGACGCTAAATTCAGTTTTACCTATGCAGTAAACCCTCCTCACTATAAATCCTCATTTCCATGGAATGGGTATTTTCTGTAGGTACTCAAATTCTTTTCCCACAACTCGTTGGTCGCGTCTCGACTCGACCAAAGCTTCACTGGCTAACTTGCGAACGCCTTCCGCAGGTTTCACGGCAACCGACCGACATTGTGGTGAAGATCCCCACGCCTAAGCCGCAGGCGTTGCAGCAACAACACCAGCACCAGCCACAACAACCTCATTCTCAGGCGCAGCAACAAGCTCCCCAATACTACAGATATGCGCAACAGTAGGGTGTTATAAGTGGTTAGACATTAGATTTTGTTCCTTCCGGTTAATATTTTTTTTTATTTCGTCTCACTTTTTATAATAATCATGACAAAATCTTTTTAGGCAGGTACCTACTTGGCTAGTTAGGTACTTACCTGAATGAGATAAGACAAACCTTAAATCCATTATACTTTAAATTAAGAATGATACATTTTTGTATAAAATCATCACATTTTAATTTGCTGAAGCTTTGGTAACTATCTCCCAGCGTAAATTCATAAATGTAATGCGTAGAATAAACAACATCTCAGTATTTTTATTAGCTACACATATAATAATTACCTACATAGGTACCTAACCTAACTAAATTTTAATTTTCATAGTTAATTTTAAGTCTTATAGCCTATTTAATTTTTTATCTCCTAGTAGGGATAGTCAAGTTAGGCTTCCTGCAACCTGAGTAGGTACTGGCACAGAAGAGATAATCGTAGATATGTATTACCTATGGTATTACGAAGTACCTAGCTTTCAATGCTTATTTATCTATCTACATGTATACCTATTATTTACTAAAATAAATACTTGGTTTTAGAAAATAATTTAATTAGGAAATAAATTATGAAGTGACTAATGTGGTAAGAATGAAGAGATAATTTAGGTAGGTACCTACACAGGAATACATTTGCGATATCTGAATGAAAGACGAAATGAAGTACCTAACGAAGTCGATCGACGATAGTAGAGTTGTTTATATAATAAGAACAACGATAATAAAAATGAAAAATAAATCGACTGCGTCTTTTCTAACCTTCCTTAAATAACAGTAGGTCCTAAGTAGCAGTTACAACTCTTCGCGTGCTTGACGTGCCGTGGCAAACCGACATTTTGCGCCCTTGCTAATAGCTATTGTCATGCTATTCTGTACAATAATCCCGGCCCTGGATTAGATACCTATAGTCTATTCGTGATTGATAAGAATGCAGTGGATGGGAGTCATCACTGTCCGGCGGCCTGTGCGTTTTATGCCCTTGTTGTACAATCTACTATTTTCTACATAGGTAGTATAAATATTATTACAGTCTTTCATTTTACTTAGCTTTTATTTAAAAAAATGCTTAATATAATATTATCGGGGGGCACGGTAGTGCCCCCGCCAAGTCAAGCGCGAAGCAAACACTGCCGTACCATCCTTTACTGGAACCATTTCACCGCATTTTCGGGCCCCTATTTGAGAACTTCTGGATAAGACCAGAATACATAAATTTTCGTCATCCAGTAAGCTATAATCACGTACCTACATAGAATCCAAAATTTCAAGTCTGTAGGTTATTTAGTTCCGAAGTTAAGCGAAAGCAAAGTTTCGCATTTATGACACTCACTCACTCATGATCATCAAAATGGAACTAGTACTTCCCGTAAACTCAGAGAGCAGAAATTTGTAGCCACATAAAGGGAAAACTATAAAAACTAGGATAATCGAAGATCTGGAGTACCTGGTGACCCTGATTAGAAAACACAAGAGCCCAACCAAACTATTAGAGATCGACATACCGCCTTTACAAAAAATATTCAACTTGGTGGGCCGCTTCATTTGATGTCAAAAATCGAAGGTCTGAAGTATCTGATGAAGAACACTCAGCTGGTCTCAGCTGTATTAGAGATATGGTAATGCCCCCTTCTACTATTGGTACATAAAAATATCGACTGCCATTGCAAAAATCCAGCGTAGTGGGACACATCTTCTAATTTAATCTAGCCTATAGCGTCCCACTGCTGGGCGAATGCCTCCCCTTCCGCTTTTAATATGCATATAAATAAAATTAAAGGAAAACTCTGGATAAGACAAGACTGGCTTTTATACTTATACTTATTATTACTTATTACAAGTTTACAAGAAGAAATAGTCGAACGATTAACTTCGACACAAATTAAATAAACAAATTACATTAAACAAGCTACACAAATAAGGTAATTGAATTCCAAAATAAGCAACTCTGCGAATTATTGTAAGTTTAAAGTTTATTTTCAACCGACTTCAAAAAAAGGAGGAGGTTCTCAATTCGACCCGTATGTTTTTTTTTTTTTTTTTCTATGTTTGTTACGCGATTGCTCCGCCAATTATGAACCGATTTGAACAAATCTTTTTTCGGCGTATAGGTAATACCTCAAGGGTGGTCCCATTGACACCAGGTCAGGATCTGATGATGGGATCCTGGAGAAATCGAGAGAACTCTTCAAATATTATAGGCACACCTATAGTGATTTTTGTGTTTTTCATAATAACTCGTGCAAATGCACATGGTAAGCATAATATTGTGATGCGGAACTGCTGATGAAGACCACATATGGCCACCAGATCTGCTCAATACTAGGTACAAATACAATGCGTGGCTGACGGGCAGGCAACGCATAGCCTAAACCGGTGGACCTAGAGCCATGAAACTTTGTACAGGGGTTCCTTAGTCGCGTGGGGTAGCACTGATATATATAGCATTTGACAAAATTAATTCCCCAAGGGAGGGGGGGATAAGGGGTTACAGTTAGTATTAAACTCAATCTAATCAAATAGGGTTTGTGGAAGTCGGTTTTTTCTAAAGTTTACTTTTTGTTTCAATTATGTGATTTTGGGTCTCTTGAAAAGTTGCAAAAATGAATGGCCTGATGGCTCTGATGTCGAGAAGTTCCCTCGCCGCGCCACCGCAGTTTTTTTAGTACCGGATATCCGGTACTCACATTTTCTTAAAAAATCACAAGATGTTCCTGTAAGGATGGGTTGAGGGATGGGAGTTGATGGGACATTACCGGTTTTATACGAAAAAAATATGTTTGTTACTAAAGTTGTATTCCGTAGATATCCGTAGATAGATATTATCAATCAGTAGTGGATTAGCCACCCACTCACTCACATTGGGTTGGCCCAATGTGTTATTTTATGACGTTTTCTTTACTCGTGCTTGCTAGCCATGGAGAATTTCTGAGGCGGCTGACGTCTCCTTATGAGATTTTGTAAGTTTTCCTTACTCTTAATTCCAAGCCATGGGTTATTTCCAGGGCGGCTAACGCTGCTCTATGAGTCCCCGTTAATGTGGATATAATTATAGACAGGATTTCCAAAAGCATCAGAAAGCGCTTAACTTTATTTTAAAACATTTAATATACCTACTCACTAAATATACATAATTTATTTTTGTAGGCAGTCATGCACAAAGATAGTTTAGCACACATTTGTATAAATGTTCTCTTGATTAGGATTGTATGTTGTTACCGCGAGTTTCATTCATCTGAGGCTGAAGGAGGTTCCCCCTGAAGATGTTATGCTTGAAATTAATTATTGAGTACAAACCTACCAGGTTAAAACAAATTGGGTGTTGTTATTCTTTATGGGCCTATTAGACTACGCTGTCGGCAGGGCCCTGTCTGACTCACTGTCTCTTTCTAGTCGTTCCATCAGAGTGAGACGTCTATACAAATCGTGCCCTGCCGACGACAGCGTAATGTAATAAGCGCTGTAAGGTTGTCAGCATACGTGTGTGTATGTGTATATGAAGATGTGTGTGTTTGAGGTATAATTAACAGGCAGGTGTACGTAAAATTTATATCGGTTGATGATTACATAAAAAAACAAGATATTTGATAAATAAATCTTTTTATAAATAATTCAATAACAATAACTATAATTCAGTCTATTAGAAAATAAATTAGAATACGTACATGCTACTCACAGCAAAATGGCCGATAAATCATTATTGTTTAATAATTCAACGGCGATTTTGCAGACACAAATCAAGCTAATACTTGGTAGCACAATCAAACAACCATAATTTAACTTTAAACTATTTTACAATTTAATACATTTTCCTAATACGTTGAATACTAAACTTATTTATTAAAAAAATATAAATAATAAATGCATTTAAAACTTGGGACTCTATCAAACCAGAACTTATCATTTTCAAGATATGTGTTACAACTAAGAGAAACTTTATTAGTTGAAAAAAGGTCCAATATTTCGCAGGTTATCTTGAAACAATCCACTATGGCTGTAGAAATAAATAAACTAAAGCTTTGCCTTATGTATCAATATACCAACCATAGGAAGATTATGCTGAACCCATTGGGTCCGGTCGACAAACACAACCAGACTCAACTAAGACGTAGTCTTGACCAGTCAATGTTACAGGCCCTAAAGGAAGTACTAGAAATAGATAAGGCACGTAGGTCTGCGTACATGAACCACGAATCAGGGAGCATTCGGAAGACCTGAAAATAAGTAAAAAATATTCATCTTCATTAAATAAGATTAAGAATAAAATGTAATAATATAATTTTTTTGAAAACAAAAGACATCGTTGTATTTGGTATTACAGATTTCTGATTCCGTGCACTGCTTTAACACAGGTATCACCAAGATTTCTAATCAAGAACTGGGTCACCGATGAAGTATATTGATACACTAACTAATTTTGAACGGACACTAACGGGATTTTCTTAGCCTTAGCTCGATTTTACTATGCGAATATATTTATTCAATTTACGAATGAAAGCAACTTCACAAGCAATTTCAGCGGGTAACTGACCAATACACTTAAGTTGTCAGGATCTTGAGCTAAACATATAAAAACTGGGTTTTAAAAATACCAAAGTCTAGGTTAAGGCATACCGAGCTACCAAGGCATGGAATGATATCCACATTTACAGACTCCTGCATGTATTTTTAATGTTTATGAAATATTCCTAATTAAATATGCTTACAATATGTTACTTATGTTGCATATATTATTATATTTTCCAAGGATGACATTTAGGTACAAGGTTTTTAAACAGCCACTTGGTAAATACTCACTCGCAAACTTCAAAAACAACTTGCTGCAGTAGATCTGGGAACTTCTGGACAATCGTCACGGGCTGACCGGAAGTCAGCGAGACTCCGTACATTGGTGCTGTCGTATTGTAACGGGTACGACAGAGTCTTGTGCCGCCACATGAGTTCGACGACATTGGTGTAAGTCCTGGAAGGTTGCTGGCACGACCTACAAATAATTATTTGGCTTTAGAATTGGTACTTTGCTACGAATTATTACAACAGATATACATTCTGACATCTTGGTCATTACATTTGACAGAGTGATTGTTATCGTCTCTTGATTTGGACGTTTGAATTTGCAATCCCCATTAGCACTGAATTTAGTCAGTAATGTTTACCAGTTCTATTGCCAGTGATTTCTGGAGATGGAGCTGGACTCTCCGAATAGCCCAAATGAGCATCTAGTAGCGCCCGCCTCATCAGTGCTGGATCGACAGTTCTTGAACCAGATCTTCCTTGTCTCGATGACTGACCCCAGGCGCCAGATTTGAGTGCTCTGTTCACTAAATGCCTGGAAATTAGAGAATAAGTAGTTGAGAGGAAGAATTAATTAATAGTCAAATAACACCTCATACCCCATACGACTTAACAAGGATGCAATAAAGTTTTTAATTTAGAAGTCAATCGAAAGATTAATATCAAGTGCGGGTCGGAATCGCCCACGAAGTGTACCGTACCATCGTACAACAAAGCTTATGCACTCAAAATAATAAAACAAAAAGAAAAAGAAAATTAAAAAATATTATGCCCTCACGGTGATTTGAACTCACGACCTACGGATTGAGGGCCTACAACATACCAGCTGAGCTACCACAATGATGTGGATTGACACGAAATATACCATCATATTGAAAAGCGTGGGTGTATCAAAACAAGTCTCTTGTATGGGGACCCCCTTTAATTTGTGATATCTCTCGTATTTCAGTATTTATTGTTGTTGCGGCAACAGATAACACATTCTGTGAAAATTTCAACTTTCTAGCTATTACGGTTCGTGCTCCCGCAGGACCCACTAACGGACGGACGGACGGAAGGACGGACAGATGGATAGCGGAGCCTTTGTAATAGTCTCCCGTTTATTTGGCACCCTTCGGGTACGGTACCCTAAAAATGTCCCAAAAGTCATTAATCCGCTTTCTTAAATTGCATATTAAGTACCTAATCCTTAATGAATCATCAAAATACTCTGGGTCGAGCAGTTAGTGAAATAAAAGAGGATAAGTTTTTTTCTGCGATAAAATCCACCTACAAGAAAATAAATACTTAACCTAAGGAGCAAATTAAGTACCACTCAACACGTCTTCTGTGCTAGTCTTGTAATTTAAAATAATAACAATAATTGTAAAATTACATGTTGCATCAAGATAAAATTGAGCTACAAAGTACCAACATTGTTCAAGGTACAAGGCAAGGCCTGGTGAGAAAATTCACACGGAATGTGGGTAAATCACGATGACACGCTTCCAATAGGTAACGGATCAAAGGATTAGGTAGCGGTTTTATGATATTTTTATGGTATTATGTATAATTTGTACAACACATAATGAAATAGTTACGACAACACCACTTACAAAGCCTATGCCTACTTACCTAACTATGCTCGAGTTTAAATGCCCTCCTAAGCCAGTAATGGTCCTAAATAGTTTAGGTCTAGCACAAATAATTACGTATCTACATAATAATCATTACTACCCCCTAGGTCGAGCCATTGTTTTTCCCAAAATTATAAAAAAAAAATACATTAGAATTAGTTTGACAGTGGGTACCAACGTCAAACATTAGACATTCATTGACGTCTTGGTACCCACTGTCAAAATAATTTTAATGTCAATTTTTTTTTTTATAATTTTAATGTCAATATTTTTCCAAAGACTCTTTTGTCCTTACGCTACAGTGGGTGTTAAAAACACTCATGTAGGTAGATGTTCTTTGTTATTCCTCGTAATGTGCAAGTTACTCAAACTAATAATAATAATTACCATTCTTCGTCTACCTACATGTACCGACCACCAGTGTACAGTAAAATAAATCAATCAATAAAAGTATTTATTCATAGAAAAAATGGTACTTAAAGCTTAAAAGTTGTGGTTTTTGCTGCCATTAAAAAAGCTAAGATATTAAATAACCTGTATTTATAGCTCTCAGGCCCGTACCTCGTCCGAGGTGTTTTTGGTAAGATTGGGATATTGAGACGGTTCTAACAAGAATAATACAAATACTTAAGAAAAAAATACAATTTAGACATGCAGAATGTATAGTGTGTGTGTGGGTGAGGGTGTGTAAACAGTACCACTGTACTCCTTTTATTGAACTCCTTACCTAGGATATGGCGTCCCGTCTGGCCCAGGGCAATCTGTGCCTTGTAAAGCATCTCCCCACGCATATTTTAGTCTCGGCCCGCAATCTGTGGCCACACTGCATGCTACCAGTGCCTGAAAATAAAGAAATAATACTTTCAATACAGTTTCTGCTTTAAATTTACTAAATTATTGACAGAAACATTGGCAACCAAAAAATAGTTATAGTAGATTGTCCTCTATTTATCCAGATTTATTTTAAAAAAACTTTTTTTTTGTAGGTACGCTACGCCCAAACATGGGACGGCCTCAAATAGTAGGGAAGCCTTAAAACCACATCGGATAATGTCACATGAATTCATTGGGTGCGCGTGAGTTGCTGTCAAGTCGGTATGTGTGCCGCGGCCGAATGACCCAGTTCCCGGCACCATCACCTCAAGCTACGTTTTAAACAAAGCCTTCTCCAGCTTTGTGGAGCCATGGGCCGATCGATCGATAGCTATTCCACGATCTATTAATTGCCAAGCCAACAAGCGAGAGCAATGAGACAACAATGACATTATGAATCAACTTTTTCTTGCGTTTCTTATAGTCTAGTCGCGTGCTCTGTATTTATTTACTCTTAGTTAAAAGAAGAAAGTTTAAATAAAAACTAAACGCTGGATTTGGCAAGTAACGGATGTATTGTAATGTAGAGCTAGATCGACCTTATGATTTGAAAGATTTGAAATTTTAATCGTTTTCTAGCGTAAAGGTAATCAGATTTATGATGTTTGGTAGCTCAAATTGCCCTGAAAATAATATTCGACGAAAATATACGATGAACTTCTTGAAATACTTACAAACGAAAAATCGTTTCTCAAAATATTTCACACGAATCTGTAAATTTGGTTCGGCCCAGGTCAAAAAACTTTCCAAAATTAGCGGTGACACATAAAGCAGTCATTCAAGTAGGTACTTCTGATATGGAGCCTACCTTTAATTTTATACCTTACTACAAGCATTATATCGAGTGGATTCACATAATTTGTTATGCGCAACAAGTGTAGGAAAAGGTTGTGGCAAAGAAAGCGTCAGTGTAGAATTTCTAGGTCAATGCTCACATACAAGTCAATCATGCATGTCATTCATACTCGCACTCCTACATGACATTGTTTGATATTCAACAAAAAACAGGTGCATGTTTTACCTATGTTATCTTTGTATCTGAACTGAGGCTGTAAAATTTAATGTGAATTTATATCTCAATCACGAATGTGGCTGGCGCTGGCTTGTTATTTTTCCCTCCCATCCAGTGGACTTTGATTTATTGTGGACGTAACAAATAATGGGTTTGACCACTCTTGGGAGAAGTGCACACATAATAATTATTATGTTTATCAAGGAGAGTCCCAGTGGATCTTAGTAGGAAATGATGCAAAAGTGAAATCAAGAATAAGCAGCGAAAGTACTGGACGATCTCTAGGGTCCATTGTATGGACATCACGTTCTTGGACGACATTTTGCTAAGCACTTTATTTCAAGTTACAGCAGCGGTAGTTATACGTGATCGAAGTTTAGTAGCGAAAGCTAAGAAATAACAACTTAAGATTTTCACCGTTTGTGAGTTCAGTTCAGTTCAAAATTTTTATTGACCATAAAATCATACATATTACTTAGTCAACGTCAATATAATATTAATATTTTTGTATACTACCGCCCGTTCGGAAGTTGTGGGCTTAGGGATGGAGCAAAGAAGGGCAAGAAACCTCCCCCGTACCTCTTTTAAAATATCAGAGCCTTAAAAATACAATGTTATGTATTTCTACTTAAGTCTAAGGAAATACACCGAGGAGAGACGTACTGACTCAGTCCATCGCCCCTCTTTGGATTTCTGTGCGCTGAGATGGTAAAGACCATGCAGTGTTGTCATCTAAATATTCTTTTACACTGTAATATGACTTCTTCAATAGGCCGTTTTTGACATAGTTTTTGAACCTCCTTTCTGGTAGGTCCGTTGCTTCATTAGGTATTTTATTATAAAAACTAACACATACTCCCATAAAAGAGTGAGCAACCTTACTGAGTCTGAACGCGGGCATAGCAATCTTATTTCTATTTCTAGTGCCAATACTATGATTATGACCTAAAGTCTTAAATAAACCTATGTTTTTTCTGGTATACATGATATTTTCATAAATGTATTGACAGGTAACAGTAAGTATATTGATATTTTTGAATTTGTCCCTTAGTGATTGCCTAGCATCTAGTTGATAGATAGCCCGAATGGCCCTTTTTTGTAAGACAAATATTGTGTTTATATCTGCCGCTCTCCCCCAAAGAAGTATTCCGTAAGACATAATACTATGGAAATAACTAAAGTAAACCAATCTGGCAGTTCCTACATCTGTGATGTGTCTGATTTGCCTGACCGCATAAGCAGCTGAGCTAAGTCTTCGTGAGAGACTAGTTACATGAGGACCCCATTGAAGTTTCGAGTCTATAGTGATTCCAAGGAAAATTGTTTCTTCAACGAGGTCTAGTCTTTCCGTTCCTATGCTTACACTCGTGTCCACCTGCCGCACATTCGGTAAACAGAATTTGATACATTTTGTCTTCTTCGAGTTTAATAAAAGGTTGTTTACATTAAACCAACTTAACACATGAGAGAGCGTACTATTTGCATCGTCTAGAATTTCTTGTTGTCTTTTCACCTTAAAGATAATGGATGTGTCATCAGCAAATAGTACAATCTGAGTCATTTTCTCCACCATATACGGCAGGTCATTCACGTAAACCAAGAAAAGGAACGGACCCAGAATAGAGCCTTGGGGGACACCAATATTCATATGCGTTCCGGTAGACTTATTTCTATTTATATCTACTTTTAGTACTCTGTCTCCAAGATATGATTCCATTAATTTTAAAGCATTGTCTTTAATACCATAGTGTTGCAGTTTGAGCAGAAGGGTTTGATGATCCACACAGTCAAAGGCCTTGGAAAGATCACAGAATACACCAACAGCATCCTGTGATCCCTCCCACGCACTATAGATATTTTGTACTAGTGCTACTCCGGCGTCAGTTGTTGATCTGCCTTTAGTGAAACCAAATTGTTTTTTGTGGAGTAGCCCTGATGCGTTAAAGTGAGATTGTAGTTGATTCAGTATCACCTTTTCAAACACTTTGCTCAACACTGGCAAAACAGATACAGGTCTGAAGTTCGCAGGGTCTTCCTTGCTACCGGATTTGAAAAGTGGTATTAATCTGCTCATTTTCATGAGGTCAGGAAAAATACCTTCTGCTATACAACTATTGAACATGATTGCCATGTACGGAGCAATCACATCAATTACAGATTTAACTACTTTAACCGACATGCCCCATAGATCTTCAGTCTTTTTAACGTTTAGAAGTTTGAATGTTTTAAATATAGTTAGAGAGTTTATTGGTTTGAAGTTGAAGCCACTCTTGTGTTGGGGAACATTTTCAACCAAGTAATCTAGAGACTTTTCAGAAGATGATGGTAGTGCTTCTGTTGTTATTATGGGTATAGTACTGAAGAACTTTTCAAATGCGTTAGCAACGTCCTCGTTAGATGAGAGTAATTTACCATTAACTTTTAAATTAAAACTAGATTCACTACACCTGACCTTGCCTGTCTCTTTTTTAATAATGTTCCATATAGTTTTAATTTTGTCACCCGAAACTGTAATTTGATTGTTTAAATATAAGCATTTGGCTTTATGACATTCTTTCCTAAAATTATTAGAACAATTTTTGACAAGGGTGACAAATTCCGGACTGTGGTCATAAGATTTTTGTTCATACAATTTATATAGTTTGGACCTACTCTGTCTTAATTCCTCTGAAGCCCATTCAGAGAATTTTATTTTATTATTATTTCTCACTTCGGTCAGATTAAACACATTTTCGAATTCCGTAGATATAACTTGGAAGAAGTTGGAATATAGTGTGTTCGGATCTTCACAGTAAGGTGTTGAAGGCAGACTTGACACAAGTCTATTTCGAAATTTTTCCATCTTCTTCAAAGTCACTGGTCTACATAAAATTTTAACGGGTTTTTCCGCATTAATTTCCTCAAAAACTACCATCTGACCCGTGTGGTCTGAACTTAATGCGTTAACTATTTGTTTATCGTAGATACTACATTCACAGAAGACGTTATCTATACAGGTAGCGGAGGTAGCCGATATTCGTGTAGGCTCCAGAAAGACATTGCACATATTGAAAGACTTAAATACTGCTAAGGTCCTAGTGCGTATAGAGCGGTTTGCTTGGTCTAATAGATCTACGTTAAAGTCGCCACAAACTATGATGCGTTTGGACTTGTTTCAACGTCAACTCTACAAACCCACACATAAAATGAAATCCAGTTGTAAGAGTCTGTGTTTGTTTAATAGATAGCACATCTCACGTAGGTATGTCAACCGTATGTATGTCAATGACTAGAGTTTAAAAATAGGTCTTCTAACCATACAAACACCATAAGTAAATGCAGTTTAAAAAGGACCAAAGCTATGCCAAATTTCCTTGCATGGTTATTATTAATAAAATAGTCGTCTCGTTCAAATGTATAAAAACTGGTTAAATCTGTTTCTTTTACGGAACCTAACGGTTTATGATCTTTACGAAGCTCCGGGATTAGATGTTTGACTTGAATGTCATTATCATTACATATTTTTTCTTTTGAATTAAATCAAAGGATACGATGATTAATTAAATGTGTCTCACGGGTTGCATAAATTATACGTAGTTGTGGGTCAGAAGAATTTATTACTATTTTGTGAAAAAAACTCATACACTTTAGTAATCATAATAATAATAATAAACCTTTACATAGGTATATTACATAGATATATTACAATACATGAAGTACTATATCATTCGCATTACATTTATACCTTAAATTATTAAGCGCGTTGACTATATATTTATTTATTAATAATAATAAATTAATGATTAAATAAATACCCATTTTTAATACCCATTTTTAATACTCATTTACTCTATAAGCATGTCACAGGCGAAGCAGCTATATATCCATCTATTTCCTGTATAATGTTCGTGTAGTAAAATCTAGAGTATAGTTGTTTGATAATGGAGTTTCCACACCCATCAACCCTGGACAGGAAGGAAGCGAATCTCAGTTTCACGATAGCATTGTACGTGTTCATGTTTATGCGAGTTTCAGCAAACATTCCTGAAGCGCTGCAAAGCACAACCGTTTCAGGCCCATTATGTGCCTGAAGATATTATTGTACTGAACACGTATCCCATCATGATACTTATTCTTGCATCTGTTCCAGAGTTGACACAACGTGTATTCTGACAAGTTTTAAATAATAAAATATCATTAAA